>FN648508.1:40552-73947 GCA_000310025.1 Ectocarpus siliculosus
CCCCGACTTTGGGTCCCCCCCCCCCCCCCCCCCCCCCCTTGTCTTTCGAAATCTACCCCCATCATTCACCCCGCTACACCAACTCCCACGAGCGCCCTCACGGCGGGTATGTGTCATGGCGGTTCCATTATGGCGGTACTCCAGTACGGCGGTACGTACTATTTTGGCAGTACTGCAGTACCGCGGTACTTTTTCGGCGGTACTGCAAAATGGCGGTTCCTATTACGCGGTTCCCGGTTCTTCGCTATTTTGTTTGGTGGTACTCTTTAGGCGGTCACGCAATTATTAATGCCGGTACTTTTTAGGCGGAAGGCGGTTTTTCGTTTTTCGGCGGTACCGCCTTCGGCGGTTCCCGGTACCACCGAAATGTGGCGGCAATTACCGCCAGTACCGGGACCGCCCACCACGGCGGGAAAAAAACGACGGGAATTTTCCCGACGTGTACCCTGATAAAAATGATGACAGAGGTCAGCTTTTTCGTCATCATGTCTTTGGGGACCATTTTCGATTAACACCGATCGATCCGATCCGGGAGATCTCCCTTTGTATTGCCTCGTTCTCCCTCTATCTCTCGGCCGGGTTTCCGACGTAGGATCATGTGTGTGTGTGTGTGGCCTCTGCCGCACAGCATCATTTTGGCTCTCAGAGCAGACTGTATGCCCGTGGATTACAGTACACATGAGGGCGCAGTACAGCAGCAGCTAGATAGATAGAGCAGTTTTGGCTACAAAAATAGCACGCTGGCCCCACCCGGCGGATTTACTTTCCTCCTTGCGCGACAGCTCGCGATCAGGTCGGAAGATGCCGTCGTATGCACACATGATCGGTGCGAAACGCAAGATTATTGGCGTTTCGCTCCACTGCCCAAATTGAGCGATTGATTCCAAGCCAACGGCCACATTATTATGTGTAAACTGCTGAGAACTAGAGGTTACCATCGGCATCCTTAAGTAACAGCTTTCGTTTTATTTATGGTTCGTGAGTACACGTTAAGGCGGGAGCCTGCGAAATTGTCCTCGAGTAAAAACTCAAAACAATCACCTCATCACGGGAGTTACACCACCACCCAGTATCAAGACACTCTATGAGCGATGGCAGCAGTCTCTGCAACTCTGCCGGTGTAAGATGCGCCTCGACACGTAGCGTAACCGGTGCATGTGTCCACAACGTCAACGGCGCGTACGTGTTGTTGTCTTACGCTTCGGACCAAGGTCGCCAATACGAAGCATCTAGACGTTGTCGGGCGCATCAGCATGTCATGTGCGAAATATGGCACAATATTAACCCGCTCCATCTGTATGTTCGCCCTCCCGACATAGCAAGGGAGGGGAGAGGCGGAAATACCTTCGCGATACGAGTAAGCTGTTTCATAAACGGCCATTTCATGAATGCCGGGGCACAGCCCATGGACCAAGCATCCAAGACAATCTGTTCTCAGTCAAATCCTCCTCACGTGCTGATGCAGGAGATGTGCTACACGTCAAGCACCATCATCGACAGGCTACACCAATCAAAAGCACTAGGGAGGACAGCGTTTGGAAACACAGCAGCAGTGCAAGCTTGTTTGGGTGTTCGGTTCAAAGCTTTGTGTTAATTCACAAGACACCCCGTCAGTTCCAAAGAGGTGCCAAGCGAGAACAACTACGATCGACGCAGCACGCCTCTCGAGTGTACGCATCATGGTCAAGCCTGGCACGACGACTCGACAAAACCAACAGAGAAAATCGGGCAACAATAGCATCTACCGGCGCCATCCACCAGGGCAAAGCGTCGCAACGCCAGGCGCAGTCGACACAAAACACCAACAACAACATGGGCCCCAATCTCCTAGCCCCCTCGCCTCCGAACAGTAACCGCAAGCCTCACGCACGAGGGTGCACCGCACGAACCAACCACGGAATACACGGCTAGTATTTTCTACATCCGTTGACACGATATCGTTTTTATGAGCCCAAATGAAAAAAAAACGTCAATGAACCAGAACATCATCCGGTTCTCGGTCTAGGAAAGAAGAGGCTCCCCCTCCCCCCATCGCAGAACTCTAAACAAAAAAACAATAAAACATAGTCACAACACGTCACCGCTATTCACAAAAGCGCGCCCAGCAACAAAACCGGTGCAAAAGGTCTGAACGACGCACGGACTAGAAATCTAGTTGAAGGTGTATCCCGCGCCGAGGAGGTCGTTGATCACGTACGGCTTGTTGTTCAGCTCCTCGTGCACCATCAGGGCCAGGATGCCCATCTGTGCCGCGCGCCCGTTGTTCAGCTCGATCGCGCGCTTCGACGCCTGGGTCTCCTCCGACATCGCGTCCCACGAGGACCCGAACGGGTTGCCGCCCAGGGTGAAGTCTCCGGGGAATGAGCCCTCCACGTTCTTCATCACAGCCAGCTCAAGGAAGCCGATGAACGCGAAGATCTGGGCGAGGCCCGCCGGGGGGATCTTCGACAGAGCGGCCACGCCGTTCGGCATGTCCGCAAACGACAGGTTCGCCGAGTTCGACAGCATGCCGGGGAGCCGGGTGTTCTGCTGGGTCAGGTGACCGGCGATGGCGAGCATAGCAATGCGCCCGTGCTTCACCTCCACGTACCGGAGGCGCTCGAACCGCTCCTGGTCCGCGTCCTCGAGGAGGCCGAGCGGGTCCCAGAATCCGAGGGGGGGCTGCGCGCCGATCTCCGACTCGAACGACATCTTCATGGCCGAGGACGACTTGGCCGGGGTGGCCACGGCGGCGCCGTTAAATGCGCTGGGGTGTTTGGTGCGGGTGGTCGAAAGTGGGGGAAAACAGGGAAAAGGGAAAGAGAGGAAAGGAGCGAGAACAGGGACAGGGATTAGATTCTGGAAACCATGTTCAAGCGGATTGAAAAGCTGAGAGCAGGCACGGGCGGATCATTTCAACGGTTCACGACTCCCTCTCATTATTTTCAAAAATATTTTCAAGAACCGCACGTCCGGTGTCGAAGGGGCAAGCAATCGTTAGGGGCATAAGTTATGCAAGTACAACAGAGGCGGTCGGTCGTGAGAAGGCCCTGTGTCGCGACCGCTTCACGTTTTCCGTTGTGGGGAACGAAAAGCTTGACGTTTTCCGCTGTGGGGAAAGAAAGACCAGAAAAAGCTACCGGAATAGAGCAGCATACAGCGATATTTCCCCAGTGGGTAACAGGCTCAACGAGACGGTTTCGTAGCCGTTGTGTATCTCTCTGTATCTGTAGTCATGCGGGGAAGGTGTAGAAGGAAGGTGTTGGGATAATTTTGGTTAGTCAAGCATGCTATTTGTATCACCCTCGCGGAATCGTGGACCGCTGACCGGACTGGATGAAAAATAGCTCGTCTGGTGGCCCCGGGAACCCTAGAATCCTTCTGCCTTCATGTGTAGCATAAACCATAGGAACTACTGCTGTACGTCCCTACGCAGCTAGCAGTGGGTTCGAATGTTCGTCGAGTGAAGGCAAGCACCGCAAGACGAAAGGTGGAAATTACTGGTTGGTGGCTCCCCCATATCTAATAAAGAGTGAAAGATGTAAAAGGGCGTCAACGAATACATTGAAGAAAAAGAACACAAAAGCGAGGTCCTCCTGTTCGCGAAATCCGCGCGAAACCAGAGGTTCAACAACAGCTGACGCGTGAGATACGTTGGGGAACTTGAGGCTGTTGAGTGGGATCGACCGAGCCACGTAAGTTTTCAAACCCGGGCGTCGTAGTGGATATACAGCCTTCCCCACCTCAAGGCAATGACAATCGAATCTCAGGTCGTTGTGGCGAGACAGCGTCGTGTGTTGCAGGAGCGACGTATCTACGAGTGAGCACGTACGCACATGCAGATGGGTTCTCTGCCAAGTTATTTTAGTTTATACAACTAGCTGTCCCCACCGAGACGCTGCAAGAAAAGCGCGTGGAAGAACAGGAAGGGTACATATACTCGTAGGCAATAGTTCATTCGAAGCAAGACACGGACAGGACGGCATCAAAAAACTTTTCTGTTGAGGCTGTGTACGAAACTTGCCCGAACACGGAACTCTAAACGTGAGGCGGGCTCTCCAGAACAGCAGGAGAGCGGCCTACACTAGGGGACAGACGAGGAGCCCATGCGATAGAATCATGGCATCGCTGCGACCTACGAACGGGCGCATGATCCCGTTGATGTCCCATCAACAAGACTGACAGCAACCCAGCGCATGCGATCAAGCCTCCCACACCTGTTCTCACCTGGGTGCCACGAAGGCTTGGGCTCCGGCCACGCAGGCAGCGGCTACAACGCAGGACTTCATCTTGATGGGGTTAGGTGGTGTGGGAAGAGAAAGGTGCAGGATGTGGTTGGCAGAAAACGGAGTGAACGAAGGCGGCGGGGGCGTGGGCTGTCAAATTCGAGAGAAGGTCGAACAGCCGCCATCCACATGACATCAACTACAGCTCGGCCAATCACAGGCCGCGGGACTGTTTACGAGGTCAGGGTCACGATATGTAGTTTGGCCGCATTTTTTCCTGCTCGAGGCCCAACCCACTGCTACCCGCTGCCCTGGGCGGTTGTGATATGTTGTCGGCTTACGTTTCTTGCGGAAACAGGGTGCTGCTTCTTTGTCAAGCGCTCTGATGTTCGAAGCAGTTTGGTTTTCATGTGCAATCTCTCTGTTATATTGACCGGCTTCCGACCGAGCGCAAGTCCCAGCTGTGTCCAGGTCCCACGTGTCATACGACCCGGGTTTCAGTGGCAGTTTCTTCGTCGTTTGGGGTTATTTTCGACGAACATGCATCATCGCTCTCCCTTTCCTGCATCACCCCCTCTCCGCCTCTCCTTATCTCTCTCCCTGACGTCCGCACCGATAGCTACCGATGTAGGATCATGTAGCTGCTGCACATCATTTATTATTCCTTCGGCTGTCAGCAGTAGTACGATGTACGAGGACTGCCGTGCACATGAAGGTGCTGGCTGCTGGCACGCGGGCACCCGTCATTTCTACTTTAGACTACTCCTTGTACGACCAGCTACGGTCAGGTCGGACGATGCCGTCGTATGCACACATTATCGATACCGAGTATATGCTCCACAGCCACGTCACTCTGGGGCATTTTCGCATGAAAATGGTATAATAGCGAGAGAGAAGCGAGTGGAACACGCGCGTGTTGTGTGCGTGTGCGTGTGGCAGAATGGAGACGACTCTCGTTTCGTCTGGACCAACCACCATTTGGTGGTGGTGGTGGCCGTGGTGGTGGTGGCCGTGGTGTTTTTTTGGCGATCTGTTTGGCGATCGCGCGTCTCACGCGCACCTATCTATGATATGTACATGTCTACGGATCGCACATCGTAGGAGAGAAGAGTGGGTTCCCACATTCAGCTTCGGTGCCTGCCACCACTTCGTTGTGGCCTTTATTTTCTCTAGGTGTAGAAGGTGTGCGTGGAGCTCTGGAGGGGAGCACGAAACAGCTCACACCCAAGCACCTAAGCACGTGCCGCACTACTACACGAACAAGCGGTCCATCACCCGCCATAAGCAACTGCTGTGACACCGAGTGATACTTTCGAAAACAGTGGCCCTCTCACATCATGGCAGCAATCGAGGGAACTCTGCTGCACGCACAACGACGAAATCTACGCATCTCCATATCTTCTATTTATTTAGCAGTAGTAATGATACAGAACGTGCCGCAATTCAGCAGTCAGTCAAGAACTTGAGCCTAAAAGAATCCAAAATCAAATAACTTGGCCATGAGAACAGATGCTCAGTTAGTTCCGACGGGGTTTTAGGATCTAGAACCCGCAGTGAGGCAGAAAACACCATGCCTTTTACCCCTTGAGATATTGCAGCAGCTTGATCAAGTTTCAAAGTTGAGCGGAAGAGGTGTCATTCTGATCGGTATTTCGAAGCGACCTAGCAGCATGGGTTGGGGCAGCCGCGGAAATTCTGGACAACAACCGTGAAGAGGACCGGTTTCACCTTTTCGAGAGTTGTGGCATGGCGATGACTACGACTGACTGTGGACCGTGCAGGCGATGACCGAATCAACTTCAGTGTTTGGACAAACAAACCGTATACCTGCGTGGGCGATGAGGACTTAGCGACGAAGAGTCAGCTTCAGAGACTGGGAACGAAGGGTGCGGGGGGGAGGATCACCAGAAGGTCGGGGGCGCGGTGAATGATGTAGGGGACAGGGGCGAGGGAGATGATAGCTGCAGGGAGGGCATCCAGGGCGGCGTTGCCAACGACAAAGACGGTGACAGCACGTAGCATGTGTTCACCACAGAAGTGTTGCACTTTCCGGAATAAATTAATTATCGTTGTTGTTGACGTTGATGCTGCTATTGCTATTTATTGCTTCTTGTTCCACCGAGAGATATTTTATATTGATGCAAGTATATCTTGATTTTTAATGGAAGCTTGTGACACTCTTATTGTAGTGATTTGCAATTTCATGGTATACCCTTGTTTGGGGTGCTCGGCAGAGTATACTGTCTACGGGGCCTCCGGGGGGTACGCGGATGAAATGTGTTGATGGACATGCTGCATGGCGATGGTGTTGCCTACCGCATGTCTCTCACTCTCTAATCAACAAAGGTCTTGAGTCAACCTTCTTTCTCTTTCGGCCTCTGACGGGCTACCGCACCCAAACACAATATATTGTATGGCCTGGTGTTGGTAGTGGGTATTGGCGTCTGAGCTGTATGTGCCGGGCCAATGGGGCGGCGAATACGATATATATAGCTAAGCTGGGACGTGGCCAACGGGGACGGGACAGCACGGCAGCGGGTAGTGTATAGCTGGGACGGTGGCCATCGGGGACCGGGACAGCAGGGGGTGTATTGCTGGGACAGCGCTTCAGGGCTGGGACAGCAGGGTACGGGATATTTTTCAAGTGTAGACTATGGCGGAGAGAAGCGGCGGAATAGGAAGAGATTCGCAAAGGGAGGAGACTACAGTTGTGCGCATCAAGATGGAGGAGAGGTCGCGCAATGCAGCAGAGAAGCTACGAGCTGCCGAGTCGGAGGTGGAGAGGCTGGTGAAGGTGCTCAGAGCTGCGGAGGCTGCCGAGTATGAGAAGGAGAGACTTAGGCGGCAGCAACAACAACAACAACAACAGCAGCAGCGATGGAGTGCTCAATGGCAGCAGCAGCCATCGCAGGTACAGCAGTGTTCTCGTGGTGGTTTTGTCCCTCAGCAGAACCAACACTGCGTTTTCACTCAGAGCCACCAGGCGCGGCAGCACCAGCAGTTGGCGCGGCAGCAACAGCAGCTGCCGCCAACCGGAGTTGGTGGGATATATGACTGCGGGAGCAACGCCGTGTATTTCCAGCAGGAATCACCCCCTCCGCCTGGTACGGTATACCATTGCACTCGGTGCGGCAGGAACGGCCACCACGGAGAAGAATGCGCCGCACCCCGCAGGTTCGAGGGTACGTGTGGCGCCTGTGGTCAGTACGGCCATATGTGGTGGAACTGCGCCGTGCATCTTCATGGCAGCAGCGGCGAGGATGACGGCCGTATCGTCCGCGGTGGCTGCTGGATGGGCGTCAATGGCGGCGGCAGCTGCATGGACATCGGTGGAAGCTCGGTCGTACAGCAGCAGGGGGTGGTAGAGAGCGAGTACCGCTCTGATTTTGTCGACCTGGTTCACGTTGGCGGCGAGGTGATGGCAGAGAGCGAGTACCGCTCTGATTTCGTCGACGTGGTTCACGCTGGCGGCGCCGTGGACGGTGATGATGACGGATGGTTTGGATGGAATGATTCTGTGGACATGGTTCACGCTGGTGGCAGTGTCTGCGATGATGTTTTCCCCGCTGCTGGGGCGGGAGAAATGGCCGGAGCGCCTTGCGTTGGCGACTGGAGTGGCGGCATCGGCAGCAGCTCCAGCGGCGACGGCGGCGATCTCCGGCGGCAGTGTTTTCCCCGCGGCGGCGGCGGGGGGAACGGCCGGGGTCCCCGCGGTGGCGGCAGGAGCGGCGGCATCGGCAGCAGCTCCGGCGGCGATGGCGGCGACCTCTGGCGGCAGTGTTCCCCCCGCGACGGCGGCAGGGGGGATGACCCGAGTCCCCGCGGTGGCAGCACGAGCGGCGGCATCGGCGGCAGCTCCAGCGGCGACGGCGGCGACCTCTGGCGGCAGTGTTTTCCCCGCGGCGGCGGCAGGGGGGGTGGCCGGAGTCCCCGCGGTGGCGGCAGGAGCGGCGGCATCCGCAGCAGCTCCAGCGGCAACGGCGGCGACCTACGGCGGCGGTAGTGTTGTCGCCGCGACGGCGGCGGGGGGAATTGCCGGGGTCCCTGCAATGGTGGCAGGAGCGGCGGCATCGGCAGCAGCTCCAGAGGCGACGGCGGCGACCTACAGCGGCGGTAGTGTTTCCCTCGCAGCGACGGCGGCGGGGGGAATTGCCGGGGTCCCTGCAGTGGCGGCAGGAGCGGCGGCATCGGCAGCAGCTCCAGAGGCGACGGTGGCGACCTACGGCGGCGGTAGTGTTACCTTCGCAGCGACGGCGGAGGAAGCGCGCGGAGGGCTCGCGGCGACAGCTGGAGTAGCGGCATCGGCGGCGGTTCCAGCGGCGACGGCGGCGGTGCCCGGCGACACTGTTATCTCCGCGACGGTGGCGGGGAGAACAACCGGAGCGATGGTGGTTGGAGCGTTGGCATCGACGGCGGTTCCAGCGGCGACGGCGGCGGCACCCGACGGTGTTGTTTCTCCCGCTGTGGCGGCGGGGAGAATGGCTCGAGAGCCCGCGCAGGTGGCTGCAGTGGCGGCATCGGCGGCTGGAGTGGCGACATCGGTGACGGCACGACCCGCGACCGCGGCGACGGCACCGGCCGCTACGATGGCAACCGTCGGTAACGTTTCCCCCACCATATCGGTTGGGGGGGCGGCCAGCAACGGAGAAGCGGTGGTCAACGGCATCGACGACGGTAGCGATGATGGCGGTTGGTGCGCAGGTGAGGTTGATGGCTGCTGGGGTGACAGCGTCTGTGGCGAGAGGGGGGCGTCCACGCACCCTTTCGATCCCGGCACCGTGTGTTCGGGGGTGCGCGGCGCCAACTATCCCGGGGTGGACGACCTGGTCGATGGCTCCAGCAACAGTAGCGGCAGCAGCATCGGCAGCAGTAGAAACGACGAGGCAGACGGGATGGATGTGGCCTGGTTTGGGGCACTGCTGCGCCCCTTCGACCCGAGGAAGCTGTGCCGGCTGAAGGCTGGGAGAGTGGGGCTGGTGATGGGGATGGACACCCCGTTCGACCGTGGAAAGATGTCGCGGGGGCAACGGCCGGGGAGCCCGTGTTCGCGACCGGAACAACGACAGGAGGATCATGAAGCGGGGAAGGGAGTTCGGAGGACCGGGCGAGTCCAACAATGACGGCAAGCAGCGCGACTTCTGCTGGGGTCTTAAACTCGCCAAGGCACGTGATGTTTGTTTGCGTATTATTGTCACTTTTCTGAAATTTGTTTTGTGCAGGATGCTGTTCTTGTGTTTTGATCTTCAGATACAATTCTGCATTTTTCCTATCGTTGGCACATTTGCAGGTTTGGATTTGTTTTTGTTTTGTTTTGTAGAGATGCCCACCCGCGTTTTACCTTGCAGGGACACTAATTTCCACGGCCAAATGGCAGGGAATCTCCATGGTAGATTATTGTTTTTCTGGGAGGCAAATGGAATGTTGCGGCCGGGGGGCTGTTGTTTGCCAGGAAAATATCTCAAATGGCGGTGGTAGTATAGTTTCTGCGTACGGTTTGTTCCACTTTGGTTTTTCCTTCTTTGTTGGGATAACATTCTCTATGATAGTTACCGCTATGTTTTTCTGATGGTACTGGATATATGTAAGTAGGCGTTGGCTTGGCGTGCGACGTGCTGGGTAAAGACGTTGGGGGGCACGCACCGTTTCTCTGTCCCTCCGATGTACCGTACCCGACGAGTCAATCCTTGCGGAGTAGCAATTTTCCTTCTCAAGTAGGCCTGTACGGCAGACTGGTATGTGCTGGACGTGTGACGCCTTTTCTTTGATATGTTTTGTTTTCTTGTTTCGGTTTGGAGTTGATGAAGTTGGATGCAGAATTGGCATGCTGGATTTTGCGGAATCACGCCTGATTGTTGCACTGCTGTCGGAAATCATGGGGGGGGGGATGTGATACCATGCTGTCCGCCGCAGCACAACAAGTAGTGTTTCTGACATCGGGTTTGGTAGTTCATGTTGAGATTTTCCGTGTTTTCCCTGGGGATTTTATATGGAACTGATGTTGGTTTATGGGATTTGGGTAGTTCATGTTTGGATCGTTCTCCGCGTTTTACCTGCGGAGGTGACATGGAATTGAATATTGAATGGGATTTTCGTTGCGTTCGTATGAGATGGCCCAGCAGGGGGGCTGCTGGATTGTTGATTGTCTGTTTTGGATTTGTTGGTTTCTTCATGTTTGTTTTGGACTTGTTTGTTTGGTTTCATCGTGTTTGGGATGGATGTTACAGCAGGGGGGCTGTTGGACTGGTATGTTTGTCAAGGTATTGGGTATTGGAGGAAGGATTTGGCATGTTCTCGTAAGTCATGGTTGAAGCCTTTGTGCTTCCGATTGTTATTTGAGCTGGTCAATGAGTTGAAACATGAATGTTTATCTGAGGAATTTGTTCTGACTAAGTCAGGACGTTGGACACGTTTTCCCGGAGTTACCCGTCCCCGTTCTGACGTGATTCTGATGTAATGTGTATCTTTGCTGGGTATTTTTCCAAGGGTATTTGTTTGTGTTTTGACTTCTTGAGAATTTGGTAAAGCATTTTTCTCAAGAGGGTGAATTGTTTATTGACAGACCTTTTAGGAGATAGTTATTTGATATCATCAGAACATTTGAAAGATTTCGTAGAGCATGTTTTATTGGGAGATCGACAGATTTCGTAGAACATTGTTTTATTGGGAAATTGTTTGAAATGGAATGAATGAATGGTGGATGATTTCCGTTTGGATGCGTAGTTTGATTTATCGCCGTTTTACCTGGCAATGATAGTCGTGGCGGGGATTTCGTAGATCGTATCTCGTACCGAGCAGGGGGGCTGTTTGGGGTGCTCGGCAGAGTATACTGTCTACGGGGCCTCCGGGGGGTACGCGGATGAAATGTGTTGATGGACATGCTGCATGGCGATGGTGTTGCCTACCGCATGTCTCTCACTCTCTAATCAACAAAGAGCAGCAGTCGGGGACGTGTTGAAAACAACTAACTACAGACACCAGTTTGTACTTGGCCAACTAATGTACTGCAGCATAGCCGGCAGCGGAAGAAGGAGGAAAGTCCAAGTAGACATATATTTATCTCATTCTTGTGAAACAAAAAAAAACGAGCGTACTTCAGCGTCGCACCGAGAAACACCAGTACATATATATATATAACAACTGTCTCGGCGGAGACCAAAAGCTACCCTGACGGCTTTTTTTCCCTACACATATATTATCGCGAATAGTTCCCTGAACCTCCCCCCGCGGCTTGGCTCTACGACTCTGTTGAGTTTCATGAGTACACGAATGAACGGTCTTCGAAAGAAGGTACTCCGTCTCACGGCACTCGCCACCCCTTCCCTTCACGTACAAACAGGATCGAACGTCCTCCAAGCGAGAGATAACCTTGCTAGCTCTCGGTGAGGGACGAGGTTTTGCACGACTTTTTTTTTTGGCATCAGATGGACCGCCGGTAGATGGGAGGAATCTATCCACACCAACACCCAGTTACAGCTGCAGCAGCAGACCGCTCGCTACTTCTGCTGTCTGTGCGTCGCTACTTCTTCACTCACTAGCTGTGGTGGTGCGTGCAAAGAGCGGCCGGACACAAGAAATGGGGGGTACGCGGCAGAAAAAATGGGGGTACCCCATTATCGTGCATTCTGCCGGGCCCCCTGGTGCTCAGCATAAAGAGTTTCCTGAAAGCGGGAAGTTTCCTTACCGCGAGCGTCGTTACAGCGGGGTCGACTGTATAGGTAACGCCCGCGCAGGCACGACAGATCCACATTCTTCGGGTCGAGGTGGATTGATTGTGTTTCGTATCGTTACAGCCGGTCCGTCGAGCATTTGACGACAGACGGGAGAAAGTCGTTAGGGTTTCGACAACCAGGGTGTGGCGGAGTGAGTTCATGGGGTACAACCGACACATCCACCTGATGTTGGTGCATGCAAGCATCGAGCGTGCGCGTGTGAAAGAAGGGTTTGTTCGGTATTAAGTGAAGATCGCATTATTACCAAGCTGGACGGAGAGAAACAGCCGGTTTTCATGCACGTGCCTCCAAACCTTCATACTGGTTGGACGAGAAAAAGGTCATCTTGTACTCTGTACATACGTATGATGTGCGTACTAACGTTTAGTCTACGCTTCGGACCAAGGTCGCCAATACGAAGCATAACGAAGCATCTACATGGCACCTCTTGACGGTTGAAACAAGAATCAGCCAGCCAGCGTGCTTCCATGGTACGCACGTGCAGATTGCGCCCAAGCTGCAAAAAACGATGAAAACAACGCCCAACGTGCAGCAGCACGCTGTTCCCCAATACATTGGGGAAATCCAATATTAGTCCTTTCACGCGTGACTTCGTCCCAAAAGCCCAGAGCAAATCAAGTCTGCCACGAAACTCATCTCATGAACGTCGTCCACAATCGAACGCAAGTCTACAGACCCCCCTCACACGGACAAAAAAAAAAAACAATACCTTGCGTCCACGACAAAACAGGGAGCGAAGGACTACGATTGACCACGGTCCTGTCTTGAATACCCGAAGAAACAGTTTCGCTTTTCAACATCAAATCTTCCGCGCTATCTAGCCAAAAATCAAGGCCTCCGGAACCGCTTCGTAAAAAGATCATTGCGTCTGTACACTGTTTTCGTCTATTCTACAATCCTGAGAAAAACTAGAAAAAATGACCCAGCATTGGAGAGCTAAGATGCAACCGAGGCACGTGCGGCACACCAAAACAGGACTGCTACCCTTCTTCCACCACATCCGCGACACCATCTAACCCAAATCGTTGAGTCATTCTAGTCAAAACCTACGGGAAACGCTTCGCGACGTTGGCAAATGCAAAAGTGGGTGGGTGGGTGGTTTAGTTGAAGGTGTATCCCGCGCCGAGGAGGTCGTTGATCACGTACGGCTTGTTGTTCAGCTCCTCGTGCACCATCAGGGCCAGGATGCCCATCTGTGCCGCGCGCCCGTTGTTCAGCTCGATCGCGCGCTTCGACGCCTGGGTCTCCTCCGACATCGCGTCCCACGAGGACCCGAACGGGTTGCCGCCTAGGGTGAAGTCTCCGGGGAACGAGCCCTCCACGTTCTTCATCACAGCCAGCTCAAGGAAGCCGATGAACGCGAAGATCTGGGCGAGGCCCGCCGGGGGGATCTTCGACAGAGCGGCCACGCCGTTCGGCATGTCCGCGAACGACAGGTTCGCCGAGTTCGAGAGCATGCCGGGGAGCCGGGTGTTCTGCTGGGTCAGGTGACCGGCGATGGCGAGCATAGCAATGCGCCCGTGCTTCACCTCCACGTACCGGAGGCGCTCGAACCGCTCCTGGTCCGCGTCCTCGAGGAGGCCGAGCGGGTCCCAGAATCCGAGGGGGGGCTGCGCGCCGATCTCCGACTCGAACGACATCTTCATGGCCGAGGACGACTTGGCCGGGGTGGCCACGGCGGCGCCGTTGAACGCGCTGTGGTGATTTAATGGAGGTGGGTGGCAACAGGCAAAGGGGAAGGGGAGAGGAAGGGAAAACAGGGAGAAGGATGAGGTATTGAAAATATCCAACTCCGTTGAAAAACTGAGAGCAGGTATTGGCGGATCATTACAACAAATATTCACAAATAACAAATAGATAGGTGCTGATGTCCAGTTTATTGGGGACAAGAGAGATGTTCCGTGATTTACATTATCTTGCAGCCTTGGAGATACGGTCAAGTTTAACAAGTACAACACGAGGTTTCGCGGTCGTGACAGTTAGCCTTCTGTGCATCGCGCCTGTTTCACGTTGTCGGTTAAGGAGGAAGGAAAAGCCTCGTCATTGGACAGGTGCGGACATCGTTTTACCCGTGAACGGACTTGAGGGACGCAGTGAAAGCAGCTCGTCTGCAGAGGTCAGGACCACGACTGCTCCAAGTACAACACGGTCCAACTTCACGCCTGGGTGATTCAAGATTCTTCGCAGCGGTTCCATCAGTCTCGACGACATTTCAAGGATCGGAGGGCGTCGCCGAAGAGTTGACTGCATGTAAGTACTACGCAGGCATACCGGGAGGTAAAGGCGTCCACGAAAACAAAATAAACAATGGAAGTTATTAATAGGAGAGGGGCGCTCCTTTACTAATCGGCGAAATCCACGCGATAACACAGCTAGCTTCAACAGCAATAACTGACGCGAGAAGTTTTGGGGGAGTGATCACCAGTGATGCCAGACTGGAGTCTGTTGTGAGTGGCGCCTCGCTTCCGTCGAACAGCATTCATGTAGTTTCTTTCGAAGCAAGAGAAGGACATGATGATCGATGCAAAGAATTTTTTTGGGGACTAGAGACGATTTTCTCTCTAACATGGAACTCTGCAACCTGAAGCGGGCTCTCCAGAACAGCAGGAGATGGGCTTGGGTGCTGGGAAAGACGAGGAGCGCATGCGATAGGTAGAACTATAGAAGAATCACTGCGATCTACAAAACACGGGCGCATGATCATTCTGACTTGCACCCACAAACGAGAGGAGAAGTCGCAGAAACCCCAGCGCATGCGGTCAAGCCGATAGCTGTTCTCACCTGGGTGCCACGAAGGCTTGGGCTCCGGCCACGCAGGCAGCGGCTACAACGCAGGACTTCATCTTGGTGTGAGGTGGTGTGGGGGAGAGAAAGTTAAAGGTGGGTTTAGGAGAGATGCGGTGGGCAGTGGGCAGAAAACGGAGTGAGCGAAGGTGGCGGGGGCGTGGGCTGTCAAATCTGAGAGAAGGTTGAGAACATCCGCCATCCAGATGACATCAACTACAGCTCAGCCAATCACGGGCCGCGGGACTGTCATTCTCAAACGCGACATTTTGGCGGTTGTTGAAATCGTGTCAGTTGTCGGCTTGCATTTCTTGCGGAACTAGAGTGCCGCACGGTGGCAGCAGTGCTTTTCTTGCGCCAAGCAGTCTCCTCACAATACGAAGCAGTTGGGTCTATCCCTCGTTAACTTTACCACCTTCCGAGCTTGCATAGGCCCTGCTGCTCTGTCCACGTCATGGCATGTCACATGATCCGGGTGTCGGGTATCCGGTGGCAGTTTCGTCGTTTAGGGGCGACTTTCGACGGAAATCGATCCGGCAGCAGAAATCAACCCCATTCTTGCATCGCCTCATCCTCCCCCCCTCTCTCTATTTACTATTTACGCGCAGCGAGAGCTACTACTACTACTGCTGACCGATGTATGTATGTATGTATGTAAATAATGAGGGAGATCTGTGAGCTCTGGTACGCTAGCTACAGTTAGCGCCCGCAATTAAGAAACGCTTATTTCAGGTCCAGCCTCGAATTCTTATTGTGGGCTATAAACTCAGCGTATGTCATTCAGTTTCTTATATATCATGTTTCTTATTTTGTCGTGCAGCCAAATCCTGCTGAATTTCTTAAATCGGCAATTTCTTATTTCTCTGCTTTCCTCGCCTCCCGTACTCAACCCCGATTCTCACTACCGACGGCTGCACGTAAGGCCACTCCCTAGAAGCGAAATGTATTCAACGGCAACGTCTTGCTATCGCTACAAGGTCTTGTACCCCCCTCATGAGTGAGGGCTGAAACGAAACAAATGTATGAACACCGCATGATGCCTCACCCGCACGCTGACAGCCAACAACGAAAATCAGAGCTTTAGCGCCAGCAGAGCAGAGCGCAGAGCCCGCGGGGGGCCGGAGGGGGCGCCGCAAAAGAAAACACTCCCTCCCCCCTCGGCGTACAACTAATAATAATGCACTATGGGAGGGGGGGGGGGGGGGGGTAGGGAGAGAGGGGGAAAGAGCGAGAGAGCTGTGGGGTTTGTTTCTTAAGGAATAATAAATATTCGACACACTCCTGTTAAGGAGGACCCGATTCGCAGGGTATCCGTCGATTGACTTTTACCAGAATCGGTACACCTTCGCATATGGCGTCAGCTGGATACTGGTTCGAATCTCGTTGGGTGCACGTTTTTTCTCCTGACTTGGACATTTTCCCATTGACACCATGTGTGTCAGTCCTGAGAACACCTATTGGAATCGATCCTATAAAGAACTTTGTGACACTTCCATCGAATTACCCGCCCTGGCCACAAGAGGTTCCCAGTTGAGGGTAAACTCTGTGGGTGGAGAGTGTTAAGGAGGACCCGATTCGCAGGGCATCCGTCGATTGACTTTTACCAGAATAGTGTTAAGGAGGACCCGATTCGCAGGGCATCCGTCGATTGACTTTTACCAGAATCGGTACACCTTCGCACTCCCCCGTAACCCCTCGTTTCTTATGTCATGTAGTAGGGCAGCAGTCGCTGCTGCTGTGTTTGTTTCTTATTGAGACATTTCTTCTTACTGTGTGACCCAGATTGAGCTATGTTTCTGAAGCAAGCCTGTTTTCTTATTTTTCGTGAAAAAGTGAGCCTCAATTTCTTAACTAAATATTTCTTAATTGCGGGCGCTAACTGTACATGGACTAGATAGAGTAGTCTTTACCGAAAATTTTATTTAGTTGATTTCTTCACCATAATTTACTCCTTGTTTTCCCCCTGTCTCACTGCACATCATTGCACCAACAACCCCCCATCGAGCGATGAAACGTGCCTTTGCTGCCAGTCGTTTTTTTGTGCTGTCTTGTTTTGTTTTTTGTGTTTGTCGCTACGTACGGTGGTGGTGGGTGGTATTTTGTGTAAAGGTAGTACAGTAGTATGTAGTGGTGAGAGAGTGGTCCTGATGTTCCGTCCAACTTCACCCTGAACATAGCCTTGTTCCGGTTAATTTGGTACGCAGCGATGGCTCTCCAGCCCTCGTGGGTAACTATCTCGTGGATATGCTTCCACAATGTGCTATGTTTTCTTCCGAGGAACACTTTGTGCAAAATGGTTGCCAACGACTCCCGCTCGCGGGAATCTCTTCACTCGAACCAGGCGACGTTCTGGGTACAGCTTCGGCTCCGCTTCTTCGCGTGCCTCTCAGTGCTGTGTCTCGCCACAGTTTGAGCGATGGTCTTCAATCTGCGGCTCAAGATCCCACCACTGCTTCGGGCAGCTGGGTTCCGGGTCCTGTTTCGACAGATGGCCTTGATTCGTCTGCCACGCATCGCATTGATGACCCCTTCGTGTATAATTTGCATGAGCGACCCACGCCGTCGCAAAGTGGCAAAGAGGACCCTGGTTCTGCCAGTGCTTCTCTTTCGTCGCCTCCGCCTGCTCTTCTCGAGCGGTTGACGTCTGAACAACGTCAGAGTTTTTCCCACGTATGGGATAAGCTCCCCTGCCATCTCCGTGAGATTTCTTTTGATCTCCATGTTCCGGGTTGGACTCCGGATGTCATCACTCAGCTTGGTAACGTCCTGTGCGACTATCATGATGTCTTCTCGAGTTCCCCCACCGACTTTGGATCTTGTTCGCTTTTTCCTTTCAAGCTTACAGTTCCTCCGGGCAGTGCACCCGTCACGTCTCGTCCATACCGCGTTAACCCCCCGGTGGCGAAACAAGTTGACGCGATCCTTGATCAATATCTTGCCGCTGGTCTGATCCAACATTCGACCTCGCCCTACTCGAGTCCTTTGGTAGTCATACCGAAGAAATCTGGTGGTGTTCGCATCACTGTCAACTATCGCAAGCTCAACAAGCTTTGTGCTTTGAGCCAGCTTCCGATTCCTCGAGTTGATGATACTTTGGACAAGCTGTTGAAAGGGCGAATCTATTCCCTTTTCGACATGAAGTCTTCGTTCCACCAAATCACGGTTCACCGTGATACAATCCCTTTGACGGCATTCATGACGTCTTCCGGGCTTTTTGAGTGGTTGAAGATGCCTCAGGGCAGTTCTGCTGCCCCTGGGTGGTTTTGCAAGGTGGTCAACGAAGTCATCAAAAATCTCCACGGTGTTGCATCGTACTTGGATGATTTGATCGTTTTCGACGACAACCCTGCTTCTCATGTTGATACCATGCGCGCTCTGTTTGAACGCTTGCGCACACACAACTTGAAACTCACCCCACCGAAGGCCACCATTGGCGCTACCGAAGCGGATTTCCTCGGCCACACCATCTCCCCTGACGGTGTTCGGCCTAACGGGGCCAAGGTTGCGGCCCTCACCAAAATGCCCATGCCTAAGGATGTTAAACAACTTCGCTCTCTTCTCGGCGGCCTCAGCTACTACCGCAAGTTCCTTCCCAACATGGCTACGCGAATTCGACCTTTGACCACTCTTCTCAAGAAGCAGGCGACGTTCGCCTTCACCCCTGCCATGGAGCAAGCTGTTCGCGTCCTGCTGTCTGAGTTGGCCAACCCTCCTGTCTTGGTTTATCCAGACTGGGATGCCGTTACGGACGGCTCGCGACCTTTTCGCCTCTACTGTGATGCTAGTCGCGATGGGTTCGGCGGGACTCTCGAACAAGAACAGCCGGATGGCTCCATCCGGCCCATCGTTTTCATCAGCCGAGCTACTTTGGACTCCGAACGTCATTGGACTCCCCTCGACCTCGAGGCGGGTAGCATCGTATGGTGCATCAAACGACTTCGCGGTTATTTGTGGGGCACGAAATTTCGCATTTTTACCGACCACAAATCTCTTGAGCATTTTGCCAAGGTGGGGGAGAACAATGCCCGCGTTCAGCGTTGGCTTGAATTTCTTACCGCCTACAATTACACTCTCGAGTACCGCAAGGGTTCCGCAAATGGCAACGCTGATTTCCTCTCTCGCCTTCCGATCGATGCGGCGGAATGTGACCGATCTGGTCGCAGTCGCTTGACACTGGATGACGATGAGGAGAGCGTCTTCTTCATCCGTTCTTGTGGCCTTACGCCTTCTGGCCATCGCGCCGTGGGTGTTGGCTTGGGTGGGCTCGTCCCCACTTCCCCGACTTCGGTCTTGGGTGGGCTGGCCCCCTCTACAGATGATTTTGTCGACTTCCGTCGGCATGGTCCACGTCTCTCGCCGACTGCAGCATCACGACGGACTCTCGACCCTACTCAACTAATTTCCACGCGAACTCGCCGTCGCACGGCGGTTGTGGCAGGCACGCCCCTCCCGCCCGTGGATTATGGTTTCTCTGAGGACCCGCCTGCTCCTACTCGGATTTCCGCTTCGCCCAGATCGTTTCGACGTTCCCCGCCCTGCACAATCAGCATCGACGGCGCCCCCCGTTTTGACCAGGTTGGTTTCGGCTCCTGGTGCTGACACTTCGATCCCAGACCTCCATACGCCTCTGGCTCGTGGAAGGGATCTTGCGTCTTCGACGCATCCTGCAACTTCGGTTGCTCCTGCCCAGCAGTCTTCTGCTGCTCCCGATTCTTCGGAATCTTCGACGCATTTGGTTTCGACCACTTATACGCCTTCGTCTTCGGTTTCCGCTGCTACTCTGCCTTCGGGTGAATTGCAGCCGGAGCCTCAGGAATCGGCCCCCTCTTCTATCGAGGCGGCTTTACATTCCTCGGCAGATTTAGCCTTCCGGGCGTCTGTCGAACGTTTCTCGCATGCTGATTGGGCTCGCGAGCAACGTAACGAACCTGTTTGTGACGCAGCTATTCGTTTCATCCTTATGGGTCGGCCTTCGGCTCTCCCTCCGGATTTCCTGGATCATCTTCCGTCCGGTCGTCGACCCCCTCTGTCGGAGATTCGTGACCTGTCTAACAAAGGCCGGTTACATGTTGACGATGATGGTTTGGTCTTGCTTGTTCGCAAGCAAACAGCGCCCCCGTCGTCTACGGCCACACGTCCTGGCGGGCGTGCTGCTCGCCTTCTCAACGACGAACCCATTCGGATTTGTGTTCCCATGCTCATGCGTCCGTGAATCATGCAAGCCTGTCACGCTGATGCATCCTGCCACCTCGGTGCCGCTCGCACGCTTAGCATGCTGGAACGTTTTTATTGGTGGGTTGGCATGAGTGTTTGCACGAAAGTGGTGGGTACGGCATTGTTTGCGATGCCAAGCTCGCAAGTCATCTCGTCAAACGCCTCGATGGCCTACTTTGTGCCTTCCGCTGCCTTCGGGCCCTGGTGTATCGGTGAGCGTCGATTATTTCGGTCCCCTCCCGTTGACACCGCGCGGAAACACATATATTCTGCTTTTCACTGACCGTTTCAGCCGCCGTGCTGACATGTACGCGGTTACGGCTGCAGAATTCACCGCCGAAGGCACCGCTGACGTACTTGTCAATCGGTATATCCCTTTATGGGGTTGCCCTTTGAGTCTCTTGTCTGATAATGGCTCTCAGTTTTGTTCTAAACTGTCGCAGGCTGTATACGCCCGTCTGGCTATACGCAAAGTGGCTACCAGCTCTTACCATCCCAACGGCAATGGGGATGTGGAGCGCGTAAATCACACTACTCAGATGTTGGCTATGGTCGTCAATGAGAGGCAAGATGATTGGGACATTCATCTGCCGCACGTTGAGTTTGCCTACAACAATTCGGTTAGTGCCGCTACTGGTTTGGCGCCCAACGAGGTGCATATGAACCGACTGCCACGCATGCCGATGACGGTTTTTGAGCATCCATATGCTCGAGGCCACCAAAGCTTGCATCGCGATCAACTTGAGTATTGCGATCTTGCTGCTGATCGCCAACGTCGTTCTTACGATTTAGTTCGCGAACAGCACAACCTGTCCGTTTCGAGGATTGAGCGGCGTAACTCCGCTCTATCGGATGCGTTGCGCAAGGTCCCCTCATACACCGTCGGTGGATGGGTTTGGGTGTACAACACCGAATCTACCATTCGCCAAGGTGTTCGTTCAGGCACGGATGACAAGGTCCTCAAGGCTAAGTTGTCTTTCCTGTGGACTGGTCCGTTCAAGATCTTGGCCGTGGGTCCGTGTCCTGACGCTCCCGACGGTTGTCCTCTGGCTTCCAAGTTACTGTATTTGGATCTTCCATCGGATCTGCCGGGTCCGGACTCGAAAAACCGTGTGTCAGTTGCGCGTTGCAAGCCTTGCGCTAATCCGCATGACACTGAAGACTTGCCTCGGTTCCTGCCTGCCGGCCTTACACCGTATGTGCTAAACTCCTATGCGAATAAATCTCCTCCCTACCATGTTACGGAAGACGACGTGTCGACTCCGGTCGAACGTCTCGAGGTTGACCGCATTAGTGGCCATCAATCTGTTCGTGGCCGTGGTGGCACCATCGCTGTTTTATACCAAACCCATTGGAAAGGTCTTCTTCGTCCTTCTTGGGAACGTGAGATGGACCTCCAGCATTCCAAGCCCCACATTCTCCGGTACTGGACGGGTTCGCCTGATCAACATCGCCAAACGAATCGTCGCTATCGGGCGATGCGTATTGGTGCGGCCACCCGCGAGATGGCGCGCGCTAAAGGGGAGCGAGCTTTGCCTTCGGGTTATTCGCTCGTCTCTCGTTCAACTTGGGACCGTCGCTTCGCCAATACTCCGCTACCTGCAGGCGCCTTCTTCTGGTACAAAGGTCGCGATGGATTCTGGTGGTTGGGCAAGATTACTGGACCGCCTCTACCGTCCGATTTCTACGTCGTCCGCTTCTTGGACGATCCTGGCCCTGTCAAGCTCGCCCTTCCTGATGTTCGCTACTCCACCGCTGAAACCGCCGTCTCCGGATCCTGGTGCCTCCAAGTTCACAGCGGCAGTGCCCTTTTTAAGGGGATCCTTCGCAACGTCGACATGTCGCGTGGTGACCCCGGGACTGATTCGTTGCCTGATAACGTTGCGCGCCCACACTAAGACGACGTGCTAGTTGTCTTGGCTTTCTGTTGTTTTCAGCGTTGTTTGGGTTGTGTTTTTTAGCCTTGGTTGGTTTTCGCTTTCTCAGCGCTTTATTTTGTGCCTTTAGCGTTTGGTCACGACCTGTAGGTGTTTCGCGCCCATTGATGCCCCTTCTACACTGACTGCCGTGGCGACTGCGTGAATGGCGTATCTTATCGTTTTCTTACGATACCGGTCTTCTTGTTGTGGTTCCTGCAGTGACCCTTTCTTTTTGTCGTTTTGACGACCTTTGTTTTTCTTTTCTGGTTTTCTTTTCTGGTTTTCTTCCTTTCTTTGTGTCTTCCTTTCTTTGGTTCCGATCTTCTTCCGGTCGTCGTAGGCTTTTCTTAGCCCCGTCAGTTCCTTCCTGTCTGTGTCTTTTTGTCGTTTTAGAAGTCAAACGATGGTCTTGCGACTCATCGAGTGAGAGGTGTGGGAGGGTGAATTGTGCTGTTTTGGAGCTCCACATCCTCGATACTTTCATTTAGAGACTCGACAATTGCTTGTCAAGACTCGAGGTTTTACAGTATCTGCGTATGAGAACCTCCAGGGTGGGCTAGTGTTATAGGATTCAGATGTGTAGACGGAACATAGAAGAGCTTGGTTCCTTCTAGAAGGCGCGGAGAGATGTAACTCTCCGCGGAAGGATAAAAAGCAGGGGACAGGATCTAGTAGCCCCTCCTTGTGCAGAGGATCCTGTGCCCCTTGGTGTCATTCCTACCGATACCCAAGGCAACAGCTACTGCTGCTGCTGTTCTACAAGAGTAACAACAAGTGAGTTCTTCTTCACGGGTCAACCAGACTTCATCACGCGTGCATACCACTACACTGACGTGTCTTCCTCTCTGTGTATGTATTTATTTGCTCTTTTTCTCCATCTCTCTGCTTTAATTGGTCATGTTTTTCAGGAAACAAGACTACATCTGACTACATGTTAGATAAACTACATAATAATATGTAATCTCACAGAGAGACTAGCGTTCGAGAAACAACAATAAAAAACAAACTGGTTGGTTGGGGGGAAAAGGGTATTTTCTTGCATTTTTCCACTCTATCTACGGTTGGTTTCCTCGCAAAGCGTAGAGAGAGAACGGAACGTTTTTAGGGTGAAGACAACAACAACATTAATGTTGTGTAGAGGCGAGCGGAGGGTCCTAAAAGACTGTATCTTTTGTCGTTGACCTCCAAGTCAAGTGGATTAACTTGCGGACTCTTCGGGTCCATCTTATTTCGTATGCATATGATACCCCGGCATCATGTCAGACAGCTGAAAATTAGACTGCCTGTTGTCTACATAAAAACCCGTTCGCCTGTGGTATTATAGAAGTTTTTTGTGTGAAAACATCAACGACGACGGCCGGCACGCGCACGGTGGGGTCGGACGGGGTCGTGGTTCGACAAAAGCGAGAGGAACTAACACGATGCGCACGTACGTACTACGTGTGTTTTGCGTTGTGTGCGTGGTTCCTGTTAAGTGTAGCAATGGAAGAGGATCACGTACGTACGTGTGTTGGCGATCGATCGCGTTGTTTGTCTGTCTCACGCAACCTCCAGTACATGCATTCATTCGACGATGGCGCCCGCGCACTAGGGTCGCACTAGGGTTGTAGGGTTAGGCGACACACCTCTCTGTGACATGATACTTGCGTCGATCGGGCGTGCCCGTCTGACAGACATGCATGGCGTGTACTATGCTGACATGTGTAGTGTAGCGAATGCCATGACCAAGTTCATGTCCACACTTACGACGTGCTAGCATAGATGCTTTGGACCGAGGTCGCCAATACGAAGCATCTAGCTAGGATGGACGAGAGAAAAGCCAGCATTTATGCATATATGCTGTGTTTCCGACAACGTACATACTTCGGACCGAGGTCGCCAATACGAAGCATCTACACGGGACCTTTCTTCAAGCCAGCTTCCATGAACGAACGCACATGCGTGCTTGTACGACATGCATACGCACATGGCGCCCGGGCCGTCAAGAAAGCAACAACGCCCAATGTGCAGCAGCACCACGGACACAAATGGCGAGGAATTCAAAATCTTGTGGTGTTCTTCTTGTTCACCAGTGGAATCGCCCCAAAAGACGGGAACACAAATCAGGACTGCCACACGACACTCATGAACATCATCAATCGAACGCAAGTCTACAGACCCTTGCGGAAGAACCAAAACATAAGTCCATGCGTCCACGACAAAACAGGGAGCGAAGGACTCGATTGACCACGGTTCTATGTTGGGTACCCGAAGGAACACACTAGGCTGCGCCTGCAAAAATCAACACCTCCAGAACCGCTTCGTAAAAGGGTTGCGTAAACGTCCGTTTCTCTATTCTAACCCCGAGAAAAAAATAGAAAAAATGACCCAGCATTGGAGAGCTACGACGCAACGGGGGCCCGTGCAGCCGCTTCACCAACCAACACAAATAGTTCCAAGTCCTTCTAGTCAAAACCTACGGGAAACGCTTCGCTACTTTGGCAATGCAAAAGTGGGTGGGTGGGTGGGTGGTTTAGTTGAAGGTGTATCCCGCGCCGAGGAGGTCGTTGATCACGTACGGCTTGTTGTTCAGCTCCTCGTGCACCATCAGAGCCAGGATGCCCATCTGTGCCGCGCGCCCGTTGTTCAGCTCGATCGCGCGCTTCGACGCCTGGGTCTCCTCCGACATCGCGTCCCACGAGGACCCGAACGGGTTGCCGCCCAGGGTGAAGTCTCCGGGGAACGAGCCCTCCACGTTCTTCATCACAGCCAGCTCAAGGAAGCCGATGAACGCGAAGATCTGGGCGAGGCCCGCCGGGGGGATCTTAGACAGAGCGGCCACGCCGTTCGGCATGTCCGCGAACGACAGGTTCGCCGAGTTCGAGAGCATGCCGGGGAGCCGGGTGTTCTGCTGGGTCAGGTGACCGGCGATGGCGAGCATAGCAATGCGCCCGTGCTTCACCTCCACGTACCGGAGGCGCTCGAACCGCTCCTGGTCCGCGTCCTCGAGGAGGCCGAGCGGGTCCCAGAATCCGAGGGGGGGCTGCGCGCCGATCTCCGACTCGAACGACATCTTCATGGCCGAGGACGACTTGGCCGGGGTGGCCACGGCGGCACCGTTGAACGCGCTGTGGTGGTTTAATGGGGGTGGGTGGCAACAGGCAAAGGGGAAGGGGACAGAGGAAGGGAAAACAGGGAGAAGGATGAGATATTGAAAATATTCAACTACGTTGAAAAACTGAAACGGTAAAGCAGGCACTGGCGTATCATTGCAACGGTTCACGACTCCCTCTCAACAAGTTCAAGAATATTTCCGAAGGACCTGACGTTCGGTATGAAGTAGACGATGTTGATAGCATACTTCGTAATTTGGTGATCGAGTAACCTTGGGAGAGTTCCGCCGTGATCCACGCACAGAACACAGATTTGTCGCGATTGTTTTCCCGGTCCGTATTGGGGAAGGAAAAGCCTCGGGATCGGAGGATAGGTGTCTATCGGTAACAATGAGTTTCTTCGGTTCAGAGTACAACACGGTCCAATTTTCACAGTGGGGGGGCCTAAGTGCCGCGGGGTGTCCTGAGATTTTACCGCACAACGCCGGGCACCATCACTATTCGGAGTACCTAACGACTTGATATTTTAGTGTGCGAACCGAAAAACACTAGGCACTTTTCAACCGGCACTAGAACCGGCACTCGGGGGTCCCCATCTGTTCTGGGTTGTTAAATGAATCTTTAAACGGTTTCACGTCTCGATCGCATTTCCAACAATCGGAGGTCATCACATATCAACAGTTCATTGAAAGAGCATCACCTAACGTCAGTTAGCTGTTGCTGGGCGGTTCAGTTGGTGGCCTCTTGAATCCTTCGAACCCTTGTGTTTGTTGGGATGGAGAATACTAAGCGGCTTTCACGCAATGGATTTGAGTGAAGGCAAGAACCGCCAGAGGAGAGGTGAAAAATACTGCTGCGCTAGCCCGATTGGTGTGTCCAGCATTGATGCCGACTGCAACAGCATTGATGCCGACTGCAACATTACCAGAAAGATATGTGAGGATGTCGCTATGTGCTGCT
This sequence comes from Ectocarpus siliculosus, assembly GCA_000310025.1. NCBI lineage: Eukaryota > Phaeophyceae > Ectocarpales > Ectocarpaceae > Ectocarpus > Ectocarpus siliculosus. The sequence goes on from FN648508.1 coordinate 66,457, forward strand.
CGGGACATCGTAGAAAACCACAACTTTGGCTGACGCTATGGATCCCTTGCCAATCTATCTTACACTCTTTTCTTAGAGATGGATTCGTTAGGTCATACATGCATTGAAAAAAATAAAACATGGCAAGGACCAATGGCAAAATGGCAAGAATCGTAAAAGGGCATGAAAAAAAAAATAGAGCCGTGTGCCGCTGCAGGCGGAGCAAAAAATCCATGAAAGACCACAGCTTCAACAGCAGCTGACGCGTGATCTTGTTGCGGGAAGCAACACCAAACGTTGGGCTAGAGCTTGTCTGCTCGAACCTGGGCGTCAAGTGTGAATACAGCCTTCCCTGTGTCAAGCACCTTGACGATCGTATCTCTGGTGGTTGTGCCGTTGCAGGGGTAGACCAAGAACGAGTCATCTACGAATGAGCAAGTACGTGCACCAGTACAGGCCCAAGAATTCGTGATGCTGTGCCAAGGTATTTTCTACTTCGTATTAACTCGTTTTCCCTATATGAGCTACCCACGGAGACGCTGCGGTCAGGCCGCTGCTATGTAGTGTAGGCGCCCGGGGAGAAGAAGAGAGGACGGGGGCTTTGACGGTAGTTTCTCTCGTACAATGGTGTGAGCGACGAACGGAAGCACACATGATGGGACGGACTCATGTGTGCTTCCCTTCGCCGCTCACACCAATTGGACACAGAAGAAGCATGTGGACTGCTGTCTCCTGTGCGCATCGAACATTGAACGAACGCTGTACACAAGACAGGCAGGAGGGAGGCTTGGGACAGACGAGGAGCGCATGCGGTAGGAAGAATCACAGCACCATTGCGACCTACACACGGGCGCATGGTCTCGTTGAGGCGTACCCACGGTAAGAATCACAGCAACCCAGGGCACACGCGATCAAGCGAGCCTCTCAACAAACAGCTGCCCTCACCTGGGTGCCACGAAGGCTTGGGCTCCGGCCACGCAGGCAGCGGCTACAACGCAGGACTTCATCTTGATGTGAGGTGGTGGTGCGGGAAGAGAAGCGTGTTGAATGTTGAGAGATGAGGTGGGCAGAATACAGAGAGTGAGCGTAGGTGGCGGGGTCGTGGGCGGCCAAGTTGAGAGCAGACGCAATGGTTGAGAGATCTTCGAGCCCGATGACATCAACCAAAGCTCGCCCAATCACAGGCCACGGGACTGTTTTCACGAACGCACTGCTGAATGTTTTTTTTTTTTTCGACGTCATGTAGAAGAATCTTGCGCGACGCCGGACCAACTAAAGCGGTTGTTGAGATCTTGTCGGCGTGTGTTTCTTGCGGAGAGCCAGGGTGACAGCAATGTTGTTACGCCAGGCAATCTGAGATTCGAAGCAGTTGGGTATATCTCTCTTTATCCTCACCAGCTTCGGAGCTGTGTCCACGTCATCACGCGTCACACGGATCCCGGGTGTTGGTTCGTCCGGTTCCTCGTTGTATGCTGGGGCGATTATCGACGGGCGCTTGCATCGCCTCCTACAGCAGTACCCCCCACTCTCTACAGCAGTATCTCTCGCTCTGATTTCTTCAGAGAGCTACCGGTGTAGGATCATATGAGCTGCTGAATACCATTCCTTTTGCTCTCAGCAGGTTTACCCGCGGTAGACTGCTGTAACATGTACTCTGCTGTAGGATGTTGACCAATGTAACAAGTAGTCTAAACCTTCAGCACATTGCCGTTTCCCACGGGCTGGCACCCTGGCACCATCGGTTTCACTCGAGGGTTCTCCATCATCTGGAGGGAGTACAAACGAAACAGGTCGCACCCAAGGCACACACACGCCGCCTGTAGTAACAACTGTCTGTGCTGTGAGATCGATTGATACTTGAAGAAACAGCGGTTCCCTCAGATCGTGGCATCTGCGCGTTGACATCTATATATCTAGGATGCAGAAAAATGAAGTTCAGCAATGTTCCCCTTCGGTGGGTGGATACGGCCCACGCACGATGTCTGCATCGCAGCTCTATTTGTTGTAACAGTGCATGGTACAGCAAAAAATAAAAGAGGTGCGTGTGTAGTGCTGTACCGGTAAATCCCGTGCAGACAAGAGACGTCAACTTTCGGGTGAAGGAATTGTGTGTTGTCATCGTTGCCGCGGTCCGTCGGGCATTGATGTCGCCTAGAGGTGCTGTGCTTCCTTACACAGTAGTCTCAACTTCTTTCTTTCGACGGGAATCCGAGCCGATTGCCAAAACTTGGGTTGTTGGTACGTACTTGTAGTCTAGACGATATTGCTTTCAGTGTTCATGTGCAGCTTCGCATCCTCTGAATCGAGTATCATAGCAGCATCAAGTCTGCCCGCGATTGATTATACGTGTAACCTCCATCATCTGTGGGTCAAGCTTTCTGCCCTCGAAAATATCGGGGAAGATCATTTCCTTTCGTTTTGCGCTGCGCGTCCAACCACGAGGGACGGGAGTCGGCTCGTACTGGAAACGTCGATGACATCAACAAGACGAGGTGAGAGAGGGGATGTAAACGGCTGCATACGAGACGCACACAGCCGCTGCAGGTCTGTTGAGCTGTCTATCCCTGCGGTCTTCGTTCATACGGTTAGCAAATGCGTGCGAAAGCGCGGAACAGCGCTCACCATCGGCCTCCTACCGTACGGTAACTTTCGATGTGGTGAGTACGCGTTAGGGAGGGGCCTGCTAACCTGCTAAACCGTCCTGGCGCGAAAACTGAAACCAACCACCTATTAGTCGGAGTTCTTCACAAGAGGAGGCAACACCACCCAGTATCAAGACAAACTTATACCAGCGATGATGGCAGTAGTTCGTGGTACCACCATGCTTGCTTACTGCCGAGACCGGCTCGTTCCAGGACCACTCCCTATGTCTATGCCTATCTAGTAGCCGAAGACCCTCAGGTGTACTCTGTCCTCGTGCGCGGGTCCCGTGAGCAGCGTAAACCTGCCCTTCGTGCCCAGCACTTGGTCGTCCTCCCACTCTCCTGTTCATGAGTGCGGCAATCATTTCACGAACAGCGGGGGTCGACAGTGGGTTGGGTGGCGGGCAGCAGCAGGTTGGACAACCTGCGACGAGACTGTAAGGTGGCATGTAAATAGCACGAACCGATTGGTGCTCGTATTTAATGCACACGTTTTCCCTCCCGACGTCCTCAAACGTAGCCCGTGCACCACATTATAAACTGCCTGTGCTGCGCGATTCAACATGAACCGGCAGGGCCCTCTTGGAGACAATGTCAACCCATTTCCGGAGAACCGCATAATCCTTGTTGTGGGTTGAGTGCTCTCTTTCGTAACAGCAGCCACCCAGGGATCCGGAAACGCAGTCAAGTTTGCCACGATGGAAGTCGAATGGCCGCGTTCAGTCTTCATACCTCGAACGTGAGTTTTGCCAAAGTTTGCACCTTCGATGTGATTTTCCTCAAAACCAATCAAGAAGCGGTCGATGCCGCTGTATAGCTATGATCGGGGACTCTTGATATTCGACGATAAAACGTCTTTCCGTGGGGGAACAACAACAACTGGTTGGTTGGCTTCTCTTTCGATTCGTTCCTACACCTTCGTAACAGCTGCCGTCCAGGGCGGTAACGGTCCCCGGACCGGTCTTCTTGTCCCGACTGAAACGACCCCTGAAAATGCTGCCATCCGCATGCAAAAGGGTCCCTTCGCCGTGCCTCATGTTGGCAACCCACCTGGTCGGTGGGAGCAAGAGACCGAACAACGCATGCTTGTGTGATGCTCGTCGTTATCGTCGCTGTTGTTGTTGTTTTTGCTGTTGCTGTTTGGCTGGTGTAGTTAATAACAGAGACTCCTCTTCGTCCACGCCAATATGAAAGGCGGGAAAGGCGGGAATAGTCGGACGTTGGGAAGCTGGGATCCTTTTTATAGGTGACCTCCACAAGTTGCTGTTTTCGTGGTTGCGGCGGCTGCTGCTGCTGCTGCTGCTGCCACATTGAAACCCGTGCTGACCTATGTCCAAAGTGTCATCTCCTCGTCTGTACTGCTCAAGGCAAAGCAAGGCGTCTGTGGTCAGTACGAGCCCAACCCGCACACCTGGGGCGATAGAAAACTGAATAATTTTTCAAGTCTCATCATAGCGAAAAAGTAGCAAATGCAGGCCCCCGGAAAATCCAGAACGACGACAAGCAGCGTAGTGCGGAGAAGCCACGAAGGGAACTCGCAGAGCCCCGTGCTCGTGAAGAGAGACTAGACTGACAAGGAACTGGATGTAATAAGCATGATTACAATGTCATAGAGTTTGTTCGTCGGGAAGTCACTTCCTGCTACAGACTATTGTTGTTGCTTCATGATGATTTGAACCGTTTCGTCTCATCTTCTTCTGCCTTCTTCTGTGTTTGCCTACAACTCAAAAGTACCGCTATCGTTGTGGAGGGAACCGCGTGTTCACATGTTGCGTGAGAAACAAAAAAAAACACAGCAAAATCGTTGTGGCCATACTCCCCGTCCAGATACCCAACTCGATCCGTTGTTGTTGAAGCTTACGCTGTTGTACATTCAACCCGTTTTGTACTCACGTCCCCTGGTACTGAGACCCGTCCGCCCACACCATGCAGCCGGTCCCGTGCTTCCGCTCTCGGTGAAACTGCCCCTTGTAAAACGAGTCGTCCGCGAAGCGGAGGAGACCATGGCCGTGCCTCAGGCCGTCCTCCCACTCGCCGTCGTATACCTATTAGTTGTTGTGCCATTTCATACGCCGAGCGGGAGATAAAAATGCACAACGTGATTATCGTGCTTCGGAATACTTTATGTGGACATGATGAAACGAGTAAAAAAATGCCAGTTTTGTCGTGTTTCAATGCCACAAGGTGCGACAATCATTTCGGTAATCACGTTTTGTAGAATAGGGTTTTTCGCAACCCACACAAACAGGAGGCAAATGTGGAATTTGTTCTACAAATTTGCCCATGCCTTTCGTTTCCCCGTGCGAGACCACGGCGTGAATGACCATGAGTGCACGCTCTGTGTGTGTGTGTGTGTGTCTCTCTCTCTCTCTCTCTCTCTCTCTCTCTCTCTCTCTCTCTCTCTCTCTCTCTCTCTCTCTCTCTCTCTCTCTCTCTCTCTCTCTCCCTATCTATCTATCTCTCTCTCTCTCTCTCCCTATCTATCTATCTATCTCTCTCCCTCTCTATCTCTCTCTCTCTCTATCTATCTATCTATCTATCTTACCAACCCATCCCCCTTTCGGTACACGTAGACGCCGTTGCCATGCTTGATCCCTCTCACGAAATCTCCGTCGTAAACCTCCTCCAAGATGGAACCAGGGCAGATCGTGAGCCGCCCCCGGCCGTGAATCTCGTCCTCGAAAAACTCGCCGTGGTACACGTTTTCGTCGACGTACCTGCATGTATCGTGTTTGATGCACACAAACACAACATATCTCGTGTTGATTTGTTAGGGTCGTTATCTTTGCTTGCAGGGAGGACGGGGACGGGCACACTGAAAAATGTCCAACATTGAAAACAAAAAAACTACGTTAACACAGCGACAACAGGGAAGCAACATCAAGGGCCGAAACAACAACAACAACAAACCATCAGCGATATCGATGGCATCAACAATGAGCCCAAGCAGCATCGCTCACCAGAACGTCCCCAAGCCGTGCTTCCGGTTGTCCTTCCAGTACCCCCGGTAGCGGTGCCCCGCGACCTCGTACTTGATCTCCCCGAACCCGGAGATCACGCCCCAGCAGAACTCGCCGGTGTAGCTGCGGATTTATCATTGTCATGGTCGTCGTCAGCAGGGGCTTAAATCAAGAACTGTGTGCACGCGCCATCACCAAGTAGGCTATACTGTAGGACTGAAAAACGTGTGAGCCCCCTTTGCGTGGGGGAAGAACCCCCTCAGAGCCTTCTCGTACATTTTTTCACGGGCTCGTTTCTTTGCGGGAGTTTCTATTTGTTTTCTTTTTGTTTTTTCCCCTCTGGTATCCGGGTAAGAAACTGTTCTGAGGTTGCAGGCAGGCGTGCGTGTCGTGGAGGAAAGGCGCGGATCAAGCCAAAATGCTCCCCATGATAAATATTCTTCTGTGACGTTTTGGGTGTAGGCGGATCGACCGCAGCGAGACCACCCCACACATTGTTTTGGCTTCGTCCGGGTGATGGTACGGTGCGGTCGCCGGCGGGCACCTACGTCGGTAACAGCTGCATTCGGTGCCAGCGTGATCCAAAACCGCCTCACAAAGAAGTATAATTACAAGGAGGGACGGTGGAAGCAGAAACAAAAACGAGCAGCTGGTACGACGTTGCTCTTGATGTTGTTTGCTGCTGCTTCTGTTGTTGATGGTATTGTTTGAGAACACGGTTGATGTCGTGTTGCAGTTGCTGCTGCTGCTGTTGCCGTCGTCGTTGTCGCTGCTGTACCTGTCGCCGTTTGCCCAGACGTAAACCCCGTTGCCGTGTTTCCGGCTGGCCTTAAACTCTCCGCGATACTTGTCCCCCTGCGCGTAGTCGAACACGCCTTTCCCCTCTATGGCTCCCGCTTTCCAGTAGCCCTGTGATAATATAGTTGTTGTCAGTGGTCGCGGTGGTCGTGATGGCGGTGGTGGCGGTGGTAGAAGAAACTGCCATGGCGACAGGTTATCTTGGATCCCCAAATGTGCTATTTGATCAACCACACCCTCTCTCCCGCATGCCTTCCGTTCCCAAATTTCCCGCCCTCTGCTGGTCGGGGAGGGGGTAGTGCACCTCTGGGTGCCGTGTTGTGCGGCTGATCTTCGTCACCAAATGAAACATGAAGACCCCTTGAGTGCTAAAGACAGGTACGACACCGACATCTCAACTTGCCGAATTTTCTCGCATCTTGCATGTGTCGGCCATCACGTGTACACACACGACAGGAACTCGTGGGACCTTCTCGATTTCCCCCCCCCCGCTCGCCGCTCTTCGGGAAATACTCGATCACTACATTGGAAGGCTGAAAAAACGCTATTCTCCCATCTCTCCCTGTTGATGGCCCGCCGCCCTCTCGACGCAACAGCACCCCTCCCCGTCACCGCGCGCCGTGTCTCGGACACGCCAGGAAAACGTTACCTCAGCAGGAGTAGTGCCGCCACCGCTTCTCGAACATGCGAGAAAACTTTGCCTGCCTCAACAGCGCAGTAGCAAGGTCTGTTAATAAACTCCTCCCCCGTAACACAACACATGACAGCAGTGGCGATGCACACACCTCGTATCTGCTGCCGTTCTCCCATCGCAGACGCCCCTTCCCGTGGCGGCGGTCGGCCTCCCAGCCCCCGACGTAGCAGTCCCCCGCGCCGTTGCCCGAAGAGGCGGTGCGGTAGACCCCCTGCCCGCACGCCCGGTCCCGTCGGAAATCTCCGTCGTAGACGTCTCCGTTCGCGAAGATGTACCTTCGTTCGTGCGTTCGTGTTTCCAGGGTTGTGTGCGGGCGTCATCGGGGGGGGGGGGGGGGGGGGGGGGGGGGATGAGAATACTTGTTGCACGATGCAGACTAAGCGAGATACTAAAGCAATATAGGCGTTCCGCCTCCTTT
>FN648508.1:81920-109420 GCA_000310025.1 Ectocarpus siliculosus
TGGACGGGGGGGGAGTCCAGCCTTCTTTTTCGGAAGGGCCCCCGAAAGGGTTTCCCCCAGGCCTTTTTGGAGTTCCTCCCCTTCGGCCCGGCCTTTTTTTTTTTTTTGGGTCTTTTGGGGGGAGAGGGGGGGGGGGGGGGGGCATGCATGTCTCGTCAGACACCAAAAGCAGTCAAGAGCTTTAGTACGCACCCTCCTTTATTGCCACCATCCCTGTTAATATGTAACTGGTATCATGACGTTAACCGTTGGACGGTTCCATTCTGTCCTCTATCTCTCACCCAACGCGACACCGGCTGATTCCTCCAGAAATATAGTATTTGTAGCTTACACCGAGAGGTGCAAAGAGACTGACGTTCGGAAGAAAAGGGACGGCAAACACAGGCAGGCACACGACGCCCTTTGAAGCATTTTTTGTTTTCACCCGCGCTGAGGCTGACGTCTTTTCATTGGTCAGCCGGTTGGTGCGGTCGATGCCAATAATAATACACACACACACACACACGTTTTGTGTTTTCACCCGCACTGAGACTGACGTTTTTTCATTGGTCAGTCGGTTAGCGCGGTCGATGGTAATAGTAATACACATACACACACACACACCTCACGGGGTCCCAGATAATGGCATTTAGAAGCATTTTGTGTTTTCAGCCGCACTGAGGCTGACGTCTTTTCATTGTTCGGCCGGTTGGTGCGGTCGATGCTGACAACAGTGGGGGGCCCGGTTTAGCGCCCCCTACTGTCACGACGAAATGTGGTCGCTAATAATCCGAACTAACAATTATGTTGCAGTTGTACTACCGAGGGTGCGGCAGTGCGACGTGATTTTGGTTGTCGCTAAACAGGGCATATCGCAAAACAGGGGGTCGCTAAACCGGGGGTCGCTAAACCGGGGGGGGGGCTACTTGTAAAAAGACGCACGCCCTCTCGTACAGGTACTGCTGTACCTTGCTGTCCCACAGCTCGCACCGGGGAAACGTCATCCCGGAGTTCCGCTGTCCCCAGGAGGCGCACTGCCACGGGTGCGCGTTCAGCCTGTGGGCCTGAAACTCGGCCATGTTTCTGAAAAAAGACGACGACGACGTTGACACGTATCGTCAGTGTTCGTGTGCCCCGTGTGCATGTATGTTAGCAGGCGTACAGAGAGGGAAGGGGGGGGGGGGGTGTACTCATAGTCGTGCATGCCCGTAGTCGTTAGACCATTGACCTCGCATCCCTACAAAGCCGGGACGGAGCACGCCGGGTTCTCACCGGACCAGGCTCTCACATCACCAAGCGCGAAGCGCCGTGAGGTATGCGGCGAGTCGCATGAAGGGTGAGCTGCATCCTGCTAAGGGTGTTCGGCATCTTGTGCTTACTTCCTTGCGTACGGATGACAGCTGCGTATGACTTAATTTATTTTCTGGTGCTTTCACTTCCAGAGACAGTTGTAAGCACTGTGTAACTGCCTCGAGGATGCTTGACCATTATAACACAACGTGGTGCGATCATCCCCCTTGCGCGGAGTGAGGGTTCTCGACCCCGCACAACATGATCTACTCGACCACCACTATGGTTACCGCAAAAAAAAAAACGAGGTAAAAAAAAAAACGGTAACCTGGCTGCCGAGTTCACGAAGTGAATTGGCTTGTTTTACAACGTCGTTGCCAAGCGACGAAAACCCAATCCCGATGGCAATCACCGAGGGGGGGGCTTGTTTTACAACGTCGTTGCCAAGCGACGAAAACCCAACCCCGATGACAACGGGGGGGGCGGCATGTTTTACAACGTCGTTGCCAAGCGACGAAAACCCAACCCCGATGACAACGGGGGGGGCGGCATGTTTTACAACGTCGTTGCCAAGCGACGAAAACCCAACCCCGATGGCAAACACCGGGGACGGGGGAAGGGGGGGGGCTTTGGGGTTGTGGGTTTTGAAAAGTATCTTGTAATCGTTGATTGCTGTTGGCTTGCGGACCCCTCTGGTCAATTTTTTTTAGTGCTTCCAAGTATAACTTTGTTGGGGGGTAAGTTAGCCTGCGACCACGGGAATCGACCGCGTCAAGTTCTTGACTAATACGGTCAGAAGAAGGTACTGGGTAGAGAGAACGGAACATTTTTTAATGTGAAGACAACAACAACATCGACAACAACAACAACAACAACAACAACAACAACAATCGCAAGCACGTCCGCCGGCAGGAGAAAATGTGGGGGCTGCTCAGGTGCCAAGTTTGGGGTGAAGGCCGAACTGTATTCGAACGGCATAGAGCGAATGCCCAGGCGCGGTTCTTCCTAACGTAGAAAGGCGTCGGTAATAGGTAAGTCAGCATGAAGGAAATGAGTCTATCAAAGTCGCCTGGTGTATGTGATGGTCAATAACGTGTGTCAAGAGCTCAGCGCTACGCAAAAAAAGAGGAGCGTATTCGGGCGAAAACTTTATTTCGTACACAGTAGTCGAAAAAGTACAAGCTCACATCATCATATACATGCACAGGAGGCGGTAGGTCATGTTCATCGTAGACATGACTTGACAACATCACATGCGCCACCATGCCTGCAGTCGCCCAGCAAAAACAGCAACTCCATCATGCGGAGAGAGAGAGAGGCATTTGGCCTGGCTTATGGCCGCAAAACTACGCGATCCAGATATTAACGTCGTTACCAGCTACCATACCCTTGAAGCCGTAGGCATGGCAGGAGAAGTAGTGGTTGTGGTATTCGTGATAGTAGGAGTAGACATCGCTGACAGCGAGGGTGCCTACTACGGGATAGCTCTTTGACAGGTTTTACCGGTGCTACCCCCATCTGAAACCACCTCGTAGTTAAAAATCACGGATGTCAAAGGTACCCCACAAGAAATAACTCACGTAAAAACTTTTCGGCAGGGCTTGTCGAGGGGGCTTGAGTAAGGCACTGGCCACGGGTCCCACACGCACGTCATTGAGTCCGAAAAGTCTTTCGGCGCGTTCCACGTGCTGTGCTTCGTGGACTGAAATCGGAGCGCACGTCGTTGGCGCAAAACGTACAGGTCGGAAGGGTCTTGCGTGAAAATCATTGTATTTCAATTGCTTACCTGTGTAAATTCAGTACGAGGTTGAAACAGAAAGGTCAAAAACGAACATCAAACAAACAAGCAAGAAACGAAACAGTAAGAGCTACCTAGCTTTAGGCAAAGAGGAACTAATATGTCCGACAAAAGTGAAGCTGCAGACGACGACAGCCACTCCGTAGCATCAAAAGATGTGAAGGTTCACCCAGCTTTCGACTGCGCGATGCAAATGGTTCACCGAGAGACAGACATGCCGCACATTTCACTCTCGTATGGCCACTTTGGCTGCTCGTCATGTAGCCAAAAGCGCACACAGAACAACAATGAAAGATTCCCCCACGTATGAGATATTTCTCCGTCCGAAGGGTGTGTGTTGAAGTCCTTACAGCAGCGAGGGCAAAGGGACACCTGCTAGATGATACTAGACATACGAAAGTCCATCATAATTTCTAGACATTGAAAACGGTGAAGACAGCGGAAAGAAAAATCCCCCGTAGAGGTACTTGTAAACAACATGCCATAGAGCATGATTTCCTCAGCAATAGCAACAAGGGATGCTGCCGCACTTCTTTTTTTTTTCTTTTGGTATTCACTTCAAATCAGCGCTCACAGTACTATTAATATTGCCGTTTATTCCAACGCGTGGTCACACAGAAGAGCCCCTCTCTACCCTCCCCTCCTGCGGTACTTTGCCTTCTGCACTCCCCCGAAATGAAATGTTGTCCGTTGTACGGTTGATGATGATCATGCACAATACACGTTATGCACACACTCGCAAGTATGACCATCTTTCCAGGGTCATGTGACAGCGCGCCTATAGCCAAAGGACCAAGGGTTCCGCCATATACGCGCCACCCGTGCCCCCCCGCCTTTCCCCGGCCGCCCACAACCAACGTGGAAGCGAAGCCCAAACACGAGCGTCACGCACAGCGCGCCAACAAGAACGTTTCCAACAAGAGCGGTTCACAAGCGTTTTATCATCTCTGACGTGCACGTTGTTCACGACAAGACATGGGGGCATCCAACGCAAGACGAAATCCACCTTCGCATCCGGTAGAATCGTGCATGGCGCATGCTTGTAGGATCTCACATTTTCGAGGTACCAGAAGGCGCTTGTATCGGGGTCGAAGTACTCCACCCAGCCCCCAACCTCCTGGACCTGTCGGCTGCGTTGGGTCAACAGCTTGAGGGAGTATGACGTCCGCACCACCTGTTGTTTCAATGTATTGTATCTGTTGTTGCCGTCGTCTTTATTGTCGTCCTCTTCAAAAATTATAGCCGTTCTGACCCCTGCCCGTACTTGGCTCGTTCGAGCTACCCCAAGGCATTGCATTGTGTTTCCGTGTTCGAAGGTTGAATGAACCCCATTCCATTGCCGTGATATGAAACGAAGCCGAAGGGGGCACGCACGAGGAAGGAGCGTTGCTTTCGGGAGAGGCATGGCGTGGTGCGACAAGCCCCGGGACTGACCTAGCTCTTTGCTGCCGCCGCTGCCACAACTATTTTCCTGTTGTTTTTACCCGAAAAAGCGGCAGCTTGGTCAACTCATTGGCCGGGAAAAGGAAACCCGGGGATACGCTCCAGCACCCCCTCTCGGCGAATGCCACACAAAGGTTTCGGCTTTGCACGCGTCTTGAGTAGAAGAGAGGCAGAGACCCGATAGCGGCGGTCGCCACCGCTGTGACGTCACCGCGTTTTTTCTAAAGTTGGGCCTGTCTACAGCGAGGCTGGGGGACAGTTGGAAACTATGGAATCACCCCCCCCCCCCCCTCCGGTCTTCCTTTTCCTTGCTGCAATGTCTTAGTCCTGCGGATGCGTTTTGGGAACTTCTACTCTCGTGTAATCGTTCCTCCAGTCGACACTCCTTGAATTATCGTTGAGCCCCTTTGCTTACAGCATATGTATGTGCGGGGAAAAACAACTCACCTGCAGCTGTTTCCAACGTTCTTCCGTCGCCCGACGACGCCCCAGCACGCCTCTCCACCGGCTCTGGATGCACGTCGCCGCCTCCACGCGGGCACGTCTGCCGTGTTGTTCGTTTTTTGGTGTAGAGGGGTGTGGTGGTGTAAAGCCGTGAACAACAGAACAACGACCAGCCTACCTACACCCACGGCGGGCGGCGGGCGCAAGCCCGTTGCGTTTGACGGTAGGTTGGTGTGATTGCAAAACGAAGGACTTTAAAAACAAAACACATGCATGAATGCCACCAGGTTTTGGTCGTGACCTGGCAAAAAAAGAAGAAGAAACAACATGCATGCCACCAGGTTTTGGTCTGTGACCTGGGGATATGAACGCATGTACTGTATGCATAGGGTGTATTACCAGTCGTACCGTTACGGAGGCGAACACCACCTGAAGGAAGGCACGGGGGGTCGGAGAGAAGGCGGTTCCTTCCAAGTGGGAAACGCTCCGGATGATGGGAGCTGCAATCTGCAGAGACTACCTCGACCATGGGAGAGGTACTTTCTTGTACAGCCGTTTCACGACGAACATAGAAAGGCTGTTGTGGAACAGAAGAAAAAAACTCCTTTGAAAAGGGAAAGCCTTTGATTCACAACAGGAGACTGTACCCAACGGTCCACCCTCTTCCGCACGACATCCCCTTACAGCACTGTCGGTGGACCCGCGACTCAGAAACACGTTGCAGTCGTCCAGTGTGTACAAGAGCGCGGCCGCTCTAATAGCACTGCTTTTTTTTAACGGTCTATTCAGTAATAGATTTTAGGAGTCCGTGGTAAGAGGAAGCATCGAAGAGACCCAACCGGAAGTAGGAGGCCTGCTGAGGCACACATCCATTGTTCAAGGATGACCGTCCCGCCTTTCACACTGTTCAACTATGGAGGAGCGGTGTACGCCAAGCGTGGAGGAGCGGCGGGAGCACACCAACAGTCCACACTTGTATAGGTGTCTCCGCCGAGACCGACGCTGATTGGCCGGCTAACCGGGTAGCGCGGCCGATTTAACGGACGACACATACCACAGGTATAAGTGACGCCTTCTTTTCCAGGTGCACTGAACCCCGGGGGCTAAATCCTCTCCTTCTGTTGCCATTCCTCCTCCCCCCCCAACCTGTCGAGGGGCCCCAGAACGCTTTCTGGATGTTTGTCCCTAAATGCTGACGCTTGGTCATTCGATCAGCCGGTTAGGCCATCAATGCGAAGCAACATGCTGAAAACCCCTGACCTGTCGGCTGCGATCTGGCGACCTTCCCAGCCCCGATATGCGGCCTGCATGGCCGTCGCCGCCTGCTCCCTCCGATCCGCTTCCGCTGCCTTGAGGTCCTGCAAAGTTATTCAGAATTTTTTTCCAAACAGAACGAAAGGCAGCGGGGCTTGTTACGTACAGTAGCATGACGCTACATCGCCTAGGCTCTTGAAACACGCTACAATGACGATTCCACCTGTCGATGTCGCAGTGCTGTGCGGATCTTTCGCCGGTCTCATTTGTCGCACCGAGTACATTGGCGACGTCGAACGAGATACTATGTGAGTGTAACTAATAACCAATGCCCGTTGTGCGTGTGGCGGGCAGGCTTGATGGGACAAGCACAAAAGTCGGGACGAGATACTTGCAAGGAGGCAAGTGTTGAACAACACTTAACAGAATTCTCGATGCACCGACCGACAAGTACACACAGGGTTAGCCTACCCCGATGCTTCGGGGGGTGCAAAGGGTCACTATCTTGGGTTTGGCCATACAGAGGTCAAAACGCATGGTGTTCACGTAGGTTTGATAGTCTCCCTACATTTCTACAGATAGCTGTTAAGGCCCCGACATCACGGGTCGAGACAGGCTCATCGCACGTGCTCTTGGAGGTCTCGTGAGTGCAGTGCTTGTCAGAGACAACGAAACACGATCCATCCTCATCGTCTCTTTTTGTCAGACCTCCCGCCCTCTTTCGTTGGCTTCGCGACAAGTGTTCTTTCGGGCTGCAACGCGCGTATTCCCCCCCCCCCTGCCCCGCGACCGACTCTAGCGCCTGCGCTTACGTCTTTGGGACGGTATGAAATGAACTGCTGTACACAACGACCCTGTATACGCAATCACCACTACTGTCTGCGGTAGTCTGGACTACACCAGTGCAGCACCAGCAACTTGTACGAAGTCGGTGTAGGCAGTGCAATACAGAAAATTAGCCTGCAGCGCTCCTGTGCATTGGCTTATAAAAACCGACCCCCGCCTTTGAAAAATGACGCTGTCACCCTGCCATCTCACCTCCCAGTAACCCATCTTGGTGGAGCTGCAGCCGTCGACCCATTCTCGTGCCTGCTGCAGCCGTCGAGACGCTCTGCCATCCCGGTCGCGACGACGTAAGAACGCCCGCATGGTGCCTGCCTCTTCTTCTTCGGGTACAGCAGTATAGACTAAGCAAACACCTTCCGCTTTAGGAGATCCCGATAGCAAATTCACTCCGACAGGCCTGCCTATCCAATCATGACAATGTTGGGAGCTCAGGGTGCCTGGTTCGGCATGTATCGCCGTCTGTGGTTGACTTCGAGGTCATGGAAGACACCAGAAAAGCATGCTTACACTGGCGCGCTGAGCAAGTTATAAGCACCGAAATAGCACCCCATCGACCTCAGGCATGCGCACAACTTCGCAGCCTACGGCGCACGTATGACGAAGCCCACGACACACAGCAGTAGACACGGCCGTGCCAAGCGAGAGCTACACAGCTCGCGGAGAGCCTACGGCTGCTGTACATGTGCTCATGTGCTACATTTTAGAAAAGGCGGCGCAATTTTGCCGTTTCGCGAACAGTCCCGCTGCCGTTGATTGGTCGCGCTATTGTTGATGTCATATGCCCCCCCAAGATCTGTCCTTTATCAGCACGCGAGCACACGCGCCCGCCCACTCTCCCTCACTCTGTTTCCTGCCCACAAAATCTCTCAACACCTTTCTCTTCCCACACCACCACCTCACATCAAGATGAAGTCCTGCGTTGTAGCCGCTGCCTGCGTGGCCGGAGCCCAAGCCTTCGTGGCACCCAGGTGAGAGTAGTAGCCAGATCAAGCTTCTTGTTGAAAATGTCTTGATGGGCAGGTTTGGTATCGAATATTTTTCTGAAGCTTTCCGCCATCTGCTGCTTGTGTGCTCTCTCGGCGCTCCAGCGTCTCCATCCCCATCCTCGGCGCTCTAGCGTCTCCATCCCCGTCCCATGAGTCAATTGATGCCCTCGGCCTGGCGCCGCCGCCGCGTTCCTTCTGCTAGATGCGGTGTGTGCGATGCGCTGCATGATCAAACCCCATTTACAACGGCGATTGTTTTTTGGGGGCTGCTGGTACGCACAAGAGCCGAACAGGCCGGCAGAGGTGGCCCACCGACCCTTCTGAAGAAACAACGGCATTCATGTTGCCTTGTCAAGTTCGATCTGAAACATCTCGAGCGGTAGTACTTGTTTCGCATGCGCGACTATTTACGTATCGTGACCGCCGGCTTCAAACAGGCGCTCCGTTTCATCACGTGCCCCGCTTTTGGGGAAGTCACCCGCGCATGATTCATGTCGCATATTCAGGGCGGCTAAAATGGAGGCACGCGAAACCCGCGTTCCTCACTGGCTTAATTCATGCGCGATGGCACACGCCCGACCTACCTTGTCATACTGCGGTACCCACGTCCTAAAGAGAAACACCTCTCTACATGTGATGAACGTGCTAGCGTCGATTTATCCCATCCGTGTGTGGCTTTTTTTTAGAACAATTAGGTGGTTGTTTGAATCGACCCTGTACATTTTTCGCTCTGTGCAGGAACGTATATTCGCACGGGGCACATTAAACATTGGCCGTTTGTCGCCGAGTCAAGGACTCCCTGGCTCTAGCACGCCTGCCAAACTTGATCACGGATCTGGCGGAACCCATACTCCTTACAGTATCTCTGTCACGCAGTGCTAGATATATGCCGTGTTCTGTTCCAGGCGCTGCCGCGTTCTGTTTCCAAGTTTCCCGCACGGTCTGTTGGGTCGGCACATTTTTCTCTCGTGGAGTGCACGTGGTCTGGAAGATTCCAACGGAACAGATGGTTGATTGTAAAAAAAAAACAAAGAAAACGCGCCGTCCGCGAAAGCTCTACGCAAATTCTTGTGCCATTGACGGTTACGGCGGGTGTCTTGCTCTCGTGCACTGTCAATAGTGGAAATAATTTTGGTTCCATGAGGGAATTTGTTGTCACCGGTCGCGTTTCCGCCATCATCTCATCTGCAACACTGTATGATCCGATATGTATGCAGGTGTACTGCTGTACCGTCGTTTGTCCTCCGATCAAAAAAAGAAAGTACCGATTCAAGAGTCAAACTGGCTTTGTCACGACCATGAGAAATACATCAACACTCCATGTGACGTACGGTTTACTAGAAACACTGGCTTGTCACGACCCCCTATATCCGTAGCCACCACTACTGTTGTACATCTCGCTCAAGCTTGACTACGTTTCCAGCGTCAAACCCTTTGCTCGACCACTCAATTATCCCCTCCCTTTTCCCAATGCCCCCCTACCCTCTTCAAAACAGCGCGTTCAAGGGCGCCGCCGTGGCCACCCCGGCCAAGTCGTCGTCGGCCATGAAGATGTCGTTCGAGTCGGAGATCGGCGCGCAGCCCCCCCTCGGATTCTGGGACCCGCTCGGCCTCCTCGAGGACGCGGACCAGGAGCGGTTCGAGCGCCTCCGGTACGTGGAGGTGAAGCACGGGCGCATTGCTATGCTCGCCATCGCCGGTCACCTGACCCAGCAGAACACCCGGCTCCCCGGCATGCTCTCGAACTCGGCGAACCTGTCGTTCGCGGACATGCCGAACGGCGTGGCCGCTCTGTCTAAGATCCCCCCGGCGGGCCTCGCCCAGATCTTCGCGTTCATCGGCTTCCTTGAGCTGGCTGTGATGAAGAACGTGGAGGGCTCGTTCCCCGGAGACTTCACCCTGGGCGGCAACCCGTTCGGGTCCTCGTGGGACGCGATGTCGGAGGAGACCCAGGCGTCGAAGCGCGCGATCGAGCTGAACAACGGGCGCGCGGCACAGATGGGCATCCTGGCCCTGATGGTGCACGAGGAGCTGAACAACAAGCCGTACGTGATCAACGACCTCCTCGGCGCGGGATACACCTTCAACTAGATTACTAGCCCATGCGCGGCCTTCAGCCATTTTGGACCAGTTTTGTTGCTGGGCGCGCTTTTGTGAATAGCGGTTCCTTCTGTGTGATTTTGTTTTGATGTTTAGAAGCTGCCATGCGGGGAGGGGACCACCTCGTCCTCCCTAGATTGGAGCCGGATGATGCTCTGCCGCGGCCACGTTAAAATTTCTCTTGGGCTCATAGGACAGGTGTCATGTCGACCGATGCAGGACAAAACGACCGCAGGGGAGGGGACTGGGGGAAGGGGGTCTCTTTTTGGTGGTAGTTTCTGCTGCGCCTGACGTTTTTTGCCTCGGGGATCGTTTTCGGTTGTTGCCGTTGTCTGTTTGCTTGCCGTTGATGCCTACACTAGAGAGGCGTGCTGCGATGGTAGATGTCTTCGCTTCTGCACTCTCTTCTGAATGATTTGAACAGGAGACTGCTGTCGATGAAAACAAGCTTTTGAAAGAACCAGATGAGCTTGCACTGTCGTGCTTGCGAAAACACATACTCCCGCTGTCTTTGTGTGGTGTATCCTGGCGGTGATGTTTAGCACTTCCCAGGGTGCGCCAGCACGTGAGGAGGATTTGGCCGACATCGGAACCTGCATTTTTGGATGGTCGGTCCATCACCACACCACAGGCCATTTCACGGAACGGTAGGGCACAGCCCGAGACTTGGATGGATGATACGAGCGCATGTTAAGATGTTCCCATACCTGTTCATCGCATACAGTAGGCCGGCATGACCAAACCCGGCAGTTAACATGTGACATGGCCGTTCATCGCGTCGGCCGGCACGACCAAACCCGGGTTTACGCTGCTGATGACGCGCCAGCATAGCAGCAGCAGTAGCTCGAACGATTTGGTCGGTTTGTTGCTCAAGTCCTTTCTCTCTCGCTGGGACCTCTCGTCTCATCGCAGTTGTGTGGCTAACGACGTACGTTTGGCACACCACAGCAGATCAATATGTTTGGCCGAGCAATGAGCTCCCGCGCTCCGCATGGCATTTGAATCCTGTGTGCCGTGCTACAGCTTTTGCTGCCGCAACGCATACGGATATCTACTCAAGTCAGTTGATGATGTACGATGAACCAAGCGAGTAGACGCCGGGCGCAGTTCTGACGGTGAGGTCGGTCGAGGTCTATTGAGCGGGGCGGCAAAAGCCGCCAGCACTACCACCACTGCCTCATTTTGATGTTCGTCAGATACTATGAAAACTACAATTAATTACTACGCTACATGGCATGAATCGAGTACGCCCTCTTTCTGCACCGATCCATATTTATTCTCATTTTAAATGCTTTTACGTGTACTGGCACAATTGAATGTTGAGTACCACTTATTATCGCGTATCTTGGAACCGATCTATTGAGCGGGGCGGCGAAAGCCGCCAGACCCTTGTATATACTTCAAAATAAACTAGTGTTGCTTTGTACAAGGGTCCAACTTCTCCTCCGATCGAGGAGGAGGAGCACAAAAGGAAGCATTGGAAATAATCAAGTCCTTCTCCTTTCCCCCCTCCCCCCAACAAACCGAGTGGGGCCCTGCCGGGCTTGCCTCTCCCTCTCTATGTTGTTTGTGGTCCTCTCGAAACAGCGCGGGCAAAGAAGAACAGCCTGACTTTTTTCTACAGTCCTCCGTACGGAACGAGGACCTGTGTGTCCGTCGATTACGTCTCTTGCCCAAAAAACAAACTTTGAAAAACTCAACCAAGCCGAAAACCAAAGTGAATGCTGGAGGACACAGCAACATGGTGTGGTGGTGCGTTACGTCCTCTCTATTATATCTATTAGATCATTTGCTCTCCACCACGGAGACGACGTTGCCCCTCCCCCCACCTCTCGCTCTCTCTGACTTGTTGTCATCTTGACTGTCTCTATTATTATTGGCGACGTGATGAGGGAGGGTGCGAGGGACCGAGAAATGTGGAAAAAAGAAAAAAGAGTACTACTACTACAGAACGCGCCTGAAGGTAAGAACCTGGATGATCATGATCAATCTACAACAAACCAAATCAAGAACTTGGGCACCATTTGCGAGCTCGGTTGAGAACCCCTTACACTAAAACCAATGTTCAACAGTTGTTCTGTTGTAGTGACCATTCGTAGCAAAACACTAGGAACTAAGAGCCCCACTGGCAACACGATAATAATAATAATAATAGAGGTTCTCAAGAGCGGGCGCGGTCTTTCTGTAGTCTACGTCGTCAGCCTCCTCTCGTTCTCGTCGATAGGGATGTCGTTCGCGCTCATGTCTCTCCAGCGCATGTACCCGAGGTCGTCGAACTCCCAGTGCTCGTTGCCGTGCGTCCGGTACCACTGACCCTTCTCGTCGTACCACTCGTACTCGAAACGAGCGCTGATGCGGTTTCCCTGAGTATTAGCAAGCAGTCGGAGAGGAACGGGGGAGTTGGTATTATGGTGGCAGTAAGCCCCGAGCCAGAGGAGGGTCATCAGGGATGGCTGCGTGTGTGCGGAGCTAGGGGTACTCCGACACTTACTTACTTGTGGTTCTGGTTGTTTCGGCCGCTACATGTGTTGGACTGGATGGGGTGAAAATAGTGTGTCAACCCGGGTTACCCGATCGATGGCGGGGATGTTGGGCATCGTCTCCTAAAAAACGAAAATTGCTTGATTACTTGAGATTGTATGGATTAATCAAATTTGCCAGAGCAGTGGCGTACACGATTGATTCCGCTGATCATACAGAAGCCGGGCTGCACTGACTGACACCTGGCACCAGGGCTATTTGTTGTATTTGCTGTTGAGCAAGGAGTTTTTCACCACCAGTATTAACGAGACGTGGGTGTGTGTAGTGGTATGCACGCGTGATGAAGTCTGGTTGACCCGTGAAGAAGAACTCACTTGTTGTTACTCTTGTAGAACAGCAGCAGCAGTAGCTGTTGCCTTGGGTATCGGTAGGAATGACACCAAGGGGCACAGGATCCTCTGCACAAGCAGGGGCTACTAGATCCTGTCCCCTGCTTTTTATCCTTCCGCGGAGAGTTACATCTCTCCGCGCCTTCTAGAAGGAACCAAGCTCTTCTATGTTCCGTCTACACATCTGAATCCTATAACACTAGCCCACCCTGGAGGTTCTCATACGCAGATACTGTAAAACCTCGAGTCTTGACAAGCAATTGTCGAGTCTCTAAATGAAAGTATCGAGGATGTGGAGCTCCAAAACAGCACAATTCACCCTCCCACACCTCTCACTCGATGAGTCGGAAGACCATCGTTTGACTTCTAAAACGACAAAAAGACACAGACAGGAAGGAACTGACGGGGCTAAGAAAAGCCTACGACGACCGGAAGAAGATCGGAACCAAAGAAAGGAAGAAAAACAGAAAAGAAAAACAGAGGTCGTCATAACGACAAAAAGAAAGGGTCACTGTAGGAACCACAACAAGACCGGTATCGTAAGAAAAGATCGTGTACGTCAGCGGTGCCTTCGGCGGTGAATTCTGCAGCCGTAACCGCGTACATGTCAGCACGGCGGCTGAAACGATCAGTGAAAAGCAGAATATATGTGTTTCCGCGCGGTGTCAACGGGAGGGGACCGAAATAATCGACGCTCACCGATACACCAGGGCCCGAAGGCAGCGGAAGGCACAAAGTAGGCCATCGAGGCGTTTGACGAGATGACTTGCGAGCTTGGCATCGCAAACAATGCCGTACCCACCACTTCGTGCAAACACTCATGCCAACCCACCAATAAAAACGTTCCAGCATGCTAAGCGTGCGAGCGGCACCGAGGTGGCAGGATGCATCAGCGTGACAGGCTTGCATGATCCACGGACGCATGAGCATGGGAACATAAATCCGAATGGGTTCGTCGTTGAGAAGGCGAGCAGCACGCCCGCCAGGACGTGTGGTCGTAGACGACGGGGGCGCTGTTTGCTTGCGAACAAGCAAGACCAAACCATCATCGTCAACATGTAACCGGCCTTTGTTAGACAGGTCACGAATCTCCGACAGAGGGGGTCGACGAGCGGACGGAAGATGATCCAGGAAATCCGGAGGGAGAGCCGAAGGCCGACCCAGAAGGATGAAACGAATAGCTGCAACACAAACAGGTTCGTTACGTTGCTCGCGAGCCCAATCAGCATGCGAGAAACGTTCGACAGACGCCCGGAAGGCTAAATCTGCCGAGGAATGTAAAGCCGCCTCGATAGAAGAGGGGGCCGATTCCTGAGGCTCCGGCTGCAATCCACCCGAAGGCAGAGTAGCAGCGGAAACCGAGGACGAAGGCGTATAAGTGGTCGAAACCAAATGCGTCGAAGATTCCGAAGAATCGGGAGCAGCAGAAGACTGCTGGGCAGGAGCAACCGAAGTTGCAGGATGCGTCGAAGACGCAAGATCCCTTCCACGAGCCAGAGGCGTAGGAAGGTCCGAGATCGAAGGGTCAGCACCAGGAGTCGAAACCAACCTGGTCAAAACGGGGGGCGCCGTCGATGCTGATTGTGCAGGCGGGGAACGTCGAAACGATCGGGGCGAAGCGGAAATCCGAGTAGGAGCAGGCGGGTCCTCGGAGAAACCATAATCCACGGGCGGGAGGGGCGTGCCTGCCACAACCGCCGTGCGACGGCGAGTTCGCGTGGAAATTAGTTGAGTAGGGTCGAGAGTCCGTCGTGATGCTGCAGTCGGCGAGACGGCCGGCGAAGACTCGGGCTCGAGAGCCAAAATGTCCTCCACCGAAGAATGTAAGGAGCCAGACCAATCGAGGGTCCTGTCACCCAGGCGTCGTAGCGAAGGAGACAACCCGCGGGAGTTGATGGACGGCCAGGGTGCGATGTTCCAGATGCCAGACGGAGACGAAAGGCCTGACGGCGAGAGACGTGGACCATGCCGACGGAAGTCGACAAAATCATCTGTAGAGGGGGCCAGCCCACCCAAGACCGAAGTCGGGGAAGTCGGGACGAGCCCACCCAAGCCAACACCCACGGCGCGATGGCCAGAAGGCGTAAGGCCACAAGAACGGATGAAGAAGACGCTCTCCTCATCGTCATCCGGTGTCAAGCGACTGCGACCAGATCGGTCACATTCCGCCGCATCGATCGGAAGGCGAGAGAGGAAATCAGCGTTGCCATTTGCTGAACCCTTGCGGTACTCGAGAGTGTAATTGTAGGCGGTAAGAAATTCAAGCCAACGCTGAACGCGGGCATTGTTCTCCCCCACCTTGGCAAAATGCTCAAGAGATTTGTGGTCGGTAAAAATGCGAAATTTCGTGCCCCACAAATAACCGCGAAGTCGTTTGATGCACCATACGATGCTACCCGCCTCGAGGTCGAGGGGAGTCCAATGACGTTCGGAGTCCAAAGTAGCTCGGCTGATGAAAACGATGGGCCGGATGGAGCCATCCGGCTGTTCTTGTTCGAGAGTCCCGCCGAACCCATCGCGACTAGCATCACAGTAGAGGCGAAAAGGTCGCGAGCCGTCCGTAACGGCATCCCAGTCTGGATAAACCAAGACAGGAGGATTGGCCAACTCAGACAGCAGGACGCGAACAGCTTGCTCCATGGCAGGGGTGAAGGCAAACGTCGCCTGCTTCTTGAGAAGAGTGGTCAGAGGTCGAATTCGCGTAGCCATGTTGGGAAGGAACTTGCGGTAGTAGCTGAGGCCGCCAAGAAGAGAGCGAAGTTGTTTAACATCCTTAGGCATGGGCATTTTGGTGAGGGTCGCAACCTTGGCCCCGTTAGGCCGAACACCGTCAGGGGAGATGGTGTGGCCGAGGAAATCCGCTTCGGTAGCGCCAATGGTGGCCTTCGGTGGGGTGAGTTTCAAGTTGTGTGTGCGCAAGCGTTCAAACAGAGCGCGCATGGTATCAACATGAGAAGCAGGGTTGTCGTCGAAAACGATCAAATCATCCAAGTTCGATGCAACACCGTGGAGATTTTTGATGACTTCGTTGACCACCTTGCAAAACCACCCAGGGGCAGCAGAACTGCCTTGAGGCATCTTCAACCACTCAAAAAGCCCGGAAGACGTCACGAATGCCGTCAAAGGGATTGTATCACGGTGAACCGTGATTTGGTGGAATGAAGACTTCATGTCGAAAAGGGAATAATTTCGCCCTTTCAACAACTTGTCCAAAGTATCATCAACTCGAGGAATCGGAAGCTGGCTCAAAGCACAAAGCTTGTTGAGCTTGCGATAGTTGACAGTGATGCGAACACCACCAGATTTATTCGGTATGACTACCAAAGGACTCGAGTAGGGCGAGGTCGAATGTTGGATCAGACCAGCGGCAAGATATTGATCAAGGATCGCGTCAACTTGTTTCGCCACCGGGGGGTTAACGCGGTATGGACGCCGTTGAGCGCGAGCCGCTGCTTGTACACGATCGCTACGAGAAGAAAAAGGGGGAATCGCCGGCACTGTATAGTCGAACTGCAACGTGCTGCGAGAAGCCGAGCGACTGGACAAGCGTGGTACTACAGGGCCAGCAACATGGTCGAAACCGATGTCGGTCCCAAGAGCAGGGTGCTCAACGGTGGATGGGGCGAGAGGAAAATTCGAGTCGACATGTGGTTCACGCGGGAATTCAGAAAGCTCATCACCAGCAGCCGTCGAGACGGACTGCTGTTGTACACCCAAAGACACAGAGGCAGGAACCGAAGTTCCAGGTGTGGGTGCTGGCGGTTTGAGGACAGCACCCACGGGGTTAGCGTCGACCGAAGCCGACGAGGCGAACCTCTCCCGAATGCGTTGAGCGCGAAGCTCTGACAAACGAGCGGCATCGGCAACAGGGTCAGCGGCACGAGCACCGTCCGAAGACAGCAGCAGCTGTGTGGCCTGACGGCCAGCTGCCGGGGACCCGAAGGTCGCTACGCGAGGCGGTGACACCGGCGAACGCGAACGTTCAGAATGCTCAGGGCTCGCCGAAGCCGAGTCCGATGAGCCGACGCTAGATTGAGACATACCGATAAGCGAGGCAAAGCTAAGCTGTGGTTGGGGCGAAAGCGCAAAAAAACTGCAGCAGCAGTCTAAAGCACCAACCGCGCCAAGACACAACCAAGCCAGACAACACCGTACGAATAAGCCGACAACGCCAAGTGTAGTGGTATGCACGCGTGATGAAGTCTGGTTGACCCGTGAAGAAGAACTCACTTGTTGTTACTCTTGTAGAACAGCAGCAGCAGTAGCTGTTGCCTTGGGTATCGGTAGGAATGACACCAAGGGGCACAGGATCCTCTGCACAAGCAGGGGCTACTAGATCCTGTCCCCTGCTTTTTATCCTTCCGCGGAGAGTTACATCTCTCCGCGCCTTCTAGAAGGAACCAAGCTCTTCTATGTTCCGTCTACACATCTGAATCCTATAACATGTGTGGGCTAGGGGATAGCGTTCTTCTGTCCGTGCGCCGACCCGCCTCGAGTTCACTTCCCACAGCTTTGGTGACTTTCGCACGCGACCAAAGAGCGTCGCCCGGAAGGCGTTTGCGCCCGAAATAATTGATCCTGCCTCCATATTGTCTGCCCAAAACCAAACACATTCCCCAAACCAGAAACAATTAATTAATTAATTAAAATACACCCCACAGATACCACAACAATGGGTACTCTGCAGGCAGAGCAGGGACCTGCTCCCTGCTCCCGCTACCATCACTGTGACTGCTCGCACAGAACCAGCAGTAGCGCACAGAACCAGCAGTAGCAGCTCAGCAGCAGTAGTACACCTAGCCCACCCGAGCTGTACCCAAGTGTTGTCTACCTTCCTTACCGTAGGATACCCACCCTCAAGTGAGTTGAGGTGCTCACAAACAAGCGTGGGACAGGGTGGGCAGAGCGAGACACACTGGCGTAGTATGCAGATGATGTGGGTTGCTTTTACCTTGCCTATCGTAAGCAGACCTGCCCAGCGAGGCGGTAAACTATAAATATATCGTATGCATGTGGCAACAAGAAAGTTCCCTCGCATAGCCTCCTGTTTCTCCGATGTTAAACAAGAAGTTATTTTCATGAGGTAAACTAGGTTGGGAAATCTTCACAATCTCCTTGCAAAACCCACGCAAAGGTGGCAACATCACAAAAAAACAGCAGCAACAGCAGCAACGATAACGACAACGACAACAACAACAACAACACAACAACAATAACAACAACAACAACATACCTCGAACGACCAGAGGTGCTTCTTGAGGCGGTACCCCTGCTCCTTGCTCCACTTGCGTGTCAGGAAGGCTTGGACTTCCTCCCTCCCTTTGAAGGCAAACAGAGCACCAAAATCAGATCAAGTCAGCAAAAGGAATAGTCCTCGATAGTCGTTGGGGGGGTGTGACCGGTTACAAAGGTCATCTCCACTAAGAGTATGTCCACAAACATACGCAAAAAAAAAAGCCCCTTTTGAGTTCCTAAGAGGTCAAAGTCACTTTTACGGGCTCTTGAACCTTACACACATTTTCTTTCGTCATGTTTGCTGCTTCGTCTCCTTTTCTTTCTCGAACTAAAGCCTTAACCTATTCGACCCAAGGCCTTCAGCACACGATGAGTTAGTTCTTCGAAGTTGGGTTGTTTCTCTCTCAAGCCTGTTTGATTCGCAGGCGAGGGCATGGGTGAAACCACACCGGCACGAAACTCAACCTAAAGTCCACAATTAATTCCCTTCTCAATATTCTCCCATTAAGCCGGAATCGGAGAGGTATACGGTAAAACGTGTCTGCAACCACCACAGCTGTAGGTGACCAATCGGATCGGATCGCCTTGGCGAGAAATTAAGTTGACGAGGAAATAGAACAGGGAGGGGGTACGCAGACCCTACCCCTACCCCTAACCCTAACCCAACTTCCCCGATTGTATGCTTTATCCAACATGTTTACTGAAAAGAAGAACCCTGCGAAGCCGCTGGACGAATCAGAACAACCCTCCGGAACTTGACTTCGTCGGTTGGGATTCTGCCGGCTGTCACAAGAAACAAATCCTAGCATATGGCAGAATCCCTCTCTGCTTGTTGCGGTTGCCATTGACGCAGCCAGGACACGGCAGCAGGTCGATTTTTTGAAGCGGCGGAGAACAAGCGGTAGGCTCGTTTATGGTGCAGGAAATTTGGCAGTAGCGGGGCACCAAGACTAGAAAAATGAAAACCACGCTTCTGTTGTCAGTCGAGACAAATTTTGTCGTTCCCACATCTTCAAAGGTGCGTGCAGTACCGATACGCTAGGAAACACGATCCGAGCATGTTCCGGCTCATTGTTAAGCACCCACAAATGCTGCAACATACATACACATCGCTCAGACTACGCTCAGAGACAAAATCAAACCCCAACAAGCAAGAATTTCGCAGTTCGCCGACGTACGTACTCTTATATGTGCTGGTGTGTACACACCCATGTACCTATGCACCTGCGAATATCTCGTCCCTGTTTCTCCAGACAGTGTCCGGGCTGTAAGCAGCGGCGACCTTCGCCGGGTCTCGGGTGTTCCACGCCGCCTCCGCTGCTTTGGTCTTCTTCAGAGCGGTCTCCGCAGTGAACGGCGGCAGGGGGTGCTGGGGGCGCGTGCATATGCAAGCAGACAACGTAGAGCAGTGAGGGGTTGGGAGGGGGGGCGTACGTGATGCCCGGTAACATTCAGGGGGGGCACTCCTACATCTATTTAGGCAACATCAGAGTGTTGGGACCTCTGGATTTTTGCTGCATGAACGTCTACGTTAACGGGCTTTGTCCGAGTGGTACGGTGCTTGCTCGGCAGCAGGGGCGGCCACGCCTTGGCAATGCTTGTTTTTTTTCCTCGAGTGAACGAAAGGCGCATGGGCCATGGGATGACGCTCTGTTTCCAGGCGTGGGGGAGCACATTGCTGCCGCGCGGCAGACGGTGATGTGTGTAGGAACAAGCGAAATATGTGGTGCAGTGCCCCTACCGAAACTGAGCTACAGCAGCGACCCCAACGAGGTGGGTATGTATTTGAAAAGAATTGTTCGGCCCAAGCGGATAATCGGGGCGTTAGTGCGTTTATCTCCCGAACTTTCAAGTTAAACAGCAGTGCAGCAATGCCACCACTGGTGCTGCTGGTTCTGCCGCCGCTGTTTCGTGTGTGTGCCAATGGAGCTCTACCTCAGCACCAACCCGACACTCACGCGCAAAATACGCTCAGCAGCATGAGCACACGACGTGCCAGTGTGGTGCCGAGGGGGTGCCAACATCGTCTCAGATCCACCGCAACATCTTCACGTTTGGTCTCATGTTTTCTTCCTTCCCATCTGCGTACAGACTATGCCGGGCGCCTGTAGTTAGCGTTGTGCTCTACGCTGGAGCATGAAGAGAAGCACGCGCGTCAACCCCCCCAACTGATTATATATAAACTTCGGACTGCGGGAGTGAAAAGGTCGTCGTATCCTGTTCGCCTCGCATATTTAGAGCGAGTTGCCGGAGGGTAAATGCACATCGGTACAACAAAACTTCCGCTGGGCGCACACCACCCGGTGTCACAAGGAAGGATCAACACGCGAAAACAAGAAGCATCGTACAGACCTTGGGGGGTTCCTCGTGGGGCTTCCAGGTCATGCTCCCCTCGTCCCCGTAGTCGCAGTAGATCTTGCTGCGGCTGCTGTGGGACAGGGCATTGAACGCGGCGGGGTTCGGCCACTCGGCTGCTGCCGCCGCTGAAGCTGGATCAGACGACGACATCCTGCAGCAGGTTGGTGAGAAGGATCCCGCCGCTGCTGCTGCGGCGGTCTTTGCGACGGCTCGCTTCCCTGACAACCGCGAGGAGGCGGAGAGCACGAAGCACAGCTTGTTAAGCACGAGCATATGGATGCTGGCTGAGGAACAAGTTGGCACCTGCTGGCCTGTGTGTGTGTCTTTTCAAAGGGGACACTCGAGGCCGGGACTGTACGAGTTACGAGTTTGCCGCACACAAACATGCCTCTTTGTTTTTTTGCCTCGCTCCAATCAGGGTGCTCCGTGCGCGGGAGGCTGCTACGCTGTGTTCCGCGCCCAAACAGCCGGGACTATTGTCCTCCTGTTGGATGTTGCAACAGGTGTGGCTGGCGGGCTGGCAGACCGCCGGGCTGTGAGTTGGCTATACACCGAGAGGAGCCTTGCTCCGTCACGAAGTCAAAACCCGACTGGTTGCACTTGGTTGCACCGCATTTTCATCAGTTCAGTGCTCACGGGTATCATGGCGAACGGCAAGGAGGAGAAGGTCATTGCGGAAGGTGCGTCGAGAGAAGACGAACTCTCATGCTCACTGCCAATAATTTGAACGAGTAATGACGTTGTGGTGCTGCAGGTACATACTGGTAATTTACAATGGCCTGGGTTTGCTAGGTGGCGTGTATACTGCGGTAAAAGTCAAGATTGCAGCTCTACCTTTCGTGTTCTCACACGATGTTGCTAGGATTGCAGTCCACGCTGTCTGAAAAAAGGCCCGCGCTGCTCCAGTGGACAAGCTGTTCACTTTCAGCGACGCCTCTGCGACTCCACGTCTCTCGTCGTCGTGTGTTGCTGTTGAATCGCCGTTCGTATGGGGGTGAGTGCTTCGTCGATCAGTTGGGGTGTAGACTACACCTCTCTCTGCATGTCGCCATCCGTGTGCACGCAGGTCGAGCTCTGCTCTCCGTCACTCCGGGGGTGTTTTACAGCGACCATCAGGTGCGCAACCGCGGCAACTGCTGTTTTTATTGTCACATTCATATGGCACCTTGATCGTCATGAGGCTCGATGTGTCGCGTGAGCCCCATTCGCCGGCACCTCAAGAGCTTCCGTCGTACCTTGCGCCCGTGAGCCATGTTGCATCAGTCTACGTTAGCATGGCAGCACTTATCCTGCTCGAGAAAGCGAAACAAATCCGTTGCGGATGTTGAGTGTGAATTCGACGATGAAGGGACTGCTGCCGGTGTATCGAGGAAGCAGCGTTTGACAACAACCGGTAGCGACATGCGTACTGTTTGCGTACTGTAGGACTACATTGTAGGGGAACGTGTCGTAGTCACCACGCCGATCGGTTCAAACGACGGACACACGTAGACCGCAGTCAGTCGAGCCCACTGGGGCGCCTCCCCGGACCGCTTCCGAATTGTTCCGAATTGTTCCGAATTGTTGCGGGAGACAAGGTTCTTCAGCGAGATCTATCGGTCGCGGTCCTCCGAGCCTACCGCCAGTTTGCGCTCGAGGGCTCCCTCCGCCCCGCCCCCAAGCGGCGGCATCCATCATCCGCCGCCACTGCCGCCAACAACAACAGCACCAACCATAGCAACAACGACGACGACGACAGCAACAACAGCAACGGAGGAGTTGCGCCGATCGGGGGGTTGCATGTTGGTCGACATGGGCACCGGGACGAGGCCCCGCGGGGGGGTGGGGGGGGCAAGGAAGAAGTGAATGGCGGCGAGGCCGATGCCGAAAACTTTGGGGGGGGGGGAGCGAGCCCGCCAGAGCGAGGAGCAGCAACGCGCGTCCTTCGATTGTGGTGCGTCGAGCTTTTGTGCTGCGCTTTTGCTCTGGCAAACGATGGTGTGTGTTCTGAATCTCCACATCCTGTCCCCTGCACATATTCCTTCATCGGCGAGCTTTCGCGCTGCTTCGGTGAACGAAGGATTTGTGTGCATACACAACATCAGTAGCGAACTTTCGTAATACTGTATTCCTCTCCGTTGGTAGATAGTGAATATTCACCGCACACGCTATGGATTGGTGATTGCCGTATCACCGCCCCCAAGGTAGAGCAGCAGCTCTTTGTCATGATTGGTACGTACGCCGTGTACACTTTTGGAGATACACCTCGGCCTTCTTGCTGCTGCGTTGCAGCCTGAGAAGAAGCAGCGCGATGCCGCTTTTCCCCGCCGGACTATCGTGTCATCAACACCCTCTTGCCGCGCTCGGACCGCTCACTCGTTTCTGGCAAGAAGACGCTTCGGGCTAGTCTCCTAACCCTCAGCCTTACCCCTACCGGAACTGACACGATCACTTTGCCCAAACCCCTGCTGGTCGTGCCCCCGTTTTGGTCGACAGCGATGTGCTGGCGGGAGGAGGTGTCCGCGCCATCCGGTACGCTCTAGAAGCCGGCCCCGTGGAAGTGTTGGCCAACGACCATTCCGAGGAGGCTTGTGAAGGTACTACCAGTCACTTCGTGGCCCAGAGAGTTCGGGAATCTATTTGGCTACTGTTGTCTCTCTCTCTCTCTCTCTCTCTCTCTCTCTCTCTCTCTCTCTCTCTCTCTCTCTCTCTCTCTCTCTCTCTCTCTCTCTCTTAATCTCTGTCTGTCTGTCTGTCTGTCTCTCTCTCTCTCGCTCTCTCTTGTTGATAGTTTTTGTTGATCGACTTTTTAGAAGGGTGTCCCGGCAGCAGCAAGCTGATTGCACGTTTTCTTTATTTGTCGGGGGGGTTATTTGTCGGGGAGAGGAGCGGCTCTTGTTGGCTTTGTTTACCTCTTAGGCTGGGGCTAGAGTAGCTCGCTGTGCTGGTCGTGAGACCGGGCTTCGCGTTACTTTCAACACCAGCACCGTAGGTAGCACCGTAGGTGCGTGCGGACGGCAGTGGATTGCCGTGATCGGACACGTGGGTAGATCTGATGTCGAAGAGGTTATCGGGGCCGCCCGCTCAAGCATGCTTCTGTCCAACCGGAGCTTGACCCCTTTTTGTTGTTTTTTGTTTGCTGCGCCTTTTTGAGCTTGTTGGTTTTTGGCGGAGGAGGAAGACCAAGAACACACGCGCTCGAAGACAACTACCAATACCTGACGACGACGCTTTTCCCTATGTACACTCTCGCTCACGCACATGTCAACTGGGGTCGGAAGCTGTTCGACGCTGTTACCTATGTACACTCTTGCTAAACTCGCCTTATATCGATCGTCAACTATCAACTTTGAACTTGTTCTCAATTCAACCGAACGCCGCTAACTTCTTCTCAAACCGCGCACTTTCTGCCGCCGCCGCCGCCGCTGCCGCCGCTGGTGCCGGCGCGCGCCGGTGTGCGTTGCAGCCGTACGTCGCAGCGCCCTCCTGAGCGGCATTACCACCGTCGACGTGCTCGCGCACGGGGCAACCCCACCAGGAGTGTCCTCTCCCTCATCCAACGACAAACGAATTTTTGACACAGCAACGCCCGTCACGGTAGCAACGGCGGCGGCGGAGGAGGATGAGCAACAGAAATCGTCTACCGATAAGGATTTTGAAGCGTCAGCTGACAACGAGCTTGGGACACCGGAGAAACGGCGACGGCGGCGGCGGCTTGCTTCGATCGGTGCACGTTCGGAAGCGGCGTCGGTGGTACCGCCGCCCCCTGCCACCTCTTCTTTCGCCGTGCGCATGGGGGACGCGAACGATCTCCTGCTCTCCGGTGTCACCGCTCTCGCTTCCGGCGCACCCGCGCTCCCGACGGAACCGACCCAGGCTGGAACGGTGGCCGCGGCGGCGGCGGCGGCGGCGGCGGCGACGCCGGTCGTTGCAGGAGACAAGAGGGACAGCGGCAGCGGTGGCAGCGGCGGCCGCGGCGGCGATGGCGGCAGCCGCAGCCGCAGCGGTAGCAGTGGCGGTAGCTGTCGCACGGGGCTAGTCCCCGCCGGTGGTTGGGACTTCGTCGATGTGGACCCCTTCGGCAGCTGCTTACCGTTTCTTGAGGCGGCCGTGGGGGCCGTGGCTGACGGGGGCGTGTTGGCGGTTGCGGCGACCGACCTAGCGGTGCTCTGCGGGAAGAACAAGGGCGGAGGACGCAAGGTTTGACCTGGATAGATGGTTCATTTTTTTGCTGTGCACAGTGATGCCCGATTTAAAGACGCTCGGGATACGTCGACTCCCCGCTTTAAAGAAGACGAAATGTTTTAGAGAACCTTGGGGCCCAGTGGTTTCTAAAAAAAGGGGGGGGGGGGAGGGGGGGGGCTTGAGAGACGCTTCCCCTCGTTCGAGACGCTTCTTTGTAAACCCCACGTGTGTCTTTACAGCGGGGACGACTACATTTTCCGCGAACCAGATTTGTGAGGTAATGTACGCACAGGCTTGCCGTTGTTTGGGGACTTTGTGCGTCCGCCTTCTTCTTCCCGACGGACCGCGAAATGATAGTTCTTTGGTGGTGCAGTCGTCAAAATAAAAAGAGGGCAACGGACGATGTGTAGAGGAGATCTTCGTTGCCGGACGAACGATGAGAACACCCGAACAGCAAACGATGGGGTACGTCTGCGAGCACGGTGCAAGCAAGGCTAGCGTCACCAAACCTTGCAAGAAGGTCTGGTCAGCGCGCAGCGCTTTTTGCCGCCGAAACCGACTCGTCTAGGCGTGAAGAGTGTACGATATACGTCTTCTTGCACCAGGTCTTCGTGCTGTCGTACCTACATGTACGCTAGGCGTGTTCAAGCGGTTCAAACCACATCTCTTGTTGCCCGATTCGTAGAAAACTCGCATCAAAGTAGCGACGAATGTTACGAGCTTCATGGATACCGAAGATTGCATACGATATCACACCCCCTGGACCGATTTTCAAAGATCGACATCTCCATGACGAAGAGGATGCCGAAATCAAATGGTACGTTTTTGGAAAGCTCTCGACGAGACGGTTCAAAAGCTGCAGTTTCCGGCACCGTCACCGCTTTTCTTTCCGAGTAATCGAGCTTTGAAAATCGGTCCCGGGGGGTGTGATATCTTACGTCGCCTACGGTAGACTTGGTCTAGTTGGCCGTTTTATGCGAAAACCGTCTTATGTTTTTTGTTGCGTGCTTGACTCCGTTGTTGGGCGTTGTACCAGCCCCCCCCCCCAGATAACATCAACACCACCCCTCGCGTAACTCCCTTCCCACCCCTCATCGCGACTCGCCTGCCTGCAGTAGGCTTGGCGTGCGGAGTCCGCAGGGAATAGTGGGCCCTAGCAGGCTGCATTTCTCAGCCGACAATATGCGTATGTAGCGGAAGGAGGACGCTTGAAGCGCGAGAAACCCGAAGGGCGTGCATAGGTACAAACAGCCATTTTTTTTGTATTTGTATCCGAACTACTGCTGTCATCCATGTACGCGAGCGCGAGGGTATATCCGAGATTGCCCCAGCGCCCACCCCACCCGCTAACAATCAACCACCCCCTTGGCCTTTTCCTCTCTTGGCATGCGGGTGCTCTGCCGCCGACCAATGGTGGTCTGGGGGCGGCGGGCAGAGGTGTCTCAGCCAGTACCGGGCGAGCGTCGTGGACAGGCCCTACGCCAAGGAGGCCGCGATCCGGGTCCTGCTGCACCGCATAGACAAGCTTGCCCGGCGGGGGGGGCGGCGCGTCTCGCCCCTGCTGTGCGTGGCTCTCGATTTCTATGTGCGTACTTGTCGTTCTTGTTGTTTTGGTCTAAAAAAGGTGGGCGCTGGCGGTGCACGAATAAATACCTCGTGCACGCCGATGTACCTCCTGGGGGGGGAGAAGGGAGGATTGGGTAATTCTCGTTGACATTGCTCAGCAGTGTTCTACTACACCACTGATTTGGTTTTCACTTGGACGTCTTTATTTAGATAGGTAGGTATTGCTTTCGCTTTCTTCGTGCACCCTGGCGAAAGCGAGCAAGTGGTGGTTGTGTGGGGATCACTCTCATCACAACGGGCACACTCTCCCCAAAGTCTGTCGAGGACGAATTTCCTAGTTTTTGTTCTTTATTTATTTATTTGTTTCTTTTTCTTCTTGTGTACTTGGTGACGTTGTAGCCCTTTGTATATGTTGTCGCCCGGCGGCGATAGCCTTGCGATGGTATGGATGGCACGAACCCCTCTGCTATCTCCCATCCCTTACCTACCCCCCTACCCCTGGTGCATCCTTGCGAAACGTAGCCTGGGCCGGTGAAAACCCCGACACATCGCTCCGTCCCGATAGCATTGTAGGGATGCGAGGTCAATGGTCTAGGTAACGGCTACACATGCGTTTGCACCACCCCCCTTTGAGGGGATGCGAGGTCAACGGTCCAACGACTAAATAAGGCGTGCACGACTTTGAGTACCCTCCCCCCTCCCCTGCCCCTGACCACCTTCTAGGTACGCCTATTCGTGCTGATCCTTCCGGCACCGGACGAGGACGCGGACGGGGTTTCCACGCCACTGGAGAAGCGTGCACCGCCGCCGGTCCTTTGGGTCGACCAGGCGCGCGAATCGTCTAGGTTCCGCTGCTACAACAGCAACAACCGTACTCTCGATAGCAGTAACCGTACTCTCAACAGCAGTAGCGGTGATGGTGATAGTGGTGGTGGTGGTGGTAGTACCCGCCCGCCGATACACCGCCGTAGCGAGAACGATTCCGGTGCAAACCCCGGAGACGGCGTTCCTGGGCCATCGTCCATCGGGAAGGGGAGCGCCGCCGCCGCCGCCGACGACGACGACGACGAGAAGGATGATGCCGGGATGATGGAGGACGCTCGTTCTGACACGTGGGCGGCCGCCGCCGCTGACAGCGATGCCGTGATTATGGCGCGGCAGCAAAGC
>FN648508.1:114420-119967 GCA_000310025.1 Ectocarpus siliculosus
AGTTTGTTTTTTTTTGTAAAGGGGAGACATGGGTATGTCGGGAAGGAAATGTTGATGCTGTTCCCCAAAACGCCGGCTAACTTTTTCTCCCGTGGAGGTGGAAGAAGATTTTTTTTTCTTGGTACAAATCTATCACGGCTGTAACCGTAGCCGGCGGTGTGTTGGATGCCCGTCCCGCCCCTGCCTTCCGTTGTTGTTGCTGCTGCTGCTGTTACTGCTGCTGTTGTTGTTGCCGCTGCTGCTGCTGCTGCTGCTGTGTGGTTGTTTTTGTTGTTGCTGTTTTTGTGGTTGGCGGTCCTTCATGTTCCCTTCTACCTCCTTCGCGAAATCTCCGGTTGTTGTCGTGCTTGTTGTTCTTGTCAATTACGAAGAAGTTCATAATAGCAGTATATCTTGCGTTCGCTACTGCTGTAGTAGGGTTGTGTTGGTGTTGCGCTATGACCGATGCGCTCCCTCTCGCCAAAACCGAAGAAACACTGCTTCATTTTCAACCTGCCGCCGCAGCGGCCGATGGGCGCCTACCGACGGTCGAGGGTCGCCGCTTCTCCCACGCGATCAAGTGCACCGGCAGAGGCGTCTCGATCACATCCCTGCGGGTCGTTGCCGGCGCCTCCACCAACACCGACGACGACGAGGACCGCCATCACGCCCCATTATCGCCAACGCTAGCACCAACACCAACAACGAAGACGACGACGACGACAACAACAGCAGTCCAGGACGGTAAACGTGCTGCTAACGACCACCATCGCGCCCTAGCACCAGCACCGGCAATAGCAGCACGCAGGCTGCCGACACCAACAACATCGACAACGACCACGACAACAGCAACAGCAGTCCGGGGCGGAAAGTGTGCTACGGCCACAGCTACAGCTGCTGAAGGTGGAACCTCGAACAACACCAAAAACGACGACCACCACCGCCATTACGCCCCATTAACGCCAACGCTAGCACCAACACCGGCACCAAGGCTGCCAACAACAACAACAACAACAACCACGACGATAACTGCAGCCCGGGGCGGAAAACGTGCTACGGCTACAGCTGGCTTGGCGAGGAACGGAGGCGTCGTTGGTGGCGGACCGGGGGGAGGTGCTCGGAGAAAGCGTCCCCGGCTGGTTTTCGATCATAACGCCGCCCAGGTACGTGGGGCTCCAATGGGAAGGGGCGTGCGGGAAGGATTGGTGAAGGGATATTGATTGATTAGGGATATGGAGGGACGGTGATGAGGGACGCGAGAGAGATGGGTTTGTGCTCGGGAGGCGCATATCTCGTACCTTTGACGGCTTTGGTCACGGTCGCGTCCACAATTTTTTTTTTTTCGTGCTGTTGAAGCTGTTCAGTCGGGGCCCGAAGACATCTTCCGGCCCCAGGTGCAGGAAAGGCCTCTCCGCGTCCTCGGCCATGATTGGTTCAGATACGTGCTCTGCTCGGCTGTTGTTCCACCGCAGGGGTGGCCAAGGGGTAGCGGATCGACCATTTTTTGTTTTCTTTTTTTTTCGACGATAACAATCTCCGGGGAGAAACGTCATCTTGGTGATGTCGGGCAGAGGGTGGTGATGCTCGTTTGTTTTGTCACTTTTTCGTGGTGCTTGCAAGAGACGGTCGTCTTGATCCTACTGAAAGCAGGAAAGAGAGAACGAACGATGAGAAAAAGAGAGAGGGGGGTTGGCAGTCTGGACTTGGAAGGAGGGGGGTTGGCAGTTGGCAGTCGCACACGGTCCCATTACACACACCTCGACGTGCGCATGACCACATCGCGCCATGTTGCGCTAGGTAAGGCGCCGCGAAAGCCACCAACCACATTGTACCACTGCTGCCGCGTCGTGTTCTTCTTCTCAATACTATTTACCACGAGCAGCTGGTGCGAGACTCCGCAGCAGCGGCAGCGGCGGCATCGTTGTATAGCGACAAGCGACAACGACGGCGGCGGCGGGCATCGAGAGATAAAGCCCCCCACTTCGTCGAGACGACCCGCCGAGGTTTGGCACCGGCGCACGCCATCTCCGTGGAAGCAGGGTCCGTCACCATCTCGGGCTGCGATGTTTCCAGGTACCAGTTAAGCCGGCAGGCACGTTGCATCGTCTCGTTGTGGCTGGTCTGTGGTCACCCCAGCGGCACACTGGGGCCGAGGGCCTCTACCGCAACAAGCTGAACACGCGAGTGAAGGGCATCCGTCCCACACAAGCAAACAAGGGTCTTGGAGCAGCAACCACAGCAGACAGAAGTACTCCGGTCGTGAAAAAATTGTCAAGGGACCCCCCCTTGTCCGTTCCACTCGAGGCTGGCTCCTCTCTCTGCCTGGAGTCGTACCGTCCAGCCCCTTTTTCTCGCGGTGATGGTAATTGCTGCTTGTCCAGCCCGAATCAGGTGCGCTGGTGGTACCGTAAATGGCTGGTTGCCAGGCCTGACTCAAGATTTTCGTGCGTCTCCCTCCATCTCGGGCCTGCGGCACGTGTACCGTAAGCTAAACACTTTTTCAGTGGACCCTTAAGACTAGCCAGCGCTGACTACCGTATATGACACAAGATAACACACCCCCTGGACCGATTTTCAAAGCTCGATTACTCCACGACGAAGAGGATGCATAAACGAAACAATACATTTTCGAAAACCTCTCGACGAGACGGTTCCAACGCCGCCGTTTTCGGCGCTGTGACTCTTCCTGCTGTTGAGAAATCGAGCTTTGAAAATCGGCCCAGGGGGTGTGTTATCTTGTGTCATATACGGTAGTCTAATGGTTTGATTTCGTTCTATAACCCCCAACCCACCCCACCCCACCCCCAACCGCTCGCTTCACGTTCCAGCCGCCTTCCCTGCGCTTGCGTTTGCGCGGCCGGCGGGGGAACCCTCGCTCGGCTGGAGCACACGCGGCTGTCCGACGGTCTTGGCATGGGGCTGTTGGTTTGCGGAAAGGCGGAGGCGTCGGCGGCGGAGTGCGACTTTGAGGGGATGGGGGCCGCAGGTGAGAGACGGGGAGGGGGGTGTACTCATAGCCGTGCATGCCGTAGTCGTTAGACCATTGACCTCGCATCCCTACAAAGCTGGGACGGAGCACGTCGTGGGGGGGGGGTGTACTCATATAGTGGTGCATGCCGTAGTCGTTAGACCATTGACCTCGCATCCCTACAAAGCCGGGACGGTGCACGCCGGGTTATCACCGGACCAGGCTCTCACATCACCAAGCGCGAAGCGCCAGACCATTGACCTCGCATCCCTACAAAGCCGGGACGGTGCACGCCGGGTTATCACCGGACCAGGCTCTCACATCACCAAGCGCGAAGCGCCGTGAGGTATGCGGCGAGTCGCATGAAGGGTGAGCTGCATCCTGCTAAGGGTGTTCGGCATCTTGTGCTTACTTCCTTGCGTACGGATGACAGCTGCGTGTGACTTAATTTATTTTCTGGTGCCTTCACTTCCACAGACAGTTATAAGCACGGCGTAACTGCCTTGAGGGTGTTTGACCATTTTAACACAACGTGGTGAGACTATCCCCTTTGCGCGGAGTGAGGTTTCTCGACCCCGCACAACATGATCTACTGAACCACCGTTATGGTTACCGCCGAAAAAAAAAGCAGAGGCAAAAAAAAAGCGGTAACCTGGTTGCCGAGCTCACGAAGTGATCGGCTTGTTGTACAACATCGCTGCAAGCGACGAAAACCCAACCCCGATGGCAAACACCGGGGGAGGGGGGCAGTACTCATAGCCGTGCATGCCGTAGTCGTTAGACCATTGACCTTGCATGCCTACAAAGCCGGGACGGAGCACGTCGTGCGGGGGGGGGGGGGCATCACCAAGCGCGAAGCGCCGTGAGGTATTCGGCGAGTCGCATGAAGGGTGAGCTGCATCCTGCTAAGGGTGTTCGGCATCTTGTGCTTACTTCCTTGCCTACGGATGACAGCTGCGTATGACTTAATTTATTTTCTGGTGCTTTCACTTCCA
The DNA here is from genome assembly GCA_000310025.1 of Ectocarpus siliculosus. Taxonomy (NCBI): domain Eukaryota; class Phaeophyceae; order Ectocarpales; family Ectocarpaceae; genus Ectocarpus; species Ectocarpus siliculosus. Next base: position 118,363 of record FN648508.1, read on the forward strand.
GAGACAGCTGTAAGCGGTGTGTAGCTGCCTCGAGGGTGCTTGACCAATATTAACACAACGTGCGATTATCCCCTTTGCGCGGAGTCAGGGTTCTCGACTCCGCACAACATAATCTACTCGACCACCATTCATGGTTAGCAAAAGAAAAACGAAGGCAAAAAAAAGCGGCAACCTGGTTTCCGAGCTCACGAAGTGATCGGCTTGTTTTACAACATCACTGCCAAGCGACGAAAACTCAACCTCGATGGCAAACACCGGGGGGGGCGGCTTGTTTTACAACGTCGTTGCTAAGCGACGAAAACCCAACCCCGATGGCAAACATCGGGGGAGACGTCGGGGGGGGGGGGAGGAGAGGTGAAATAGATACACCAACAGACGGACATACATGTACATAGAGACAGACACGGGGAAGCGGGGAGACGTAGAGAAGGGGAGGGGAGAGAAAATAGATCGGGCAAACAGAAAGACATGGTACAGAGACAGAAACGGACAAGAAAACGTCGAGATCGAGAAGAGGGAAATCAATCAAGCAGCAACAGCCAACAGCGGCAGAGCGAAAAGATACAATGATGTGGGTGCATGGGCGTGGCGGCGTGAGAGGCGGCGGGAATACTAACGTTCTGTCTTACGCGGTTGTTCGCCACCCGTGATCCCTCGAACTACACCAAGAAGATGACCACGATTTTTTTTCTGTCACGCACGGAGAGAGAGAGCAAGAGACAGTACCACGACTCGCGAAGACGTTACAACGGGGTGCCTGCTGTATGTGTGTATGCAGGCGGTGCCTGCCTGGCGTGGGGCTTCCACGGCGGCAACTCACATTCTCCTGCTTGTATCTGCCGATATCGGGATTTCTTGTTACAGCAGTAGGTGTCCCGATATAGTGCCCGTGTGTGCCCAGAGGTTTGACCGGCACTAAAACGGGTACCAGCCCTATGCAACCTGCACGATATCGGGACACCTACTGTAGTGTTTGTTTGGGCGCCAAACCGATTTCACGCTCTTGTTCTTTGTCGAAGAACCTGGATTTATTTGCTTTGAACAGCTGTGCGAGCACTCTTTGTGCTGCTTATGCTGTGTAGTCCTCTCTCACCCGGTGTTGTGTACATATTGTGAGCGTCGACCGAGTTTTCCGACAGACCAATGAAATACGTCATCAGTCACGGCAGTGCCGCTGAAAAAAAAAAAAACGCTCCCAACAAAGATCATAACGTATGACCCTGGGTGGGATATGTCTCGATGTTGATGCCATACAGGTGGTGATCTGGGTTGGTAGGGTTGGGTTAGCTAACCCTAGCTAGCCCATAAAAATATCGGCCGAGCGGGCGGCAGAAATACCTGCCTCCTCCCCTCCATAGTGTGCCGTATTTTCGAATAGCTCCCCTCTTGGTCCTCTATAGTGTGACGTATTTTCTAATACAAGTATTAATAGCTCCCTTTTGGTTCTCGATAGTGTGACGTCTTTCTAATGTAATAGCTCCCTGTGGTGTGTGTGTGTGGTGGCAGGGGTAGAGGCGAGAGGCGGGTCGACGGTGTCCCTGTCGGCCTGCACCGTTTCGGGGTGCGGCAAGAGCGGCGTGTTCGCGCAGGCCTTCTCCAGGCTAA
>FN648508.1:142821-168295 GCA_000310025.1 Ectocarpus siliculosus
GGGGGGGAGGGGGGCACCCCCCCTCCGCGCCCAGCCGTCCCCTTTTAGGGGGGGGAAAAGTGACCCCCGGGGAGAAGCAACTTCAAACCCACGGACCAGTGTGGGGGGGGGGGGGGGGGGGGTACTTAGGTAAATGCATTTCGTAGTCGCTAGACCATCGACCTCGTGGGGGGGGACCTGAAAAAGCGACATGCCGCCGCCGGTGTTTGGTGAACAATCAAGCAGACGTACTACACCTCGGACACGTGAAAAGACAAGCAAGAGAGGGATGGACTAACGCAAACAGAATGCGGAGTGTCTTTTGCTCTTGATGCAGACTCACCGAAAATGCCACCTGCTTTAGTTCTTGATACAGATGACGTACTTCAGCTCTTGATACACGACCAAGAAGATGGCATACGCTAGTCAGACAGGCCACCCTACAGCGAGAACCTCTTCTCTTGCTTCAACCCGAGGCTCGCTCCTTCATCCCTCCGTGGGATAACTCTGACCCTACCCCAACATCAACCTATTTCTATTATTAGGGTGAGGGTGGGATTTACGACTCCCAACATCTCGACTAAATACTAGGTAAGGGCGGGATTCAAGGTCTATTCCCCAACATCGAAATATCTCAGGTAGCAGTGTTGTCCAAGTTCTCCTCTTCCTAGTCAATTCGCCTCTCAAGATCCGTACCTCAACACACCGGGTCACGAACACAGGCGAGCTCGACAAGGAACAAGCGATACCATACCACGAGGTAGTCAACAAAGAACGGCTTTCATGGCTACTGTACTTCGAAGTACTGTACAGAAACAGCGAACGGCACATCGCGCAGCAGTACGGCCCACACGCGGAAAGGACAACATCTGTAGTGCCCAAGCTCACTATTTAGGCCCAGACGCAAGGGGCAGGGGTGGGTATACACGCCAGAAGAGGGGGGGAAAGGAGGGAAAAATAATGCGCTCGGCACGGGCAAGTCTGTCGCGGAAATTGAAGGAGTTTTCGTCCCCCGACCTGACAGAGATAAAACATAAAAAAGGGGCACCTGAAACTCGGTTGGTGACATGGCAGGTGTGGCCGATAACCATGAAAGGGTCTCAAGCGATTTCACACGTGCTAGAAATCGTCCCCAACCCCCCCGCATTTTCATTTTCTTCCCACAAAAAAAAACCCAAGAGAAGGAGCGGGGGGGGGGGGGGCTGACAAAAATTCGCTGCAACATGTTCCAAACGGCACCGCAGAATGATTTCACAGGTCAATCGCCGTCGAGAGTGACCAACGCTGCACCCTGACAAACCGTTTCACATCACAAAAGGGGGAAAGCTTATTGGGTACTCGTCTTCTTTGAGCCACTTTCAACATTTGGTCCGTTGGTCAGTTTTGACACAGCTCTTGCATTACGCCTGAGAGAGACAAAGAGGCCTCCTATCTACACGCGTGAGGGGCGCGTTGTAGTAGTAAACGAGAGGCGTGTGGGGGGGGTCCCTTGAGTCCCAAACTTTGGCTGTTGTCTCTGCTGCTACGTTCGCGACTTTCCGCAAGAGTCTGGGAGATGGCACCCCCGTGTTATTTAGCGTTTTTTTGTAGCGTATTGCTCCACAACTAGGAGGAGCCGAACAGCAACCGATACCTCTCAGGAAAGCCCTCGACGATATGTTTCCAAAACTACTACCCTTTCGGCAGTGGTACAATACCCCCCCCCCAGGTTGTGAAGAAATACACGCTACAAAAGAGACGCTCTGCAGTAAAACACGGGGGTGCCATCTCCGACATTTACAGAAAGGAGGAAGCCGATCCAACTAAATCTACACCAACACCACCGCTGCGTGAGGGAAGTTGCCCGTGAGGGGACAGGAGGAAAAGGGCAGCGGAGGAGCAAAGTAGAGTCGGCGTTATCTATCGCGGTACCCCGAGAGGAAAGTCACAAAAAATGACACAAATTTTCGTCCTCGACGGAATAAAAAAACATCCACTGGGAGGGATGCTCCTCCTGTGCACTTTAATATGCACCCGAGATCCATGTCGTGCCTCCGTTCCGTCAAGCATGGGTTTTTCCTACCGAACTATCTACCATCATCGATCAGAGGAGGGCGGCGGGGTGATCTAGTTGCCAGCACGCGAAAGCACACAGGTGTACAATAGTATTAGACAAAATAATCCAGACTACGCGAGGCGGGCATTCCGCCTCCGCGCTTGGTGAGCTCGTTGTTGCACATGTCGCGAAATCATGTCTTCACGCAGCAACTCGGTACTTGACCAGACCACGTGTATGCAAACAGCGCTGTAATAGTAGAATGTCCCGCAAAAACTCTACCAGCGGGGATTCCGACGTACAAACTGCCTCCCTCGAAGCCTCCGGCTATATACTTGCGCAACCCCTTGTCCCTCACTCGATCCTTGCGGGAAATATTCAGCAGGGAATAAGCGCCAGGCTATACTGAGTGGTGGGGTAGAAGTCCATCTATTCGAAAAATATTCGAACCCTCAATCCCGTTGGCTATGAGCTCCTCGCCAATGGTGGCGCAATCTGTTCTGTAATCGAAATTTCTCTGCACGGGTTTTTAGTCACCCCGCTCAACAGAACCCCCCCACTCCCCGTCTGCGAGGAGACCCTCCTGCAAGGGTGGGGGAGGGGTTACATTTTCTCACGATATCGCGACTTGCGGAACCCCCACCGCCGAAATCGATGTAACTGTCACGGTCGGGGGAGGGGGGGGGGGCTACTACCCTGGTGTTGAACAACCGGGACCGGTATCATGGGACAGAAGACGTGCATCGCTTCGGCCAGGATCACCGAATACTCTTATCAATACATCCACGATACACGTGCTCAGTTAGAGGTGAAGGTCCCGATACAGCAACGCCGATGCTTTCGGCCGACACAGCCTGCGCTACAGCATCAAGTAGTTCGGCGCTTTGAATAGTCCCTGTGTCCGGTACAGTGCCGGTCAAGCCTCTGGGCACATACCGGCACGATATGGGGACATCTACTACTGCTGTGTGTTGCTCATCGGTCGGGCGATGGGCTGCTGCTAAAAAAACGGTTTCGCCAGCTACGCCAATTGGTACATACCAAGGTGAGGATGTATGACCGTCGTTTTTTTGCGGCAGGCTTCCGCTTGCTCGACGTCAACGGAGAAACTAAATTACAGAAATGAAGAGATGTTTTTTGTACTCACCACCAGCTGGCATCACTGATGTAAATCATCAGTGTATAGACTTAAAAGACTCGAAATAAGCCCAGAACCCAGCAGGTTTTCCTCCACTCACGGAAAAGACTCCAACACATCCCGTTCAAATGTGGGTATATCTCGAATGGGGTAGTTTTTCTGTGCGTGTATTTATTTTTCCTCACGAGAAGTGACAGGCGTACATTGCGTATCTTGGGACAGACATTTTCTTCCTCGCCTTCTGAAAGAAACGAGGAAATCGGGATAACCTGTGTCGTCAAAAATCTTCTTCCGCGCTAAGCCGACGCAACCTCGACGCGATGAAATCTCAGGAATCCTGGATCAGAGCCAGATGTTTCACCAGCGTAAATAAGCGAAATGATTCGAAAATTGTCATTCGGGGGTCTTGGAGTCTGGACGACGCGTGGGCCGTTAGAGGTTGGAGAATGTCACAGCTGGCTGCCAGTTTGTCGACCTTAGAAAACACGAAAAACACCACAGCTATTTAGGAAGCGGCAAGCTGTTGATTTTAGCGTGCGGTTGGTGTTGAGATTCCGAGTCAGCTGCACCCCCAAAATCGCCTCTATCAGCAACCCAAGACAGGGGGGAGAGGGCGGCACAAGTCGCTACAACCCATATTTTTGGGCCATTACCTCTTCATGGCACCGATGAACCCACTGTGGAGATAGCCTTGTACAACAGAAAATTTACAATTCTAGCTCGAAATCGAAGCGTACAAAATAGTGTTGTTACTTGCCATGTACTAAAAAGTGTCTTGGTTGTGTTTTTTTTTATGTTTACACTACTGCTGTATTATGTATACTACAACTATAAGGTTGTAGGTTTGTGCATTGACCTCCCATGCTCGCGCCCGAAAGCACGGCGGCGTCAATGAATACTTGGACCGCCGGCAACAAATACAATACTTGAAACATAAAAAGTACCAAGTATCGAATAATCTGACATGTCTGCTGTCGGCTTCGACCTAGTGGAACAGCAGTACAATGAACGCACGCATCGGAATAAACACGAGCCTTAGATTCGGCGCGCAATTTGTACAGGTCCTTCCCTGTATGCAAAGCATATGCATCAGGCTTGAATGCGCAGTGGCAATAATTCACCACGCTCGGCAACCCGCACCCCTACATCTACTGCTGTAAGAATGGACTTTTAACAATGGTTTTTTTGGGGCCTACCAGTGTGAGAGCCATCACAGAGAACGGCACAAAAAAACTTGAGCTTCTCGGTACATCAAAATTTACCGCCTAAAGTATAGAAAAAGTAGGAAGAACTCCAACCTTGCAACTTGTTACTTATATAATAGACCGCACAAACCCAAGGTCCCGCAGCACCTGCCGTTTCTGGCCACATTTCTGGGCCACACACCCGAGAAGGGAGGGAGCGAGCGAGAGAGGGACGCAACAAGAACCGCGCACAAGCGAAGCAGGCGCCCACCGGCACCCACACGACCGCGCGCGTAGATTATGCCATGTTTTGGAACAATACTGCTGATGTTCCGAACGGCAGCAAACCTACTTTTACTGCGAGTGCCGATGCGGCTCTGGCTATCTACGTATCAGCGCGGCGACTTGGTTCCCCGCTAGACACACCGAAGGGCGTCAGTTCCTCTCCCCCGCCTGGTGCATTCGCTTCTGGTGTGCGATATGCTTCTTTTATGTACGCATGTTCCCGGCGCGAAGAAGGATGCGCGTTTTCCTCGTATTCCGAAAATTCACACTCATTATTACTCCACATACACAGCACTTCAGTAGTTCATTAATATGTGATACATATTATAATATCGAACGCAACAACGATTCTCGGGTTCACCACATAAAAAAAGTAAAAAACTTCCTTCGGTGGTGCCGTCTCCAGCAGCGACCATGCACCAACTCGAGGACGGCATGGGGACTGCTTGTTCTCAGCTCTCGCACACGCACGCGCGCGCGAGAGAGAAAGAGAGAGAGAGAGAGAGAGAGAGGTTACTCACGTGGTCGGACACAGGAGGAGCGGACGTCGACCTCTGCAACATGGCACCCGCGAACGCATGGTCCACGTTGTTGCTGCTGCTGCCGCCGCTGTCTGCCCCCGCCGCCGCACTACCAGCAAAGCCATCGCCGGCACCTAGCCACCCCCCTCCTCCACCCCTGGCACCTTCCGCCCCCGGAGCGCTGCCCGTCACGACGGTTGCGCCAGCGAGAAACGCTGCTGCTGCAGCGCTGCTAGCAGCGGTTTCTCCGGGGGGAGAAGAGGAGGTAGTAGGCTTGTCGACGTCGAAGCCGGGGGATCGCGAGCGGCCGCTGGGAAGGCCGCCATTGGAGGACGATGTCGCCATGGCCGTGCTGCTGCCGAACGCCGCGGCAGCCACCTGTGTTGTTCGTGTTTGAGTCGCGGGCGGCCATACTCAGACGTGTGTCTTATGTGTTTGGTTCGCGGTGTTCGCACACGTACGGCTGCTGCCGTGCATGGACTCTCTGCTGCTTTCTGCCGTGGGAGGAGAAAAAGAAATCTCGGCCCATCAAGGAGCGGCGAAATCAGGCCGCAAAAATAAAACATGGATATATATGCATGCAGGAACCGTCTGGCGTGTTTCCCGCGAACTGAGCGGGGTTCATATGCGCACGGGGTCTCTGCTAGTGCCTGGGGTGGACGGGGGGAGGGCAGACAAGACCGCGTACAGCTTGTGTTCACAGGCTTGGTCGGGAAAAACATGACGAACAACAACGAACATAGACGATATTTTGTCGTGATTTGTGTGTGGCCAGCAAAAAAGTGTGCGTGTGTGCGCAGCTCGTACGGGTCTGTGCGTCCACGCTGTACGGGCTTGAAGCAACACGGACCCAGGCTAACCAGCCAAGGGCCTGTGGGGCTGGCCACGAGAGCGACTCCCTCTCAAAGATGTGTCGCATCCCACGTTACATGTGTGAGTATTTTCCACGAGAAATTAATCGGATGGTATTGAGACGAAAGGTGCTGTATGATAAAAGAGAGGAGAAGCGATGAGCCATTTGATGCGCCAACCACACACGGCAGCAGCAGCAGCAGCAGCAGAGTCGAGCCGAGAAAACGCAACACGGGAGCTGCTGCTGCAGGCGACCAAGCAGAAGGGCTCGGCTCGCGATTCACGCCTCAGTGTCTCGCTGCGTCCGTACTCACCGGTGGAGAGGAAGAAACCGTCGAGTCGCCCGCGGCGCTCTTGTCGCCAGCGCTCAGGCCGCTGCCCAGGCCGTGACCGCCTCCGATCACGTTGATGTTCATATTGAGGTGCGACACCCCCACGTCCACGGCGCCCGTGGCTCCCCGAGAGCCGTCCATATTTCGGCTAGCCTGCTTTCTTCCCTGCTGGAAGCCACGCCTGGATGCGTGTGTAAGTCTGGGATGTGTAGACACACAGCGAGGACGCACAGAACTGACTGCTGAGATTAGTTCGTCTTTTGATTTTCAAAGGCGCAAACAAGAGGCCGGCTACAAAGCGGAGAGAGCCAGCGGCGAGTGGCGGCGGGTGGGGTATGAATGTGCGGGGGGCCCCGTGGTTGTTGTATTTCCTTCCGATATCTTGATCTTGATACTACATGTATCTTCCTTTTCTTCTGTCTTGGGCCGATAGAGCCTATCCTCACAGCCCACACACACAGCAGCGGAAGCAGACGGTCACATCTTATCAGCTGACACCCGGTGTGAGCGGTTGTCCAACAGTTTAAACCGCTGCACTTCTGTCTATACGCGCGCGTCTTGTTCTAGCAGCACACACAGCGGTAACCAGGCTTTTCGTCCACGGCCACCGCTCGGACAGATTTCCCCCACAGACGTACACACCTGTCCCTGTTGGTGCTCTGGCTGGATACCGCCGTACGTAGGCGACGTAGACCACAGCACCACACGTGCATGTATGTGTGCATGTACAGCCAGTTTGGCGTGACGCTGAATGTATGTGCACGGCTATTATTGTTCGATAGTTGTACGAAAAAAGAACGAAGAACATCGTCAGTAGGGGTGCTGCTGGAAGAAGAAATAGCACGCACGACATAGGCCCAATTTCCAGCCGGTTTCCCCCGCCTCCCACTCACTCATAGACAAGACGTCAGCACCCATTTCGACTGTATGGTTATATATATCTCGAACGTTGTCTCTCTGTATGTTTCTGTATATTTTCATAATAATTAAGGTAGCAGCTGGTAGCAAGAAGTGAGGCTGCGTACAACAACAACAGCAGCAAGTAGAGTAATGCTTACGCTTTCTTCGTTATTACGGAATGTTCAAATTGGAATTCATCACTAAGTACACATATACATATGCAGGAGGACGCACGCGAGAGAATACTACAGTACCACAGGTACATACATATATGCGTTCATATGCATAGCTTGTCCCATACAGCAAGCAATGGAGTCAGGTCGTAAAATAAATCGTGCACCTCCAAGTTGCGGCGAGTTGGGATGGAGATTACTATTATAATAATAATAGTGATCCCGCCCTTCCTTTGATAGATTGTTCGATGCTCTGCGCTAGATTAGATGTGAATTGAAGAACAGAAAATCGGCGAACAACTTGTACTACTATTATTATTCTCATCGGACACCTAGGTACACCTTCCTGTGGTAACGGCCCGCTCGTGACAAGGCTCGAAGCTTTCAGCAGGAGGATCTCATCGACTGAGCAGAGGCCAAATATGCCAAGCTATTACGCTGCATACTCTATATGGCGCCGGCGGCTGAGCCCGTTTCTCTCGCCTTTTTTCTTATTCTCGAGCATTTATTTTTTTTTACCGTCGATTTCTTGTCCGCATTACACTCCCTCCTTGTCTCCTCCGACGAAACAAAACGTTAACGTTTCTGCCCGCGAGCGGGCGAAAAAACGGTTGGTTGTACCTGTACCTACCTGTAGCAGGCAGACGCTGCAAGTTACAATACAAGTCAGAGGTTGCCCTCGGCCAATTTTTTCGTCCTGATATATATCTGGGACCACCACCACCCCCTTCCTCAAATGAAACCTGTGGCCAAATGCGAAATACCTTTCTTTGTTGACTCCCATGAAAGTCGTCCTGTCATCTACTATGAAGCATTGTATGCCATCTACTTCGAAGCATCCATATTGGGTACGACGCTTGTGGAATGTGTAGCGCTACTTGCGATCCCGAAGCTAGCGCGTTCGGACACTATTCATAGTGTTCGAGGGCGGGATGAGTTGCGCGCGTGGACACACATAACCAACAAATGGGGGAAACTCAGGGTCGTGTGATCAAAATCGTCAACGCTGCCCAGGTCATTCGCCATCCGGAGTCTTGCGGCCCTCGACATGGTCAAAGGTAACGTCAACATGCCACATTGATTGCTAGAACACGTGAAAAAACAGAAGATATCATCAATCCTACGCTTCTTGTGCGGACACATGATATCGACGACGAGATCACCCTCGCTCGTTGAAACGACGAACCTTTTCACAACGAGCAATAGCACAGGGGTGGCTATGGGCCTCAGGGGTTGGAGTAAACGACACACGTGCTGTGAGCGCTGATTTGAAGTAAAGACAAGAAGAAAAAAAAACAGCGCATCTCCTCCATCTCCAGTGTTGTTACTGCAGCAAAGATAAAAAAAAACGCAAATGACTGTGCCATCGATCGGGGGGAGGTGGGGGGAGAGAGAAAAGATAATGAAAGAAAACTCATTCCCACACTACATATAGCAAGGCGGCCATCTGTACACAAACGTTCCCCCCATCTATTTTCGAGATAGCTCTACTGTACCACGACACCTTGCACCACAGACGCTTTGCAGCAGGCGCACTGCATCCCCCCTCAATGACTTCCCACGACAGGGTGACAAGCAAAAAGAAGACAATGACGCGAAGACCGCGCATAACGATGGGACCCAATAAAGGCTTCAGAACAAAACAAACTCCAGAACCACTACCAATTAACACAATACACCCCATCGCCCGTACGTGTACTCCCTCTTTTTCTGTACAACAGAGGACACTATCAACGGTTACAGAAATCAGACGTCAACGGTTCCTCCCCCCCCGCCGCCGCCACCGCCACCGCCACCGCCGTTGTTCGCTCTAGGCATGTTTCGCCAGTCAAGCCCGGTTGTTCTCCCTGCCCCATCGACGGCCGCCCCCCCCCACGCTGCTGTCATCGCACCCCCGTAGCCCCCACCGTTCGAAACCGCGCCGGTTTGGGTCCCCCCCCCCGCTGATGCGCGTCGCCAGGCGGGTACGCCGACGCTGTTGCCGCCGGAGGGAACAACGTTGTTCCCGATCAAGCCTTTTCGGCCACGAGAGGAAGAGGGGGCGGGGGCGGCGGCGGGACTCAGCGCGGCGACGGACGCAGCGCGATCGGGGGGTATGCCCGTCACGCAGTACTCCGCGGCGAGGTTGGTGTCGTAGCCAGACGCTCTCAACGCCAGTCTCGCCGCGTCCTGCGAAAACAAGACCGTTGAACGGCGATGGCAAGGGTGAGTACGTGGTGCATGGGGGAGGGGGGGCAGGGTGGGCAAACAAAAACAGAGCACCTTCGTCAAGGATGGAGCATCTGTAGTGCGCGACTTTTAACGCTCGCTAGTCTCGCCGCAAAGACCGTTGAGCGGCGATGGCAAGGGCGGGTACGTGGTGCATGCGCGCAAAAGGAGGGCCAGGGGTCAAGGGGGGGTAAGGCAGGGTTATCACACGATAAACAAAGCACGTGGTACGTCAAGGTTGGAGGCTCTGTAGTGCGCGAACTCTTCAGACGCTGACCGCATGAATCCCTCCCTCCTTCCCTCCTTCCTTCCCTCCCTGCCCCCATCCACTTTGTTTCGGGGGTGACCCATGATCAATACTCAGATTAACCTAAGAAACGAAAAAGTACTCCTCCCTCCCCCCCGCTCCCGGCTTTGTGGGGGTGCGAGGTCGAGGGTCTAACGTCTGCAGCATGCACACGGCTATGCGTACACCATCCTGCACTCAGGGTTAGGGTTAGGGTTAGGGGTTAGGGTTAGGGTTAGGGGCTAGGGTTAGGGTTAGGGTTAGGCTTACCTCTGCAAACCCCATGTCCTGCAAAGCCTGGACCTGGATCTCCACCGGACTCCCCGGCACCGCCTTCGGCACCGCCGCCGCAGCCGCCGTGTTTCCACCACCCCCTGGCCACCATCCTCGGCCCCTCCCCTGAGCAGCCGAAGCCCCTCCGCCGTAGTTGTTGTAGCCGTTGGATTGCTGTGGGCCGAATCTTCCCTCGTGCTCTTGCTGCTCTCCTCCCCCTCCGCCGATTCCGCGGAACCACGCCCCTATTCCGCCTCCTGTGTCCTCTCCCTCGCCTCCTCCTCCTCCTCCTCCTCCTCCTCCTCCTCCTCCTCCTCCTCCTCCTCCTCCTCCTCTTCCTCTGTAGTCGTTGTCGTTGCTGTGGGCGACGTAGTCTGTGTTCCTTGTGCGATTTTCCTGCGCCGCTTGCATCGCTATGGAGTACGGGTTCCACTCGGACGCCACGCTCGGGTCGTAGTTCCTGCACAGTCGTTGTCGTTGTCGTTGTTGTTGTTGCCGGCGGCGTTGTTGGTGGTGTGAAGGCGATGTGTTGGTCATCGAGCCCATAGTATGAAGGCCGTGCACAGAGGCGGGGGTGAGGCGGGATGTTGGTGGCGGCACAAAAGGTGTTATTTTTTTCATCAATGGCATCGTACACCCGGGGGGGGGGGGTGTACTCATAGTCGTGCATGCCGTAGTCGTTTGACCATTGACCTCGCATCCCTACAAAGCCGGGACGGAGCACGCCGGGTTCTCACCGGACCAGGCTCTCACATCACCAAGCGCGAAGCACCGTGAGGTATTCGGCGAGTCGCATGAAGGGTGAGCTGCATCCTGCTAATGGTGTTCGGCATCTTGTGCTTACTTCCTTGCGTACGGATGACAGCTGCGTATGACTTACATTTATTTTCTGGTGCTTTCACTTCCAGAGACAGTTATAAGCACTGTGTAACTGCCTCGAGGGTGCTTGACCAATATTAACACAACGTGGTGCGATCATCCCCCTTGCGCGGAGTGAGGGTTCTCCACCCTGCACAACATGATCTACTCGACCACCATTATGGTTACCGCCAAAAAAAAAAAACAGAGGTAAAAAAAAAAACGGAACAAACGGTAACCTGGTTGCCGAGTTCACGAAGTGAATTGGCTTCTTTTACAACGTCGTTGCCAAGTGACGAAAACCCAATCCTGATGGCAAACACCGAGGGGGGGGCTTGTTTGTTTTACAACGTCGTTGCCAAGCGACGAAAACTCAACCCCGATGGCAAACACCGGGGGGGGGGGGGCATAGAAGGTTGTGTGTGTGTGTGTGTGTGTGTGGGTACTCATGTTTCGCAGGCCTTAGCTGTTCCACTACTCCACCCGCGTCCTCCAGAGGACATTGTTCCCACAGGACCGATCACCGATGGCCAATCGTTCCTTCCTTCTTTGCCCAACTCAAAAACGTTGTCCCTATCCTACCTATCCTACCGGCGTGTGTGAGGGTGGGGTAAGCTGTTTCCGTGTCTGTGTGTTTCACGAACCGTGCTCCATTTCTTCCTCTTTCGCACAACCATCTGCACCAAGCCCCGGTGGTCTAGTTGGTAACCTCGAAACCTTCTAGAGGTCAGGTCAGGGGTTCGAATCCCGGCGTAGGCGAGCTTTTCTTGCAAAGTGAGTTTTTCTCGCGCCACCGCTCCTGGCCGAGTGGATAGCGCTAGTTCGTGTGTACACAGAGGGAAGAGAGTGCTGAACTCTTCTCGCATTAAAAATCGTAGGCAAAGTACCGCAGGAGGGGGAGGGTAGAGAGGGACTCTTCTGTGTGACCACGGGTCGGAATAAACGGCACTAGTGCTGTGAGCGCTGATTTGAAGTGAAGAAAAAAAAAAAGAGAAAAAATCATGCATCACGCTGCGCTCGCTGGACTAAAAAGAGACCAATGAATCATCAATTATTTCTACACACATACATACACCAGTCTCGCTTCAAGCCATGGCCGACTTCTCTCCTCCCCAGCAATGCAACGAAAAAAAACAAAGACGTCTCCTGGATTGCCCGATCCTCCCCCTCCTCCGACGTCAGTAAACGCGACATGGCCCCACCGTCCACCATCACTGGGACTGCTTGAGCAAAGGAACGTAAGTTTGTTCCGAAAAAAGACCTGACAGGGGGCACGCAGACACAAAACCTAACCCCACTTAGCCGATCTATTCTTTATCCGGCATGTTTGAATACCTAAAAAAAACTGCGTAGCCTATTTGGACACAAGACCAGGTAGGTGGCACGCAGGCCCTAACCCTAACGGCAACTTAGCCGATTCAATACTTTATCCAGTATGTTTGCATACTTAAAACAACCTGCGCAGACTAATGCATCGCTACACCGCACCGCACCTCAAGCCGTGTCCGACGCCATTCCCAACCCCTCCGCCCGCGTGCGCCCTTTCCGCGTAGCTCTTCCCTTGGTCCAAGGCTTCCAGGTTAAAGAACTCAACCACGTCGGGGTGCTCCCACAGCTCTGTTACCACCAGCGCCCCATTGGGAAGAGAGAGAGACACGGCACCGACAACGGGCGGAAGAGGTAGGAAATTCGTGCATTAGAGGCCAAAGCAAATACAAGCACTCCGTAATTTCCAGAATTCAGCAAGAGAAAAGCGTTCTTAGGCTTTCGGGTACTTGGTGTAATTATTTGTTGTCGGTCGCGTTGCTCCTTACCTTCGCAAACGAAAAAACCTTTCTGACCTCCCTGTTCATCCTTCTTGCCCGCAATACAGTGGGGGCCCTGTTTTGTGCCGGTTGAACGGTGCCAATGCCTGGGATAGTGTCGGTGTTTCGGGGTACACACTCTGAATTTCCAAGTCATTGTCAGTACTTTTGATTGGTTCCGGTCCGGTATGGTGCCGGTGAATTTTCTTGGCACATGCCGGCACTAAACTGGGACCCCCTCTGTATGTGTGTTTTTGTGTCCTTCACAGAGGGAGTCCCTGTTTAGTGCCGGTCGACAGTGCCGGTGCCCGGGATAGTGCCGGAGTTTCGGAGTACACACTGAATTTCCAAGTCATGGTCAACTCTTGGAAAAGTGCCGGTCCGGTTTAGTGCCAAATGAACTTGCCGGTGAATTTTCTGGGCACATACCGGCACTATTTAGTACACAGGGACCCACACTGTATCCGATACCAAGACACCACATTGGAAATTTCGGTGATCGCAGGTGCCATATTCTTACATATCGCCTTTCGGAATACGGCTCAACAATATGTTGAAAGTGTGTTCGCGAAAGAATGGCCAGGAAAAAGAGAACAAAAAAAAAGAGCTTCGGTAGAATAAGAAAGAGCCACAGGCAACAAGACAAGAACGATGAATCGAATCCATGCAGAGCGAGCGCCCTGTGCCATGCAGCAAGCTTTGTCGCGTAGGAGAGCCAAATCCAGACCAAGGCAAAATGCAATACTTTCTCTGCATCTCTCTGTCCGCCTCTATCATAGCTCACCAGGGTTCTTGTTGAACAACTGGCGTAAGAAGCTGCCCAGCTGCTCCTTCCGGTGCCTCACGAACTCGCTGTTAGCGTCGGACCTGTCGCCGAGAAAGCTCTCCTCCGTCACCACTCGCTTCCCCGGAAACTCGGGAGCGCCCTCGGACCGCACCTGCCCCTCGTGCTGTTGTTGTTGTCGTCGTCGTCGTCGTCGTCGTCGTCGTCGTCATCGTTGTTGTCGTCGTCGTTGTCGTCGCCATCGTTGTTGTCGTCGTCGTTGTCGTCGTCATCGTCGTTGTTGTTGTTGTCGTCATTGCCGTTGTTGTTGTTATTGTTATTGTTGACGTTGTTGTTGATTGGTGGTGAGCAACCACGAGAGTTGTTGGTGTTGAAGTTGTCGTCGTCGCCGTCGTCGTCGTCGTTGTTGTTGTTGTCGTTGATGTTGTTGATGACGTTTCGTCGTCGATGTTGATTGGCGGTGAGCAACCACGAGAGTTGTTGTTGTTGTTGTTGATGACGTTTCGTCGTCGATGTTGATTGGTGGTGAGCAACCACGAGAGTTGTTGTCCATGTCATCGTCGTGGTCGTCACCATTGTTTATGTCGTTGATGACGTCATTGTCGTCGTCGTCGGCGGCGGCGATGTTGTTGGTTGGTGGTGGTGAACAACCACAAGAGAAACAAGGGTCGCAAAACACCGAATGTGGGGTTGGAGGGAGGAGGGTGGGGGAATGCTGTCAACAACGCCTTGAAAGAAAAACAACACACGATTATACGAAGACTTGGGGTCAAATTTCACGTGTTCTCGACAAACGTACATGCGGACAAACACGCGATCTTTCCGGACGCACTGAATACTCCCTTGCTCCGCGGAGCACGCCTCGGGAGTACTACTACTGCTGTCGTATCGTCATGTACGTCGGTTGTTGCATGCCCAACGTTCAGCGCGCTGCTACTGCCCAAACGTTCGGCATCTACACAGCAGAGCCAAACTTGAACGTGTTTTCTTCCCCCCCACGATAACAAAACAAGAGTTTAGTTGTGCCCTTTGTTGCATCCCTCCGCAGGGAATTTACCGCCCCACCCTGCCGTGTCGGTACAACACTGTCTCAGGGGAGGGCTTGGCGTGGGTAAAAAACGAAATCAACGAATTCCGATGAGAGTGTCTTTTTCGTTGTCTGGGTGCTGCGTGCGTCGACTCCACTCCGATACAGACGTATATACCCCTACAACAGGCCGGAAGAGCACCGGCGGCAAACTGGCAGAAAACAATCATGGCAGCAAACAATGGTGGGCAGCAAACCGCCACGGCAGCAACCAGTCACAGGAGCGAAAAAATAATCATGGCAGCGAACAATCGTGGCAGCAGCCAATAATCCCAGAAAACAACCATGCAGAAAACAATAATGGCCGAACGCACAGCTCCAACGCCGCCATTTTCGGCACCGCTACTCCTTGAACTGCTGAGGACTAATCGAGCTTTGATCATCGGTCGAGGGGGTGTGGTACCTTGCGTCATGTCACGTCACCTACAAAACGTGAGGTGTTTTCGACTAAGTAAACATGTTGGACAAAGCATGCCGTCGGGGAAGTTGGGTAAGGGTTAGGGTTAGCGAGTAGGGCCTGCGTCCCCCCTCACTGTTCTATTTCCTCCTAAATTTACTAACCTCGCGAAAGCGGTCCGACTTTCTCGTGGTATGCTGAGATCGGTCGACGCATGGCCGCGGTATGCATGTATTGCATGCGGGGCAAATATGCATACGTGCCCGGACAACGGTGGCGGAGAGAGAGAGGCCATGGTATGCATACGCACTTCCGAGGGAGACAAAGGGGCACGCGCTCGCCTTCTAATCATTTTCCATTTTCTGCTAAACATACAAGTACGCATGCGATACATAAATACCGTCCGCGCGTGGGTATTTTCATTTTTCCTAAAAAATCTCCTTCACTGTTTAGATCCTGCGGTGAAACGATCGTTGGTCGTTGAACCTCACATGCTAATAAGTATACATGTGGCCACCGATTTGGGTCAGCCCGTTGCTGCACGAAAACCTCGTTTGTTGGCGTTGTCGACTTATTAGGTCGCATAGTAGTCTTTACACCCCCCGGACAGGGCCTCAAAGCTCGACTACTCTGCAGCAAAACCAGCAGGCAACGGTGCCGAAAATGGCGGGAGGTGTTGGAACTGTTTACACCCCCCGGACAGGGCCTCAAAGCTCGACTACTCTGCAGCAAAACCAGCAGGCAACGGTGCCGAAAATGGCGGGAGGTGTTGGAACTGTGTCATCGAGAGCTTTCCAAAAACGTGCCGTTCGATGTTGTACTAACTTCCTCTTCATCGTGGGGTAATCGAGCTTTGAAGTTCGGCCCAGGATGTGTGGCATCGTATATGCTCTACCAATGCTACCTACCCATTTGTACGGCAGAAAGAAGAGGACGTGACACATACAGGCATGGTGGGTTTAACGCTAAGACAACAGCAACAACGACAGCAACAAACGGTAACAACATCAACGACAGCAGCAGCAGGAGCAACAAAAACAGCAGCAGCAGCAACAACAACAACTCTCGCAAGAAACAGCGACGTACCTTGAGGTGGTTGTAGAGGCTTCGCAGTTCGCTGTACCGCTGCGCCGACACGCACGACGCCCCGTCCCTTATTCGGCTCACCCGGATTATGTAAACCACGAAGCTCGTCTTGGGCCCGATGCCTAGGTCTTTTATCCAGGCCTGGAGGTTTTCACCACGTACATGTACAGCGCGAACGAACAAGGCGCAAAAAGCAACATCCGTAGCCTGGTGTGTCTGGTAGTCTACAGGGAGGGGGTACACGCGATAGAGTGCCGTTGCAGCTCGGCTTGCCTCGGAACGAAGAGATTTTGTTGTTGTTGTTGTTGTTGTTGTTGTTGTCTTCACACAAAGAAACGTTCCGATGTCTCTATCCAGTACCTTCCTCTGTCTGTGCTGATCTACACTTGACGCGATCGATTCCGTAGTCACAGGCTAACTTGACCTTATAAAGGTACTAAAAAAACATGGACCCGAAGTGTCCGCACGCCAATAGAAATCGACGACAGATGTCAAATATGTCATGTACTGACAGACTCCCGAGCCAGGTTGGCGTTGTCGAGGGGCTGGTTGGCGCTTGTGCTCGACTCGAAACTGAACACTGCAATCAACGCCGAAACCAACCAAAAGGGTCTCTTTGACAGTAGTCAAGACTCAGTGCTTCACCTGC
Organism: Ectocarpus siliculosus; assembly: GCA_000310025.1. NCBI lineage: Eukaryota > Phaeophyceae > Ectocarpales > Ectocarpaceae > Ectocarpus > Ectocarpus siliculosus. The sequence goes on from FN648508.1 coordinate 159,654, forward strand.
TTTCGAGTCTCAGCGGCCAGGACTTTGACGTCAAACTTGGCGAGGTTCTTCTCGATGGCCAGGCCTTGCCCCGTGTTCATGAGCATATTTATCTGAAAGCGAACAGAAGGGATGATCGAAAACATGAGCATATTTATCTCAAAGCGAACAGACTCGATGGACGAAACCACAAAAAAAAGGGAAAAAAACACCGGAGTATCGGGGGTTCCCCAGCAAGCATCGCCACGGCGGGGGCAGGGAGAGTTGATTATTGGTGTTGGGTGGGTGTACTCACTTAAACGCACGCCGTAGGTATTAGGCCATTGACTTCGAATCCCTACAACGCCTGGACGGAGCTACAATATATGTCGCGTTCTTACGCCGGCCCAGGCTACGTTTTACAAGGATGGTGGGAGGAGAGGGGGGGGAGAACAGAAACAATTGTGTCCGGCGTGTTTGTAGCATCGAACATGGCATCCTCAGCACCCACGTCAACAGAGTTCATGAACAATTGGTATCCTGGGATACGTGAACAGTCAACGCGGGAGTCACCCAGAGAGACAAGAGAGAGACAAAGGCACAACACGAAAAAAGCAAGAGAAAAAGCGTGCCATCGGGCGACGATCGCAGCACTACGCAAGACCGCTGCTGCCCTTGTAGGCGGCGGGGGGGATGACAGACGGAACTGTCACGAAATCGGTCGAAAGCTAGAAGGATTCGAAGCTCCTATGCACACCAACCACAACCACCGCCATTCCGCTCTCGTATTTTAGCCTCAAGGCGAGAGATGGACAATACTGCACTCTGCATCTGCTTGTAGCAGTAGTACGCCAAGCTGACATCTCAACACTGCGATTATATTGTGGTTAGGCGCGTATAACGTCACGTGATGTACAACTCGAAATCTCTCTCCACCCGCGGTCAAGAGCTGGCTTTCAAGGCTACGCGGGACGAATCTACGCATTAGCTGTTACGATGTGATCAGCCTCCGCGAGTCGACACACACAGGCCGTCGTCGACCCCAACGCCCCCGCCTAACCCTCGCGGGTGACAATAACCCGGGACACAACAAGGGGAAGAATTATGATGGGGAAGTCGGGGGAACCAAAAAGAGAGGCGACGTGACAGCAGCAGCAGTGCAGGTTCATCTCATCATCAGCATCTTCCACCTTCGATTCGTTCGTGAGTTGCTGCGGTTGGGGGGGTCCTGCACGCCAGCGGTTCGCGTCATCCGTCACGGACAGGTACACGCTGGGCGTGTACCGAGTCCCCTGCTCCGCCATCGCCCACTGCGGTGGTTTCTCCCTCCGGCTGTGTGCTGTACTCAGCAGCTCAACTTTGAACCTCGACCTGTTGGCGTCGGCAGCCGGACAAGGGCGCACAACGTATTCTCAGTTGGCGTATCTTCCCCGGGGGGGCTGTTCTTTGAAATATACAAATGAAGAGGGAGAAGAAGAGCGCGAAGCGCGTGCACGTTTGCACTCACCGATCGTCACTGCTGCCGGTATCAGCTCCGCGAGGGCACTCAAACCCACCCCTTTTCACTTCACCACAGGTTTCAGGAGGAACTGCCCACACCAGGACTGATTTTGCTGCAATGTTACTACATTCTTGCATACCTACAAGGTTGCGTCAGATACCACACCCCCTGCACAGATTTGAAAGCTCGATCGGTGTCGAGTACTCATCTGAAGCAAGCCCAGCGCTGAGCGACGGTGCCGTTGGGAACATCTTGCCGAGTGCTTACAAAACGCATGATGACTTGATTTGTCCATCCTCGTCGTCGTGGAGTTACAAGTCACGGCGAGCTCTGAAAATCGGTGTAGGGAGTGCTATCTTCCGCAACCAAAGGAAACTAAAAAGTAGCGCTTCTACTTTCTAGACGAAGTCGGCGGTTGAAACCACGGCGAACTTACTCCTCCGCACAGCGTGCTGTTGCGGGAATTTCGTCCTTACAAAAAGCGGCACTCCGTGTTGGTTTTTCACGTACCCGTCCGTGTGTGGTTTTATGCAGCGGTTGGTATATACTGCTGTACACCTAACAGCCAAGTTGACTTACATAGAACGGAATCAGTATCCATCAGAAAGTAAACAACAGGTAACATGTGAGGTGAGCCCAACCAACGGATCCGCGTTTTGTATTTGTATGCAAAATAATTACAAACACAGAAAGACTAATATAATACCCATTCGAGATTATCCGCCAGTGGAACAGGATGTTTGTATGCGTCATGGGCGACAGCAGATGGATGACGAGAACCTCCCGTTGTGTCAGTATGTGTGCTTCAGCACTACGAGTAGGGTTATAAAATAGCATATGGCCTGCGACCCGTAGTGCAGGCTGTTTCTCGCGTAGAGAAATCCATGCAGTGACAACAGCACGCTCTGTGCCTGAACTCCATCCATGTTTGTGGAGATTTTTGAAACTACATGATTCACCCACGTTTCGTGGAAATTATGTTTTTGAAGGACATGCGTTGTGCGCAACTCTTTACTCGCACGGTTTTCCCACCAAGCACGTTCTAAAAGGTGCGCAAGGTGCCTCAGCGCATCATCATGACCCTCCAAAACGAAACGTGGGCAACCGTGTCCAACTTGGGACGCCGTACCTCGTGTGTCACGGTGCTAACCATCTAAGAGGCGAAAATATAATGTGTGCGTTTTGTTCCTTTCATTTTAAAATGACTCAACGTCATCCATCCCCACCATTGAACCCGCGGCAGCACGGCCCCCAGGCACAACTACCGCAACAAAACAGCAAAAAAAAAAAAGGAACATACAGCGCTTGGAAACATGTGGAGGGACCCCGACATGTCTCCCCTCGCTGCTCTTGGCAAGAGAAGCCCCACACCCACAACAAAGCAAAAACCTCTACCCTTCCCACAGAAGTTATCTGGGACCGGGAATCAAGAAGCGAAAAATTCTGGGCTGCATTCTATGTCTAAAAATGGCTCTTCAAGTCAGCTCAGCTAGCTGCTAGACAACCTCACCCTGCTTTTTAAATATTCACACACAAGGTACACAAATCTAACAGTGTCTGCCCTCGAAACCACCCAACAGACGTTCAAGCCGGTCAGGACAAAAGAGACAAAAACGACCTCGTCAAGGGGCGTCTAATGCCCCCTACAAAGGAAAGTTTAGTTGAAGGTGTATCCCGCGCCAAGGAGGTCGTTGATCACGTACGGCTTGTTGTTCAGCTCCTCGTGCACCATCAGGGCCAGGATGCCCATCTGTGCCGCGCGCCCGTTGTTCAGCTCGATCGCGCGCTTCGACGCCTGGGTCTCCTCCGACATCGCGTCCCACGAGGACCCGAACGGGTTGCCGCCCAGGGTGAAGTCTCCAGGGAACGAGCCCTCCACGTTCTTCATCACAGCCAGCTCAAGGAAGCCGATGAACGCGAAGATCTGGGCGAGGCCCGCCGGGGGGATCTTAGACAGAGCGGCCACGCCGTTCGGCATGTCCGCGAACGACAGGTTCGCCGAGTTCGACAGCATGCCGGGGAGCCGGGTGTTCTGCTGGGTCAGGTGACCGGCGATGGCGAGCATAGCAATGCGCCCGTGCTTCACCTCCACGTACCGGAGGCGCTCGAACCGCTCCTGGTCCGCGTCCTCGAGGAGGCCGAGCGGGTCCCAGAATCCGAGGGGGGGCTGCGCGCCGATCTCCGACTCGAACGACATCTTCATGGCCGACGACGACTTGGCCGGGGTGGCCACGGCGGCGCCCTTGAACGCGCTGTGGTTTTAGATGGCAGCAGTGACAAGGCAAGGAAGGAGAGGAAAAAAGGGAAGGCGGGTCAACGATTGATTTCAACCAAGGAGGGGTTGTCTTCCAGTCTTGTGTATTTACAATTTTCCTAAAACGAACACAATGAAGAGCTCGGAGATTCTCAAGGGTCTGTAGGCATTATACGCATACAACGGACAACAATCGAGACGGATGTTGCGCGTTTACGTGGGAACGAAACGCCGGCGTGTGAACGTGTACCCATCCGCCGTGGTTCGAAGCTGCGAACTCCTTAGAGGAGTTCAAGCGAAAAAAACAAGCTGACACGCAAATTTACGGAGTCCATGCGGGCACACGATGTTCTGCTGAGAGATTGTGACAAGACTCTCGGTGCGATCACCCCACGGCATGATTTCGAGGCTGCAAACTCGGTGCAACTAGATAGCTACTGCTGGTGGTTTGTGAGTGCGGCGAAAGGACGAAGCAGTCTGAGTCGGAGGTTTGTCGAGACACGAGATCGACCCGACACCGCTGCTCGTGTGTGCCACGCCACTCGACAAAACGACAGCCATCTTGGAAAAGACAAGCATCGGACACTAATGAACTTTTGGATCTAGGGGAAAGGTGTGATGCGCAAACATCGGGTTGCGCGCCAACAAGCAGGCGCTGCCGCTGCTTCTGTGTTGCATATGTACGAACGATGACGACTGTCCTAACCGTTCCATGCTCAGTGAAACCGAGTCACCTACTGACGAGAAAATATTCAATCGTGCACGGGAGCAGGCACGCAAGTGCAGGTCTTTTCCGATCTTCCAAGCTTAAGCTTCCGACCCGCCGCGCACGACACAGGAGGAGACAACTCATGAGGGGTGGCACAACTCGAACGCCAAGACCCTTTGGTGAATAGTGCCAGCAACGAGAATGAGCGCGTCGCGAGAACTACATCTGTACGCTCCTCCGCCCTTGGGTGTAGTGTATTCTTGCTTGACAGGTGTTTAGTTCCTTCCAGGATGGACTCTACAGCTCGCATTACTCAGCAACAACAAACTCAGCAATCTACATTCTACAGTAGTCGTGCGCGCATCATATTTAGTCCACGGCAGGGACATGCTTTGTTCATGCTGAATCCGAGAGAGCAGCGGCAGGGACATGTTTTTGTTCATGCTGAATCGAGAGAAGCGGGGAAGAGAAGTCATGCGCGCATTCATCTCAGAAGGAAAGGAGCTGCTGTAGTGCGTAGATTTGACGCCGGCCGAGTGAAACGCACGTGCTTCGGCAAGCGGGAGGGACAGGCACTCCTACTCAATTCGTACAAGAGCCCATCATCATGCAGAGCGACGCGACGTGCATTTAGTAGCGCATGGCGCCACCAGGATACCGATTCAATTACGGAGAGAGGAAAGATGTTAGGAGGACAGCTGTTCTTAGAGAGCACATGCTACAGATTTTCGTAGCTTCTAGAAGCAAGAAAGCATGAGTACGTGTGTTCCTACTACGATCGAAAGGAGCGTGCTACCTCCGGATAACCAACGAACTGCTGCTGTTCTCACCTGGGTGCCACGAAGGCTTGGGCTCCGGCCACGCAGGCAGCGGCTACAACGCAGGACTTCATCTTGATGTGAGGTGGTGGTGTGGGAAGAGAGAGGTGTAGGTTGTTGTGGGCAGAAAACGGAGTGAACAAAGGAAGGGCGAGGCGTGGGCTGCCAAATGTGAGAGACAATGGTTGAGAGATCTTCGAGCCAGATGACATCAACCAAAGCTTGGCCAATCACAGGCCACGGGACTGTTGTTCACGAGACGAAGGGTACTGTAGTTTCGCCGCATTTTCGGATGTGCTGGGATACGGATCGTGCGCCCTGCACGTTGGCTTCGTGTATCTCTTGCGGAATTGGTTGTTGTCTTAAGCCGTTGGCCGTGGTGGACGTGGGGTTGGTTCTCTATGGCCACCCTCCTACTGCTGTGCGGTCAGCAGTGGAGCGTCCTGCTGTTGGTGAAAAGTCCGCCCTTTGGATCATCTCTGCAACCTCTATGTGTGACGTGTCGTCACCGCGTGGTCCATGTACGGCTGTCTAGGTCATTGATGACAACAGCGACATCTCTAGTGGCTGGGCACAGGTTCGATTCTGGCCGAAGCGTGGGTTGTCCGCGGTTTGCACCAACAGAGGGAGTGAGTGCGGAAAGCGCTTCTTGGTCCTATGGGAGAGTAATTATGTAAAAGTGCCGAACTTCTTCTCATACCTCGCAGATTAGGGCCGGAGCTCTTCGGCGAGAGAGGTAAAACTGCGGTAATAGTCTACTGCAGATAGTACTGCAATCACCGTGAAATGGTGACTGGGGTGACGAGAAAAAGAGAAGATAAGTGTATGGGCCGCAATCTCTCTCAGTTGATGTGTAGCGCCAACTGCGGCCGGCTCAGCGAGTCCCAATCATACAGTTGCCTACAGACTACTGGGTAATTCAGTACAGGGTGTCATGGAACAGCCACACAGCAGTAGTTGACGAGCTCAGATCTGCTGCTGGGGCTGTGATGTCGAGGGTTGTCGCTGGGTCCAAACTCTGTAACTCTGGATCCAAACGAAACACTCGCCACTGCTGCAGTACTCGGCATGTCGAGCCCCTACCAAGCCTGCGCGTGTATTTTTTATTGCCGGAGGGAGGGGGGAAGGAAGCGGTGCTTTTTGGACATCTCGAAACGGGTTTCGACAACAGATGTCTCGCCGCCGGCCCGTGATCACCTGTGAATTGTGGGATACTCGAATATATCCGGACTGGGTTCGTTCGGCACAATATATGACCCGCAGACCTCACCCGGAGCCACACTGCACGCTGACGGTAGCACGCCTACAACGAAGCCGCCGTTAAGGGGGGGAAGAACAGCGGTTTTGATGCTGGCTCTTTTCCCATACTTTAATCCTATACAAAGAAAGAAAACAGCCTTCCCGCCGGGGTTAGGTTAGGCATTCTATTGTCATCAGTAGAGGATACCATGAAGAGGCGTCGTGCGTGCTGGCACGTTCAGGGTTGCTACTGAAGCGGAAATATCGAAGGTCGCAGCGCCTTTGAAAACAGTCGCCGGAACCAAGCGGCATCCAACATTTGTCACAGCCATGCTCACCGCCACGGACCGTAAACCCCTGAACGGAGGGGTGTCAGCAGTAGCTAGTGGCATCAGCTACTGCTGTAAACCCGTAGCTCAGGAGATTGGGGTCGGTGACGGCGAGCATGGCTGTGACAAATGTTGGATGCCGCTTGGTTCCGGCGCAGATTTCGGCAAAGGCTGCTGCGACCTTCGATATTTCAGCTCCAGTAGCAAACCTGAACGTGCCAGCCCGCACGACGCCTCTTCATGATGTCCTCTACTGCTGACAATAGAATGCCTAACTTAGCCCTCAAAACTGACCTTATGTGAGCGCCTTCCGTTTTGGCTCTTTTGACTTGAATTTAGAATAGAGGGAATTTTTATCTTGATTTCAAAGGAAGCCTGTGGAGGTAGACGCGTGAAATGTTAATGTATGTTTTGAGCAGCCTCTACTGCCGCCCTGTGCGAGAATCAACGATTCTGTTTTTCGCGATGCCTCCCGACTGGTCTTGTATGTCTGTTGTACAATTTCTGGACCTCTTGCGTTTTTTTTTCAAAATTCGTCAACATCAAAATTGCTCTTCTTCCCCCCCTTAAATAAGGGTCTTTCACCATGGATGGATGAGGATGCCACCGTTGCGGCGTGGGTGCCGTTACATGTACTGGGTTAACCCGGACTGGGTTACTGGGTTGGTTCGGCGGGACAGATAATAACCCGCAGATCTCACCCCGCACCATCTTGCACGCAGGGATCTCCCTTGTCAATGACGGGTGACAAGTGCGGTCGTGGCAGCCCACTCGAGCACAACGTCGTATGTAGGCATAGACGAAGAAAAAATCCCTGTAGGCCCACATGACTTAGACCGGACCTTAAACCGACAGAAACAAGTGAACATACGTCGAACTCCGCAACCTAACGAAGAACCGGAAATATTGTTATTTGCCGTGCGAAACCATTCGCAGCAAGCGTAGGTTCCAATTTTTTTAAGATGAAAACTCCAAACTTACGACAATTCTAAAAACGAAAACGTAGAAATAACGAAACTACTATAGACTGCACGCAGACGCCCACGTTCTGCACAACAACTCGAACACCGCTGCCGACGCGCTAATCAAGTTCAAATGTGGTTTGCATCAAAGAAGGGCCACACACTCGAGATGGGCTTGCGGGCAAAACCATTGAAATTTCTCTCTCTGCTCTTGATGGGAAACAAGGCAAGTTAAGGACGTTCAGCGAGACGCTGACCGGACGCTTTCTTTCCCAAGACTGGAAGGTCAACGGATATACTCAAGAGAGGCATACCCCTGCCACCAACCGTGCGCGGTTGCAAGTGCCCTTCCGTCTATTTTTTGTGCATATATCGTCAATTGATTCCATACCACCCACCACCCACGTTCCACCGCCTCCCCCCACCACTCAGCGCCAACTTCCCGCCTCCATTCTATCGACGACGAAAACCAATCTGACCGGCCGCGCGATCTTTCCTAACTATGGGTACTCCCATCCAACCTTTTCCGCCGCTCCATCCCCGGCTTTCCCGACATTCTCCCCTCGCCCCGCCCCGTCCCCTCCCCGCTCTCGCCCTCTCTTGCTGCTCTCATCGTACCTCTATGTACCCCCCCCCCCCCCCCCCTTGGTCCCGCCTCCGTAGCTCCCCAAAGGTTTGTGGTCTACCCAAGACCGAAAATCCCCTTCTTCTTTCCGACATCGTCGGGGTTGAGCTTCTGCGCCTTCTGCGCCTTCTTCTTGTCGTCTGCCGCCTTCTTGGCCGCCGCCGCCGCCCTCTCCCCCGCCGGTGGCGGTTTCTTTCTGAAGGGGGGGGGAGGGGGGAAAAGGTGTGGTTGTTTTAAACCAAGAAAG
>FN648508.1:168395-184249 GCA_000310025.1 Ectocarpus siliculosus
CTGGGTATTGTGCCTCTCTACTGCATGGGTTTGACTTGCACGGGAACCCAATATTTCCACGAGAGGGGACCAGAGAGGGAGAGATAAAGAGAGTCAGACAAAAACAAAGTTATCGCATGGCCAAGCGGAAGAAAAGTCGACCCTGCAGTCGGCCACGTAGAACACGACCTTGGGGTACGAGGTAGGCGTGAAGTCAGACTTGCTGCTCAACAACCACGAAAGAGAAACACGCATGCACCAAGTTTAATCTTTGCCCTTGTCTTTTCGAACCCCTACCTTGATCATTTCAGCACAAGGAAAGGAAAGCGGCTCGCTCTCATTTTTCTTCCACTGGTACTAAAAATAGCACCAGGTGTATGTATTTCGCAAGAGAATGAATCAAGAGTACATATGGAAATCAAAGCTTGACGAAAACGTCTACATGTACCACTGCAATCAGAGCAAGAAGGTGAAAGAGGGACAAAACGCCAAAGGTGAAAAAAAAACTAGAGGCCTAGCATCACCGAAGTGAGAACAGGAACATCAAAGCTGGACGAAACAACACACGCAAAACCGAAAAACCTAAAACGGCCTTCTATCCCCAACTCACCGCAGCGTAAGCCTTGTCTGTGGCGGACCACTTCTTCTGGAGGTTCTTCTTGGCCAGGTCGGAGTTGTCCCACGCCCCTTTCCTCTGCATGTACGGGGTTTTTTCAGGAGGGATCTCTCCCGATTTTACCTGCCGTCGAAGGTAATAGTAGCGTTCGTTGTCGTTGGGTGATCGACATTGTTGTTTCGAATGCTCCCTCTCTTCCTTGTTTGCCAGCATTCCGTTTGCAATGCACAGATCCGTATATGGGAGCAGCAGTTACAATTATAAATTGCTTGCTTGGCGCTACCCACTTGAGGACTTGGAGGATAAAGGGGTCAGTGCTCAGATTTGTCTTTGTAAAAACCAACACACGATAACGATGCCCGGTCATGAAGTCGTACGTACAGTGGCTGCCGGAATTCCCACAGAAGAAGCAATAACTCGGGTCTCTTGCAAGCACCAGAGGTGCTCTCTAGAGTTGGTTTGGTCACGCTCTCTGTGCCGTGCGCGCAGTTTTCATCGGATTGCCCGCGTGGCTTCTACCCCGAAGCCAGATGAGCATGCGCTGCTGCCGTAGTTCTTCCGCTCTGCATGACCACGAAAGGCGTCTCGATCTGCTGTGTTGGCGCATACCGCGTGTTCCGTGGGGCAGCAATGCGGGACGGGCAACCCACCGGAGACCGTGCACGGGACGGAAGCGTCCCGCCAAAGGCCGGAACGAGAACGCCCCCTCTTGCCTGCCCCCCATGACGCTCTAGCTTTCCGTCCGAACCAGATGACAGAGCGTACACCCGTGCGAAAAGCCACATTCACAAGAAAAAAGTGTCGCCATTTTACCGTCCTCGGTGGTCTGCACACACGAGACACACACATGTTACACATGAATGCTAAATATCGCGTATGTCTTGAGGAAAAGAGGTCCGCATTCGTCATATATCGTTGCGGAAGGCGGCGGATGGGTGCTCTCTGCATTTGCCGGCAGGTCAGAAAAAACGTAGGAAGAAACGCAAGAGAAAACGGATGGCGCTTACGTTTTTTTTCTGGCGTTTCTTCCTGCGTTTTTTTCCAGTTTTTTTCCTCATGCGCTGGAATGCAGAGAACCTCTATCCACCGAATTCCGCAGGTATGTATGACGTATGACAGGCATGTTACAACCATCACTGGTAAACCTCCCCCCTCTCCCCGCAAGGTTGCACTTTGTCCCCAACGTTGTTCCAGGTGTTCATCAACGATCTGTTGAAAGTCGTACAAGCAGTCGAAAAGGGAGTAGAGGTGGGGGAAAGCACGGTGTCGGGAATGCTGTTTGCGGATGACTTTATTGGGATGTCTGACACCCCTGAGGGACTGCAATTGACGCGGGGAAGGAGTTTGTTGATAAGTTGAGATTGTCTGCCAACGTTGAGACGAGTGCGGCCATGGTATGCAACGAGGACAGGGAGGAACCAGTAGAACATAGATGGAAGGGGGGGGTCGAGGAGAGCGCAGTAGTGGACCAGTACACATACCTCGGAGTAGAGATCGCAAAAGACTGCTCGTGGAATGCACACATGTCCAAGGTAGCGGAAAAGGGCAAAGCACGAGCAGGGAAGCTGCACCCAATACTCGCAAACCGGCACCTCGATTCACGTATGTATCAAATTGGCGGTTTTGAAGAGCGTTATCGTACCGCCGCTAGAGTACGCCGGAGAAGTATGGGAAGGAAATAAGAAGGTAGTGAAAGAACTCGAGGCGGCGCAGATGAAAGCAGCGAAAGTCATCCTAGGATGCTCCAAGCGCACAAGCAATGCAGCCGTAAGGGCAGAATTGGGGATCCAATCCCTACGGTCGGGAAGAGACGCAAGGAAGCTGACATGGCAGTATCGCATGTGCGGGATGGGAGAGGAGAGGTTGCCGAGAATAGTATGGGAGGCGAAGTGGGAAAACAAAAAGAGGGTTAGACAACCCACGGAATGGGTCAAGGTTGTAGAGGACGTATGGAAGGGGTTAGACATCGACGAACATGAAACGCTGGAAACGGAGGGTTTACAGGGGTTCAAGGAGAAGATATCTGTTGCTTGTGCCGAGAGAGAAGAACAGAATCTAAGGAAAGAAACCAAGGATAAGGAGGGTCTAGAAGTGTACGATGTTGAAAGAAGGAATAGGGTTCAAGGAGTACCTACATGGACCAAATGATGCAAGGACAAAGCTTAAGGTCAAATTCAGGACCGGCGACGTTGGCCTTCGAGAACGTAGCCGAAGATATAGAAAGGTAGACGACGAAGACGCCAAGTTCCAATGTGATTGCGGTTCCGAGTGCGAAGACCGTGTTCATGTAGTCACGGAATGTCGGCTGTACAAGAAGGAGAGGGACGTGTACATGACTGAGCTGGGAAAAGTAGAAGAAAAGTACAGGAAGACGTTTGAGGCATGGAATAGACAGGATAAGACGTTCGCTGTACTGGGGAAAAGGAAGTGGTTTGAAAAGGCGGGAAGGAATATCGGTAGGATAGATAGACTAGGGAAGACATTTTTGAGCCACCTTTGGCAAAGTAGGAAGGAACGATTGGCCATCGGGGATCGATCCTGTGGGAACAATGCTCCGTCCTCTCGAGGACGCGGGGTCAATGGTCTAACCGCTAAGGCATGCAAAACATAAGAGTACGCCCCCCCCCCCCCCCTGGTGGTACGATGTGGGGTATCGGTTAAGTGGTGGGATAACGAGCTGAAAGAAGAAATAGGGGAACGTAGAGAAGTCTTCAAGCAGTACCTGAGTGAGGGGTCTGAGGAGAGTTGGGAAAAGTACAGGGCCAAGAGGAAACAGGCGAAGGGACTAGTGAAAAAGAAGAAAAAGTGCATTTGGGGCGAAGTAGTGCAGAAAGGCCAACGGAGGCCTGGAGGGGAACGCCAAGCAGATGTGGGAAGGGATTAGTGGGATGGTAAAAAAGACCGCGCAAGGGGGGCATACAGGGGTAGCAACTTTGCGAGGTGTGAACGGTGGACTAGTCAGCAGTGGGAAGGAAAAAAGGGAAGTTCTAGCAGGACACTACAAGAGACTTGGAGTGCCTTCGGAGAATGAAGCTTTTGACCAAGTGCTTAAGAAGGAGGTGGACGCATGGGCCCAGAAAGAAGAAGAGACATCGAAGGCAGACGTTGGGAACGTAGAACTAGAAAAGGAGTTCACTGAGGACGAGGTTGAGGCGTGTGTGAACAAGTTGCAGTGCTACAAAGCAGCAGGGGCGGATGGGATAGTCAACGAGTTCATGAAGTTTGGGGGGAAGGGGATGATCCAGTTGATGGTACAGCTGTACAACTGGGTGCGGAAAAACGAGTATGCGCCAAGTAGATGGAGGGAAGGAGTGGTTGTGAACTTGTTTAAAAAAGGAGACAAGACTGACCCAGGAAACTACAGGGATATCACACTGTTGAACACAGTAGGAAAAGTGTTTTGTAAGTTGCTGAACGATAGGATAGTGGGAGTATTGGAGAAGGAACGTAGCATTAGTGAGGGCCAGGCAGGTTTCCGACAGAAGAGGGGGTGCGTAGACCACGCATTCACGGTAGGGAGAATCGTCCAAGGTAGAAAGAGGGCGGGAAAGCCGACGTACTGCTTCTTCCTGGACGTGAAAAAGGCATACGATACCGTATGGAGAAATGGGCTGTGCAAACAATTGTCCAAGTACGGGATCAAGGGGAAAATGTGGAGTGCTGAAGAAGGTGACAGAGTGTACGAAAAGCGCGGTCATGCTAGACGGACAACTGTCTAAGTTCTTCGACATTGAGCAGGCGGTCCCACAAGGTTGCACCTTGTCCTTAACATTGTTCCAGGTGTTCATCAACGATCTGTTGGAAGACGTAGAGGCAGTCGAGAAGGGAGTAAAAGTAGGGGACACGGAAACTTCGGTGTCAGGAATGCTGTTTGCGGATGATTTTGTTGGTATGTCGGACACCCCTGAGGGACTGCAACTGCAAATTGACGCGGCGAAGAAGTTTACTGATAAATGGAGATTGTCTGCCAACGTAAGAAGAGTGCCGCCATGGTGTGCAACGAGGTCAGGGAGGAACCAGTAGAACATAGATGGAAGGGATGGATCGAGGAGATTGCAGTAGTGGACCAGTACACATACCTCGGAGTAGAGATCGCAAAAGACTGCTCGTGGAATGCACACATGTCCAAGGTAGCGGAAAAGGGCAAAGCACGAGCAGGGAAGCTGCACCCAATACCCGCAAACCGGCACCTCGATACACGCATCAAATTGGCGGTTTTGAAGAGCGTAATCGTACCGCCGCTAGAGTACGCCGGAGAAGTATGGGAAGGAAATAAGAAGGTAGTGAAAGAACTCGAGGCGGCGCAGATGAAAGCAGCGAAAGTCATCCTAGGATGCTCCAAGCGCACAAGCAATGCAGCCGTAAGGGCAGAATTGGGGATCCAATCCCTACGGTCGGGAAGAGACGCAAGGAAGCTGACATGGCAGTATCGCATGTGCGGGATGGGAGAGGAGAGGTTGCCGAGAATAGTATGGGAGGCGAAGTGGGAAAACAAAAAGAGGGTTAGACAACCCACGGAATGGGTCAAGGTTGTAGAGGACGTATGGAAGGGGTTAGACATCGACGAACATGAAACGCTGGAAACGGAGGGTTTACAGGGGTTCAAGGAGAAGATATCTGTTGCTTGTGCCGAGAGAGAAGAACAGAATCTAAGGAAAGAAACCAAGGATAAGGAGGGTCTAGAAGTGTACGATGTTGAAAGAAGGAATAGGGTTCAAGGAGTACCTACATGGACCAAAGGATGCAGGGACAAAGCTTAAGGTCAAATTCAGGACCGGCGACGTTGGCCTTCGAGAACGTCGACGAAGACATAGGACGGTAGACGACGAAGACGCCAAGTTCCAATGTGATTGCGGCTTCGAATGCGAAGACCGTGTTCATGTAGTCGCGGAATGTCCGTGGTACGAAGAGGAGAGGGAATTGTACATGACTGAGCTGGGAAAAATACAAAGGGACGTACAGGGAGATGTTTGAGGCATGGAAATAGAGAGGAGAGGACGGTAGCTGTACTGGGGAGTAGGAAGTGGTTTGAAAAGGCGGGAAGGGATATCGTTAGGATAGACATACTATTATAGGGAAGGCATTTTTGAGCCACCTTTGGCAAAGTAGGAAGGAACGATTGGCCATCGGTGATCGATCCTGTGGGAACAATGCTCCGTCCTCTCGAGGACGCGTGGTCAATGGTCTAACCGCTAAAACATGCAAAACATAAGAGTACGCCCCCCCCCCCCCCCCCGGTCCTTGGACAGCCGGGGGGCCCAATCAACCCACAGCATATCGGGTTTGGCACAGCAAACGCAAGGATGATGACACTACCAGCTTCTGGGTTTACCCTTGCGAAACGTTGCCTGGGCCGGCCAAAACCCGGCGGCGTATCGCTCCGTCCAGGTATTGTAAGGGTTGCAGGGTCTATGGTCTAAACGACTACAGAACGGGCCCGGAGATAAAAAGCGTCAAAATCGGGTCGACGCTCAGTGTCTTGCTTCGTCGCCGCTGCTATCGAGCAGACGTTGTTGCGGTAGAGTTTACAATAGGATACACCGCCGAACTGTGTTCTTTAAACCTCATATTCATATTTTTCGTGGAAAACTGTTTCTTCATGAAGCATTTCACAACTGGGGGTCCGGTCTGCAAGTCATGCATTTGCAGGAGTGCACCGTCCCCGCTACATAAGAATATACTCAGGGTGATACTCGTGCCAGAGGCGAAATTTCCGTCTCTATTGCGTGTAGTTCCTGAAGGAAGATATGGGGTACTGTAGGGTCGCAAAGTCATGCGTAACCCCAACATCACCCAGCATGCCATGTGTCGGAAACCCAAACTCGAAGAAGGCCGCATCTATTTCTTCATCGCACCGCGAGACGCGAAAGACATGAATACAGTACAACACCGGCGTCGGTTTTCCAACATGGCTCGGATTCTCCACAGCAACGCAGGCGTTGCCAGCAAAACATACGGCACGGCGAAGCGTCTTTCTTTGGAGAAAACAAAGTAATATGGCAAAATATTCTTAGACGGCACAATTTTGAATGTATAGACTGTCAAAGACGGAACAGTAACGATACACACATTGTTTCCTCGTGTTGAGACACCGAGCTTGGAAGCTCAGCCGGGGGAGTGTGGAATACCGGGCGGCATGCGGTACCTAACTCATTTGGAGACGTCCAGAGTACGAAAGCACGGTGAATGCTTCAGCATGAAACGGCAGGAAAAAAAAACACCCTCTAAGTACCACCGCCGTCCTTTCCATTCGGAATTTTTCTGTGGGGTGCATCGCAAGCTTCGTACGTTTGCTGTGTTTTCCATACCTGTTGCCGGTGGTACCAACCGAACAATGCTTCTGGGGGCCTATCGGGAAGACTTTGCATCCGATGTTACTACAAGAGTTGGTTGCTTGTCGGTTCCGGCAACAGTATAATAATGTTTTTACGACATGAAGAGGAGTCATCCTTGTCTACTGCAAAGCAGACATACACGAAGCATACTGCATTTATGATACGGCAATCACATGATATCATCGCCAACACTCTCAGGGTCATACAGGGCCCACCACGCTCTCGCCTGATGTGTTTTTAAGACATGGGTATCAATCTAGCAGTTTCCAGCCCATGTGGAGTGTGAAATCGACCATGCGTACATACTGTATTCCCTGCAAAGCACGTGGGGTGTGAATACGACGACCATGAAAGTGTGAAACCAACCATGCATACAGATTGGGATCCGCTTCCCCGCAAAGCACGAGGGACGTCTATACGACGACGGACCATGGATACGATGATGCAGCATCTCCGCACCTTCTTGGGGTCTACGGGGAAGAGGTGGCCGGCCCCGTCCTCCTGCCACGCCTGGAGGCTCCTGCTTTTGAAGCTCTTCACTCCCACCTGCCGCGGCAGGCGCACCAAAAGAGATACATACACGATCATCACCGATAAGTTCAACCACACCTACCTGAACAAGATAAGTTTGCAAACCAGGACGTTTGAGGCAATTAAACTTGGCGGAACACCAAGTCATACGGTGTTCATGAACGAAGAAAGCGGTCTACAGCAGTAGCCTTTTCAGGGTCGCCTTGATTGACGTCAAGCAAATAAACAAACTCACAAATAAACGGCCAAGAGGGGCAGAGAGAGAGAACGAAAAAGCCGTACCAGGAACAAGGCTGTAGCACCAAGGATTTCCCGACGGCAACAGTACGCAGCAAAATTGATTAAGGGCGCGGGGGGGATCGCAGTACCTCCTCTGAAAAATCCAGGAAACGCCTGCATATCTCGGTTTTCCAAATTCTAACTCCAGTACGAAACTACCATCGTAAATTAACCGTCCGCAGCGGTCGCTTGTGTACAATGTTAGTAGCTGAGGTTGTACCCCTTGCGATACACTACAGACTAGCGGTCCGCGATTTTCCAAACGATCCTTCTCTCATCGAGTTCGGTGAGCTACAAGCTAGATTTTTGAAGCTGCTGTGCGGTCCAATTTTGAAACGCTTCAAGCACCTTTGCCTAAAGGCTGGACATGCATATACATGACCCTAGGCATTCAAATCGACAATGGCGACCAGCTGGATATGTGAGGGAAGAGCTGCGCTGAAGTTCGCGGCCCCATACACTCACATAGGCGGTGATTCGTGTTCACCATGTGCTTGAAGCGTTTCAAAATTGGACCGCACAGCAGCTTCAAAAATCTAGCTTGTAGCTCACCGAACTCGATGATAGAAGGATCGTTTGGAAAATCGCGGACCGCTAGTCTGTAGTGTATCGCAAGGGGTACAACCTCAGCTACTAACATTGTACACAAGCGACCGCTGTGGACGGTTAATTTACGATGGTAGTTTCGTACTGGAGTTAGAATTTGGAAAACCGAGATATGCAGGCGTTTCCAGGCGTTTCCTGTTTTTTTGAAGAGGAAGTACTGCGATCCCCCCCGCGCCCTTAAGCAAACATATGCGATAAAAGTATTCAATCCGTGCTTTGTGGTTAGGGCCCCCTCCCTATTCTCTTTCTAGATCCTCTTCAAATCCTGCGTAGGCGGTCCGACGGCAAAGAGATGACACAGGAACTTCGAGGTACTGGCATAGAGTACTGGCATCCCACGTCTCCAGGTAGGTGCCGTGCGCAGTGTGTTTACATCGTCACGTGCCATGTTGCACAAGTAATTGTATTGACATCAAACGGCTAGTTGTCGGTAACGTGTTTTGGCCACTCGTGACTAAAATTATCTCCGTGTGCGGCGTGCGCTTGGCGGGCAGAGTCGCCCATGTGCCCTCGACTCCCACCGCAGCCGCAAAGAGGGATGAGGCCAGGCACCCACAAGTGTCGAAGGAAGCGTGTATGATAGCAACGGGGGAACGTGCGCGGGAGGTCCACCATGCTCTTTGGAAGCTCTTCTTCAGTGCTCGGAGAAAAAGTAGATGCACCCCTGGTCGACTACTGCTGTGGTTACATCTCGAACGGGTAGTCTTTCCTCCATATTTTTTCCGAAGAAGGTGCAGTACTTCTGAGTCAGGTCCGCGAAGCACTACAAGTACTACCAGTATTATTTTTCAACACTGATGATACTGCTGTAGTCTGTAGAGAACTGCAAAGAGCACGAGACGGTATTTGGTTTGATAGTTTCCCGTCGTGATGAAAGGATGAAGATCGAGAACTGCAGAGTACTACAGCAGTAGTGCTGTACTGTACAAGACGATAGCACAACCTGACCATCCTCTCCTTTTAGATACCTGCCCAAGGTCGCCCATCTTTTTCTTCTTCTCAGCCTCCTCCTTCTGCATCTTCTTCCACTGCTCGGGGGAAAGGCCGTCAGGGACGTACTTCATGTCGAGGTCGGCGCGACGCTGCCTGGAGCAGCTGCCGCTGCTTTTAAACGAAGGCTGGTGTCGTTGCCCGACACGCAGCATCTTCGATCCTCCTCCTCCGAACGAAGTAATGAAGGCTTCGGCAGGAGAAGCAACAGCAGCAGCAGCTGCTGCCACCAGCACCCCGGACCGGAACGCGTACCAGACACCCATCGCTGTTGTTGCCGCCCCGCACACCTTTTGATGAATATATCAAGTGTTTGGTGTTTCAGCACAGGACAAAGCAAGGTCGTTGTTCTTCCAAGCCGGTCCTGGCAGCGTGTGATCAACGAGCACTGCCTGTCTCTGGGGGGGGGGGGATCTGTGTATGTATGCGCCGTTGCAGTTCGTCGATAGCCAGCACAGCAGCTGGCTCTATTCCTTTGGCTAGTCTATCCCGCCAGATGAACACACACACCATGACTGACGCTGCTGGGGCTCTCTCTTCTTCAGGTGGCTCCAACCGCGATCTGCACTATCCCGCAGAATCAACGTTGCGTTCTTGACCGCTAGAGAGGAGGCTTGCAACGGGGGTTGTGACCGGTGGTTTCAGCGAGAGCGGCAGCAGGACGCTGCTTCGCGTTTTCAAGATATGAGCGTATGTTGTTGAAGCGGAGTTCTCTGGAGTTGTTGTTGGAGTTCGCGATTGTGAGGTTGTGGAGCGGAAGCACATTGAGTTTCGAGGATAGACTCGCCGACCGATATGGTACTCACACAG
This sequence comes from Ectocarpus siliculosus, assembly GCA_000310025.1. NCBI lineage: Eukaryota > Phaeophyceae > Ectocarpales > Ectocarpaceae > Ectocarpus > Ectocarpus siliculosus. The sequence goes on from FN648508.1 coordinate 178,542, forward strand.
CAGAAGGTTACAACAGCAGAGTTTTTCACAAAGAACCCACCACAAAACCTAACGCGCTGGGAGCATTTACTATCAGCAGACCAAACACCAGAGCATCGCCTGCCTTCCTTCACAATAACGAACGATGATGACGCTGCACACGGCACAGCCGCCACCAAGGTGTTGCTTTCATCGGTTATCGTGTAGAAGGAGTCCCCTGTGCTCCATTCAACGGCACACTCATAATACGTGGTGGTGCAAAGGACAAGTGCGTCACAGCGAGGCCACTATGGACGCTGTTCTTGCTGCGTAGAGCTCGCACACAGCGGGAAGAGGGAAAAATGAGAAAAACAAAATGCGGCGAAATGTCGAAATCTCGGTACAGTCCCGCGTCCGCTGATTGGCTGGGTTTGTTGATGTCATCTGGCCCGAAGATCTCTCGGCTCTTTGCAAACAAGCGCACGCCCCCACGCCCACGCCCACGCCCCTTCCTCTCACTCTGTTTTCCTGCCTCACATCTCCTCAACACCTTCTTCTTTTCACCACCACCACCCCACAACAAGATGAAGTCCTGCGTTGTAGCCGCTGCCTGCGTGGCCGGAGCCCAAGCCTTCGTGGCACCCAGGTGAGAACAACCGACTACCTACAGAGGGAGAGAGAGAGCGGCACACGATTTGTTCGTTGGGGTCATGGCGACAAAGTAGGCAGCTGTTCTTGGGTGTTTTGGCGCGTCTTGTTGCATGCGCGGCAAGGGCGCGTTGCGGTGTGCTCCCACTCCTCACTGAAGACAGTTCGCGCGCGCCACGCCGCTGTGTGCACCCGTGCATGCGTGTGTCAGCTTGTTTACTACACTGCTTACGCAATCCAATCATGTTTTCTCCGGAAGACTCCGCATACAAGAATGCCGTCAGCTGCCTCCCGTGTTGAATGTGAAATCTTGAGTTTAAGATCCAGGAGTCAACAACGCTTGCTTCTCCCTCGGTCGTACAGCCAGCCGAGGTTGTCCTCGCAACCTTCCCATCACAAGACACACTTTTTCTATTTCGCGTCTTTTCTACACAACTCAACATGTGTTACTACTGTTCAGGGAGAGCCCCAGCGTTTCATGCAGATGCGTTGCCAAGTAGGTCGTCCTCAACAACTCGCGTAATAGTCTTGGTGTTGACTGTGTGGAGCGTGGCCAACAGACTACAAAAGGCATCATCTGTACAGCTTGCCGTTTTTTCGGGGTGCTATATATATGTAGACAACGATCTGAAAACAACTCGCCGCCTCCATGGGCCCTCCCGTCGGATAAATATCTGTCCGTCTGGCGATTGAACAACAACGAGGGTGCACACAGCCACAGTACGCCCACCTACCTGCAACATGTGGACTTCACACCAATACATTATGCAAGTTGTCGCTTAGCAACTGTCCGGAACTTGTGGAGTAATGATCTACCTCACACAGGAACTCTTCAATCGCGGAAATCCAGACAAATACCCAGTTGAATCAAATCGAGTCTTGAACGCTGTTTGTGAACTAAGACGAGGAAGAGAGTAGATTCCAATGGACTTGGGTGATTTTCGTTCGAGCTGGGAACATCAGATCATGGACAACTACTGCTGTTGAATCGCTCGCGATTCGTAACTTTTTCCCTTTTTTCCTCTCTTGCCTCGTCACTGCTGCCATCTATAACCACAGCGCGTTCAAGGGCGCCGCCGTGGCCACCCCGGCCAAGTCGTCGTCGGCCATGAAGATGTCGTTCGAGTCGGAGATCGGCGCGCAGCCCCCCCTCGGATTCTGGGACCCGCTCGGCCTCCTCGAGGACGCGGACCAGGAGCGGTTCGAGCGCCTCCGGTACGTGGAGGTGAAGCACGGGCGCATTGCTATGCTCGCCATCGCCGGTCACCTGACCCAGCAGAACACCCGGCTCCCCGGCATGCTGTCGAACTCGGCGAACCTGTCGTTCGCGGACATGCCGAACGGCGTGGCCGCTCTGTCGAAGATCCCCCCGGCGGGCCTCGCCCAGATCTTCGCGTTCATCGGCTTCCTTGAGCTGGCTGTGATGAAGAACGTGGAGGGCTCGTTCCCCGGAGACTTCACCCTGGGCGGCAACCCGTTCGGGTCCTCGTGGGACGCGATGTCGGAGGAGACCCAGGCGTCGAAGCGCGCGATCGAGCTGAACAACGGGCGCGCGGCACAGATGGGCATCCTGGCCCTGATGGTGCACGAGGAGCTGAACAACAAGCCGTACGTGATCAACGACCTCCTCGGCGCGGGATACACCTTCAACTAAACCACACCCCCACTTTTGCATTCCGTTTGTTCCGACCGTTTTTGAAACGCTTTTGTTTTTTAGGGGGGATGAGGTAAAGAGAAGATTTCAGAGTTGACTAGTTGTTGACGAACGTACTTGTGCGTTGCCTCTGTTGGCCTCTTGCCCCACCTTTTAACGATCTTTCGGACGGCTTCCTTGCTTTTGAGTTTGGTCAACGCGGCTTGTTTAATGCCGGGCGCTTCGCAGCAGTTTCGAAGTTCTTAATAGCCTGTCTACCTTGTCGTCCTTTCGTGACGAACTAGCCTGCTGTACCGAGCATGATGTTGGGAGTCTGATCGTCTGGTCCTTTCGTATTTTTTTTTCTAGGGGTTCTCTCTCTCGGTTTCTAATTGTCGTGACGTCGAGCGCGCGACTCATCTGCTGTTTCTATTCCTACCCTGGTGATGAGTGGTTGAATTGCGTTTGCTGTGATCCCGGTCTTTTCGGCGTACTTTTTTTTTAATCTGCTCTGTCCGGGCGTGTAGGGAAAGGTGGACGAACGAGAAGTTCCAACAAGAAAAAAAAAAATGGATTGAACATTGGGAAGATGTACACTTGCTGTACATTAATGGCCCGCGCGCGTTTTGCGCGTTTGCGGTCGGACGGGGGTTGGTGGTTTGTCGTTTCGTGGTTGGGAGGCGTGTTCCCTCCCACACGTCATGACTCTCCTGAACCAACAGTAGGTCGACGTCGTTTTCCCGCGACCTAAGTCGAGCCCCGAGAAATAGTTGCTGCTTCCTACTTTCCGCCTCCGAAGCATTTGAAAAATGCGCGTTTCGTAGTTTGGCGCTTCAGGTCGCTGTGTAAAAAGCGGTAGGGGCCTACTTGGCCCTCCTCACGGCTGAAACACAACAAATCTGCATGTATCCATACAAACTTATCTTTTCGCTGGACGCTCACGGAACATACTCGCAGTCCGTTCTCGAAATGAACGAAAGCCTTGTGTGTGGGCCGTGTGACCACCATTGGAACAAAGAAGCCGCGTCCGCTTCAAACCTCGGCTCAAAACTGGAGACAGTCGGGCGGGTTTCCACAACTTGGTTGGACGTCATGAGCACTACTGCCACCAAAAAAACTGTATGCGAACCGGCGGCTCTCTGTTGTGCGGCCGATCCAACAAGATCAGAGTCAGTCGACACACACGCAAGAAGTGAGATTTGGCTGCCCTCCCATGCACAGGGGTCCAACAAAAAAAATATATGTATTTCGCGCGAAGCGCGAAAAGAAGGGTCGGAGAGAGGAGACATAATCAAAGCAAGCGTAGATGATAGATATGGATGGAGCCTTGCTGCTGCTGCTGCAGTTTTGCTGTTGATGCTGCCTGCCGCTGCTGCCGCTGCCGCTGCTGCTGCTGTGCATGGGTGATGCGCACTTACTTGCTTTCTTCGCTTTCGCTACTAGCAGAGGGCAACAGGCTCTAAAAATTGGGCCCTCCCACGATGTGCGTATTTGGCCGCCCGTGGCTTGCAGCGCTGTATACGTCTCACTTGTCTCTGTTTCTGGGTTGCGTCTGTTGTGGAAGCAAAGATCGGCCGGCAGACGAAGAGACACCAGACAGACAGAGATCTGACTTGTGTGCACTCGCAGTTCCCTCGCTTACTACGCTGCTAGCAGTAGGCCTCGGGGTCTAAAAATAGCTTCCGATGCCAGCCATGATGTGTGCCTTTGGCCGGCCTTGGCCTACAGCAGTGTGTAGGCCTCGTTTTCTTTGTTGTGGGGCTGCGTCTGTGCGGGAAGCTCCCGCACAAGATTTTCCCTCAGCAGCAGCAGCAGGAGGAGGAGGAGGAGGAGAACGCCTATTTAACACATCATACACATACATACAGCGTGCGTGCGCGTGCTTTTTCTCTTTCCGGAATCAATCCTCCTCCTTCGTTCGGGGGACGAAGGTCCAACGAACAAGATTTGTATCTACCCATCTATCTATCTATCCGAAAGAAAATAGTCGACGGTGGAAGGAAGGATGATGTTGTACTGGTGGTGGTGATCACCTGATCTCAATGAATGATGGTTGCCGCTGTTAAATAACATTAACTTAGCGGCTCGTCGTCGTTCGTTGCTGACGAAAGAAAGAAGAGTGATGATGATGATGATGAGGCAGGCGACGGTAACGACCTCTACTATAAAACTATAAAAATGCTAAATAGTATCATCCCTACTAAATAGCATGATCCCTGTTGTTGTTGTGGTGCTGCTGTTGTTGACAAGAGACCCTCCCCCCTGCAAGCTGCATGCAGTATTTGTACACTTCAAAAAAGAAAAAAGATGGTATATATATGTATACAGCTAATAGTGAGTGTCGGGTGGCAAAAAAACACATACATGGAGGCATGGCCAAAAGAATGACGATCAAGCAAGTGACTGCCGTTCGTTCGTCGACGTCGGTCGGATCGCCCGTCCGTTTATTTTTTTGTGCATGTCCATAAAAAAATAGCAGCAATCGACACGTACGTTCGAATTTTGAGGGAGGTTTGGCAAGGGTCTACAATTGTATGCATAAAAGAAAACATCGAGGAGATAGAATGCACATCATTAATGTAAGACCTGTAAGCTCTCGCAAACACACAACATACATGCTCCACCACCACCTCTCTCTCTCTCCCGGGACTTTTCTTGTGCCTGCTCCATCCACTTCTTCCAGACCACCGAGCCCCCGCCCCCATCAAGGGCAAAAAAACAAAAAACATCCTGCGTAGCCTCCCCCTTGCCATCAACCTGCATTCATTCGTTGCCATGTGCTTTCTTTACGCGTCCTCTGTGTGTAATGATTGGTTGCCTCCCGATGCAACCCCCCCCCCCTCTTTCCCCCCCCCGTCCGTTGTTTTTTCAACGTCACCATCATCACTGTTCACCCAAACACAAAACGCGCGCACAGACCAGACAGACCTGATTTATTTCAGCTATAGGCAACCTACCATCTGTTGTGTTGCTGCTGTACGAAAGGAACAACAAATAATAATAACGACGCCGACAGCAGTAGTAGCGGGGTTCCATCCCTTCCCGACCCACACAAAAAAATCAGTCCAACCGAGGAGTACCGAACCAAGAAAAGGAAAGGAAAGGAAAGGAAAACCAAACCAAACCAAACAAACGAAGACAGGAGAAATGCATACGCACGATTCCACGCAAACTATTTTCTTCGCAAAAGAACGGACGTACTTTTTTGGATGTACATGCAGGTGCAAAACATGCACGCAGGTAAAAGAAACTAACAAGCTCGCTCTCGTTTTTTTATTGGCCTGACTCTCGTTCTTTTTTGTCGCGGGCGGAGGTGATCCTTTGCAGACTTACTCCCGTCCTCCTCGTGTTGACAACTTCAACAACTAACTCGCTACATCTACCGAACGAAAGGGCAGTACTCTGCCCCCCCCCCCCCCCCCCCCCCCCCCCACAGAAAAAAATTTTTTTTCCCCCCCCCCAATTACAT
>FN648514.1:4941-19603 GCA_000310025.1 Ectocarpus siliculosus
ATCCTTGTTTTCTTTGGTTATATTTGTTCCTCTCTCTCGGAAAAAGCAAAATATACCTTCTCCTTGAACTTCTCTAGACCCTCCGTTTTCAGCGTTTCACCGTCGTCGATTTCGAACCCCTTCCACACCCTTGACTAACTCCGAGGGTTGTTTAACCCTCTTCTCGTTTGCCCGCTTCGCCTCCCAAGCTATTCTCGGCAACCTCTCTTCTCCCATGCGCGCGTGTGTGGGGGGGGGCGGTAGTGCATGCCCTAGTCGTTAGACCATTGACCTCGCATCCATACAAAACCGGGACGGAGCACGCCGGGTTCTCACCGACCAGGCTCTCACATCACCCGGCGCGAAGCGCCGTGAGGTATTCGGTGAGTGGAATGAGGGTGCGCTGCATCCGCTAAGGGTGTTCGGCATCTTGTGCTTACTTACTTCGGTACGGATGACAGCTGCGAATGGCTTAATTTATTTTCTGGCGCTTCCACTTCCGAGACAGTTGGTTGTACATGTAAGCACTGCTGTGTAACTGCCTCGAGGGTGCTTGACCAATTTATCACAGCGTGGTGCGACCATCCCCTTTGCGCGGAGTGAGAGTTCTCGACCCCGCACAACATAGTCTACTCAACCACCATTATGGTGACCGCAAAAAGCTAAACAAAGGCAAAGCAAAAATGCGGTAACCTGGTTGTCGAGCTCACGAAGCGATCGGCTTGTTTTACGACGTCGTTGCGAAGCGACGAAAACAAACCCAACCCCGATGGCAAACACCGGGGGTGCGGGTAGTTCGGGTGGGGGGTGGGGGCGTAAGTGGCCTGCGCGCGAGGAGATCACGTTGTTGTTGAAGATTCTGCAGGTCCACGGTCGAGAGTTGAGTGTACACCGCACGGGGTACGGAGAATGGAAGAGTCGAAACGACGGCGGCACCGTCAACAAGAGGACGGCCTCGAGCAAGCTTTCTCTGACGCTTTGAATTCATTGCTAATCTATCTTACGTGTAGACTCTTTTCTTAGATGGAGATGGATTGGTTGGGTAATATTCAGAAGAAGAAAAAAACAGCACGATTTCCCACTGTAGTCTAGGCCACTATGTAGTCAGCGCTGACAATAACGGTCTCGCTTCTCAACAAAAGTTAATGCCCGAGTCCGTTAAACTTGTTTTTAAGCCACGAACACGTCCCCCCAGGGTTGCCATCTCTGTGATAAGCGCGACAGTCATCGTGCTTCTAAACAGTGTAAGCACGCTCTCCGTGGTTGGTGGGTGCTTACAAGCAGTACAGCGGTACGTCGATGGGTGGCTGCTGTGGCACCTTCGGAAGCTCAAATCAAACCACAAGACTCGAGTCAGCGCTGACTGCTACTGTTACTGTTGAAGTAGCAGGGCACAGCAAGCACTGCTGCTGCTGTTCCTGCTGTTCCACAAGAGTTCGTGAATAACAAGGGTTGATTCCAAAAGTGGGTCCGGTCCATTACGGGTCTTCCAGATGATGTACAGCGCAATCCGTTTGCACGAAGTTGGAGTTGGTTTGTATAGCTGACTAAAATAGTCTAAGGCTGACTCTTATGGCTCCCGAAAGTTGGCCCGACGGATTTTTTTGGACGGGCATACCCCCCAAACAAGGCAAGAACCGGGGTAACTATTACACTAGCCCGAGTGTTCGCAAAAAAATAGCAAAAAAACAAAAAAAGAGGGGGAGATGGAGGAGAAGGAGGGGTCGGGCGGCGCGTAGGCTAGCTAAGAGAGCAGCACGCGCCGCGCGAAAGAGACAGCAGGGTCAACTTCTTAGGGTAGCAACCTGGAATGTGCGGACTTTGGCTGTAAACGGGGCCAATGGATACGGGCGAGCCTACAGCATTCTACACGAGGCAGCGAGACAAAACGTATCGGTGGTAGGAATGCAAGAGACACGGAGGGCAGGTCGAACGGAATTTGCAGCAGCGGGTTTCCGGGTGTTTTGCTGTGGCACGGAGACTGGTGGAGTCCATGGTGTGGGGATAGCCGTCAAAGAGTCACTGTGCAAGACATCCACGTTCACTACGGAGTTCATCGACGAACGCCTTATGGCCATGAGGTTTCTGTTGGCAGGCCACCGTGGAGCGGTCAACTTCGTAGCCGCGTATGCTCCAACCGAACCTTCAACCGCCGACAGCAAGCGCGTGTTCTGGGGAAAACTTGACAGTCTCGTACGGAGGATCCCTTCCAAAGAATGTGTGTATGTTCTATTGGATGCCAACGCGCGGACGGGAGATAGGTTGGACGGAGGGGACGGAAGGGTAATAGGAATGTACGGGCGTGATGAGCTCAACGACAATGGCATGCTACTGTTGAATTTCGCAACGGAAAACAGGCTAGCTCTCACGAACACGTTCTTCGAGACACGCAAGGGCGGAATATGGCACACATACAACGGTGTGTCGGGAAACGATTGCAAGCGACTTGACTACATCCTGACAAGGCAGGCACATCACGGCCGAGTATCTAACGTGGTTGTCACCCCCCAACCGGTTCGCCCAGTCAAAGCAGACTCAGACCACAACATGGTAGTAGCCACCGTCAACCTCGGTGGCAGGCTTGCCCACAACCGTGGAGTCCGGACTAAACCGAAACAGCAGCAATTCAACCGACGGGAATTGCAGTTCGAAACAGCACGAGGCAAGGTGATTGATCGGTTCCTCCTCAACCTCGACACACGACTGGACGAACGAACAACCACCGCCGCGGAATTGGTGACCGACTTTACCAATGCTCTCCTCGAAGCAGCACGGACGACCCTAGGGGAGGAACCGCGGAGACGTCGCACGCAGGGGTGGTGTGAGACCCCAGAGACGAGAGCAGTGCTGGAGGAGGCCCTTACCGCACGGCGGGAAGCGCGCCGGGCGATGAGGGGCAACTGGAACTCAACAACGTGGAGAACTCTCAAAGCAGCGTGTAAGGGAGTGGCTACAGCAGTCGAAACGGGCATTTATGCCCACCTGGACGGATATGTGACTGAACTCGAAGCAATCTACAAAGATCGCGACATGAGAGGACTGTACCAACACCTCAAGAGATCAGTGGGCCTCAGCGGGAGGCAAGCGGGGGGACAGCAGTTCGTCGCGGATGAGAACGGCGTGTTGCTCCGGAACAGGGACGACATCCTCCAACGGTGGGCGAGATTCTTCAGCACCCTACTCAACACCAAATCCCCCACCCTGAACCCAGACATCATCGAACGAGTGACGCAGCGGCCAGCGACACGTGACAGTCAGCGGTTGGGAGAGGTGCCAGATCTCGAGGAGGTGGCACGGGCAGCGAAAGGCCTCAAGAACTGGAAGGCACCCGGCCATGACTCCCTCCCTGCCGAATTGCTCAAGATCGATGACGACGAACCCGTTATCCTGAGACACCTCCATACCATCCTCGTCAAGGTGTGGAACGGAGGAGATATCCCCCAAGAGTGGAAGGACGCAACCATCAAGGTGCTGTACAAGAAGGGTGACCGGTCCAATTGTAACAACTACAGGGGGATTTCGCTACTATCTCACGTAGGCAAGGTTCCCATCAAGATCATCACCAACCGTCTAAGCGCCTACTGCGAAGCCAACAACATCCTCCCGGAGGAACAGTGCGGATTTCGACCCGGGCGATCCACCGTCGACATGCTGTTTGTCGTGCGTCGCCTCCAGGAGCTGGGGCGGAGAAAGAAAATACCGCTCTACATGTGCTTCGTCGACTTGAAGAAGGCGTATGATTCGGTGGACCGAGAGATGCTATGGAAGGTGCTGGCCAGGGCCGGGATTCCCGCGAAGCTAATCAAAGTCATCCGCCAATTCCACGATGGAATGCGGGCCCGGGTGCGTATGGATGACGGAGAACTATCGGACTGGTTCTTCGTCACACAGGGTGTGCGACAAGGATGTGTGCTATCCCCACTGCTGTTCAACATCTTCTTCGCCGAGGTCCTCGAGGTCGTCGTTATCCGATTCAGCGAGGATGATGTTGTTATGCGGAATCTGGTGTGCTTGGAGGAGGGGAAGACGGAAGCGGGGGGGGGAGAGGAGACACCCCTTGACCGAGTACGGAGGGCAGTATGGGGGATGCTGTATGCCGATGATGCCGGCGTCGTATCGAGGTCTGCAGAAGGATTGGCGAGAATGATGACCATCATCGTTGAGGTGTTCGGAGAGTTCGGGCTAACGGTGTCGGAGAAGAAGGACAAGCCGACTGCAACATCACAGTCCCCCCCGCCTCCTCCTCCACCACTGACCATCGAAGCCGCGGGACAGAAATACGCCCAGACGACCGAGTTCCGGTACCTCGGTGGCCTCGTCAACGAACATGGCGACCTCACCCGGGAGATCAGCTACAGGAGCAGAGGAGCGTGGGCGTGCCTCAGGCGATATGGCCAGGAGCTCTTCGACAGACCGAAAGCGCCATTCCGACTCAAGATCCGCCTCCTCCAGGCCGAGGCGATGGAGGCACTGCTGTACGGCTGCATGACATGGTCACCACTCAGCGGCCACTATCAGACGCTGCGGTCGACACACCACCGACTGCTCCTTCGAGTTATCGGGTACAAGCGCAAGAAGGACACCTACCGGCAGCTCTCGTACGCCCAGACGCTGAAGAGGGATGAAATGCCAGAGCGTTGAAGCCACGATCCGACAACGACGCCTACTGTTCGCGGGAGCACTGGCAAGGCAGCCGGACGGGCGACTCCCGAAACGACTGATGCTCGGCGAGCTGGCGGGGGGGGAGAAGCCACGTAGGGGGGGACAGGAACAGAACTGGCCGAAGTGTGTGCTCGACGACCTGAAGGCCTTCGGGGCCGACCACGGATCTACGAAAACCGACCCAAGTTGTCTCGGAATTCCCGTACCGAAAGACACGGCACCGAAGTCAAGGTGGACGGAAGCCGCGAAGGTGGAGGGGGGAGTACCCTGGCATGCGGCGGTGCTGCAGGGAGCTGAGAGGTTCATGACCTCCTGGCACGAGAAGGAAGAAGAGGCCAGCCGACAACGAGCGCTCAAACGAAACCACAAGCCAACAACCAATGGGGCGGGAGGGGGGCAGGAGACGGACGAGACGGCGAGGGAAGAAAGCAAACGAGAAGAGACGGACCGAGTGGCACGGCACGTGCCGGATTGAATTTCTTTTAGCCAATTCCCCCGCCCCAACGCTGCACCATTGCACCAACCCCCCAGTAGTGATTTCGTACCATTACAATGTATCGCTGGTTGGTGGCCATGTTTGCGTGTTTGCTTGTTCGTTAGTGGTCTCTCCACCGTGTGCCTTGTTCTGCCTCATACTTCTTGTTATTTTCGGCCTGGTCCCTCTTTGTCCTCGCCCTTCTTCATTTATTTTCATTTTATTTCTTTTATTTCTTTTTCTCTTCTCCTTACGGTTTCCATTTTTCTCTTTTTTTTCTCTCTTTTTCTGTGCCAGATGGCCTTGTCTCTGCTTGCGTTGTGAAGTACCAAGATTGAACCAAGGGGGTGCACCTCTTTCTCTCCGGCCCATGATAGATAGTGACTGCTAGTCTCAGTTGATACCTCGCATAGCGCGAAGAGGGAGTGGAGGATTCCAGAATATCTGTCGTTGATTTCTATTGACTTGCGGACCCCTCGGGGCCTGTTTATTTGAGTGTACCTTTTTAGGGTAAGTTAACCTGTGACCACGGGAATCGACCGCGTCGAGTGTTGGATCAGTACGGACATACGAAGGTACTGGGTAGAGAGAGATCGGAACGGTTTTTAATGTGAAGACAACAACAACAACAACAACAACAACAACCCCCCCCCCCCTGATTTCGACCAAGAAACAGACCTCTCACCACATCACCACAGAGTTCTCCCTCCATGATTGTCGGGGTCGTCACCAGAACTTGAAGGCTGTACGCACCACACCTGTAGGCGTCTTTGAAGCTAGTGGTGACTGCTGTGGGGTCTGTGTGTGCTGAGAAATGTCAATCCATGTGAGCAAAAGTAAGAATCCGGGTGGAGAATCCGTAGAGGATTCTATACGGTAGTTTGGTGACATTTCTCAGCACACACAGACCCCACAGCAGTCACCACTAGCTCCAAAGATGCCTACAGGTGTGGCGCGTACAGCCTTCAAGTTCTGGTGACGACCCGACAATCATGGAGGGAGAACTCTGTGGTGATGTGGTGAGAGGTTGTTCGTGGGTCTACGGACATGGTTTGGATATGTTAGCCGTACGTACAAGTGTGACGCAGATGGTGTAGAACCTTTTAGGTAGGGGTACGGTGATGATGCACCGGGGCCCCCTTTTGTTGTGTGCATGTGTGCAGCAGCCCTGCTGCCACTCCTCCTTTCTGAGCACGACAGCGCCCTGGGTACGGGCGTTGCCTCACCGTCTGAAGTTAATACACTACACAAACAATACCCGATAAGTACGCGGAGTACGGCCGACAAACACTCTAGAGTTTAGATTGATTGTCCCTCGAGGGATAGCCGCATCGGGTCATGTCTGCGTCGGACAGCGGTTCCGTCGCAGGGCTGGGGGAAGAGACCTCAGCCACGCAACAGCAACACGCCGAGGATCCGGCGATTGCGAGGCTGGAGGGCCAGTTATCGCAGCTGATGAGCGTAGTGATGGAGTTGAAGAGGAAGGAGCCTGGTGACGCCGTGGCGGGCGATGCCAGTAGGGGCGGCGGTGCTGCCGTCCCAAGCCAGAGAGAGGCTCTGCCGCCTGGGGGCGGCGGGGCGTTTTCCCGGGAAACGGCCCGTGATGGGCGAAATCACCCGTGGGAAAGCAGCTGGGACAACATACCGGGAGCGAGTCCTGGGGTTCCAGCGAGAGTGACGACTGGCTGGGCAGGTAGATCGGGAGCGAATCCTGTGGGGCCAGCCGGAATGAGCCCGGGCGTAGGACCGGACCGCGGGGAAGCGAGGGGGTTAAACCCCCAAGGTGAGCAAACCGCGATTCGAGGGGCCGGAGCATTTTTTGATGGGTACAGCAGTAGTAGCCAAAAACGTGTTACGGTCAATGCACCGCGTCTCGAAGGGGAGAGTCGCGGCCACGGGTACGACTCGTGGAGGAAGGCCCTTATTCAAGCCGCAAAAACCGTAGGCTTGGACGGGCAGCTTATCGGCAACGCCGAGAAGCACGCACCCGTCGGTGACCCAAACAGGCCTAGCTCGGAGCTGTATAGCTTGGGCTACACAAGTGATGAGGTTCAGAGGGGCCTCCAGGCGTTCCACTTTGTGACTACAGCCATCGTCCGAGAAGCCGACAAGGCAATCGTGAATAAATGCGAGACCGCAAAGGAGATCCTTGCGGAGCTCGACAAAGTACACAACCCGGAGTCGCAGGGCTCGAAACAAGCCCTCATGAAGAAGATGTTTCGATTCACGATCCCCGCACACAGCAACAGCAACCCTGTCGAGCATCTATACACGCTCGAGCTGCTGTACTCACGACTGCGAGAAAAAGGGCTCAACGCTGACACACCCTTTGTTCTCGCACACTTTGTCGATGCCCTTCCACCCGAGTACCAACAAGCCAAATTCTTGTTGGAGACGGCTACAAACCTGGACCGGGGCGAGATAATCAGGGTAGTCAGTACCGTGCACGCGAGCCTCCCGGAGGGGAGGAGGGCCACGAAGGGCCAGCGGAAGGCGGAGCATGCTTTCCTCGCGAGCGACGGTGGCAACAGGGGCGGAGCGCCCGGCCGCAGCAGCGGCGGCCACAGCAAGGGCGGCGGCGGCGGTGGCAGCCAGAAGGGGAAAGGGGGTGGTCGCAAGGGCGGTGGTGGTGGCAACAGCGGCGGAGGCGGCGGCGGTGCAGGTAGCATGCACAGCCGCTGCTTCCGGTGCGGAGAGAAGGGTCACCAGGCGGCCGCCTGTACCAAGCCGGAGCCCCTGCGATGCGAGAAATGCCTGGGCTACGGACACGACAAGAGCAAGTGCTCGTCCGAGCAGGCGGTGCTCGCGGTGGAGCTGCCGGTCTTGGACGCCACCGCACTGGACGTGGCAGAGGAGGCGCTAATGGTCCGTGACTTCACAGGCGAGTGGAACAGAGTCGTTGATCGAGGGGGTGTAGAGCAGGCCAGGCAGGAAAGGTTTGTGGCCGATACCGGCGCAACCAACCACATGTTCCCGAGCGCTAACGCGTTCGAAAACTACCATGAGTGCGATCGACGTTTGAGTGTCGCCGCAGGGAAGCAAGCCTTCGCCATAGTAGGCTACGGCGACGTGAGGGTGACCATCGGTTCTCGCGTTGGGACCACAGACCTGCTGTTGAAACGGGTCGCTCATGTGCCGGAGCTGAATTACAACCTCGTGTCCCTCACAGCCCTTTTGAAGCAAACCAAGGGCCGCTTAGCCGCAGACGAGCGTGAGTTGGAGGTGTTCGTTGGTGGGGGGGAGTCGGTGTACTTCCCTCTATGGGGGGACCTGTTCGTTCAGACTGGTCACCGCATAGACTCGGGTAGGGAACTAGCCTGTGCCATAATTGCTCCTGGTAACGCGAAAGCGAACCGCACCCCCGTTGACATCAACGACTTCCACTGCGCGCACGGCCACTCCCACGAGGTGCTGCTGAAGAACACGGCGAAGCAGCAAGGGGTGACGCTGGTGGGTCAGCTCCGGGAGTGCATGGGGTGCTCGACGGCAAAGGGGCTATCCAAGCCCATCCCCAACAGGACGTCAACCCGAGCAGTTAAGAAACTGCAGAGAGTGTTCGTGGATTTGAGTGGTAAGGCAAGGGTGCAGAGCTTGGGGGGGAAGTGGTACACTCTCATTGTAAGGGATGACTGCTCGAGGTGGAACCGCGTCTACTTCTTGAAAAACAAGTCAGACGCTGCAGAGGCATTCGAGAGATACCTAGCGGAAAACAGGGCAGACGGAGCCCCATCCGAGGTCATGGTCGTGCGGTCTGACAACGGAGGAGAGTTTTTCGAGGGAGAGTTCGGAAAGCTGTGCCGCAAGTATTGCATCAAGCAGGAGTTCACCCCCGCATACAGCCCAGAATACAACGGTGTAGCTGAGAGAGCACTGGGACTGATAAAGGATGCAGCACTAGCCGCCCGCATACAAGCGCCGATTCTTTACCCCGAAGCACCAAGCTACCCCTCCCTTTGGGCCGAAGCCACAGCTTGGGCATGCAACGCCCTGAACTGCACCTCCACCACATCCAACCCGGACAAGAAATCGCCGTACGAAATGTGGCACGGGCACCCACCTCCCCCAGAGGCGACGTACCCGTTCCTCAAACCCGCCGTATACAAGGTCAAGCGCACGCACAAGTCAGAGCCGAAAGCAAAAAAGTGTTTTTTACCTCGGCCCTGGAATCAACACAAACCGTGATTGCGTGCGCATCCTGAACGAAAAACGCCAAGCGATCACCACTCGCAACTTCACCTGGCAATCTGTGCCCGCCGCCCCGACCGCGCACCCCCAGCCGCTGCCTCCCATTGCAGAGGAGGACGAGGAGCTCACGACTGGGGAGCACGAGGGCGGAGGGGGTGCGTCATGCCACGGTGGAGGGAGGGCGGAGGGAGAACCTGAGGATGGAGGTTTCCACCTTGACACGACGGCAAACCCGGGGCCCGCGGAGCCGCCCGCGCGCGATGCGCCGGCGGCGCCGCCGGCCGCGCCCCAGGAGTCGGGCGCGGGCGTGACGCTGGCGAAGGCGCCCCCTCGAGCAGGGAGGGCGCGAGCGTCGCCCCATCTACCACGTCGACCGGGATGGCCGATGTGGGCGGCGGCGAGGACGACCGCCGCAGCAGCAGCAGCAGCAGCAGCAGCAGCAGCAGCAGCGGTGGCGGCAGCGACAGCGGCAGCGACACGGATATTCCGGCGCTCCACGGGCCCGAGGAACGGAGGCTCGCTCGCTTTGGCGAGCCGGCCGAACTCACTAGCCGCCGACTTAGGGAGAACCCTCGCCGGAACACGAGGTACGAGTCGTCAACGAGTGCCGAAGGTCTGCTCGCCCGCCATGCATCGGCGGCCGGGCTGCCCACCCTGCCCATCACCAGCACGGAGGAGTACACCCACTGGATGCTCGCGTGTGTGGTCGACGTGGTGGAAGGGCTAGAGGCGAGGGCGGTGCAAGCGCTGCTGTGCGAGCGCGCGGAGGAGGCCAACATCGCGCGCAAAGAGGCAGAGGACTTCCTGCTGGGAGCGGAGGACCTCGTGCTCAACTCTCCAGACGCCTTCGTGAGGGCCCTGGCGTCGACCGAGCTGAGTACAGAATCCCCCATAGGCCGAAGCGAGATGACGAAAGTGGAGGGGAGTGGCCGGTGAGGGAGGCCATCGGCAGCATGATGTGGGTGTCGACGTTCTCGCGCCCGGACATCTCGTTCGCTGTGCGTGCGGTAGCGCGCCACGCCCACGCCCCTGCCGAGAGGCACTGGAAGGCGATACGGAAGATCCTCGCCTACCTCAAAGAGACGAGGGACCTCGGGATCACCTACAAACGGGGATCGGGGCTGGGGCTGGCGGTGTACGTGGACGCTAGCTACGCCGACGCTGAGGATAGACGTTCGGTGTCAGGGCTGGCAACAACGGTTGGAGGAACCGTCATCAGCCACGGTGACGGTAGCAAGACGCAAGCTATCATATCTTTGTCGTCTACGGAGGCAGAGTACATTGCTGCCGGAGAGGGTGTGAAAGAAGCTTTGTTTGTGCGTGCAGTGCTTTCGTTTATTGCCCCAGAGACCAGCGGCGGTAGCATTCAGGTCCTTGAGGACAATCAGGGGGCCATGGCTTTGGTGCAGAACCCCCTTAGCTCAGCGCGTAGCAAGCACATCGACGTGCGGTACCACTTCATTCGTGGATTGTTTAGGTCGGGTGACATCTCGATCAAGTTTGTGTCGACGTCGGAGCAACATGCAGACATGCTCACCAAGGCTCTTAGCAAGAGCAACCTGCAGTACCACCGGAAAAAGCTGATGAATTTGCCGGAGCTTCTGTAGGATTTTCTAGCGCTTGGGGAAGGTCATGTATACCATGCGGGGAAAGATGCATTACTGTCGCGGGCTGTGTCCCAATGGCAGGAGTAGGAGGCTTGCCTCGCATTCTTGTCTTCGCCTTGGCCTTCCTGATAAGTGCGGCCGTTGTGATCCGCCGTGATAGCAATGGTTTGTGTTGGATGGGATTTATTTTCGAGGGGTTTTGCCCGGGCGCCGGGTTTCCCCTCGACCACCGTATTGGCATTTTATTGATGTATCCGGGGTGTTTTTGCCCCACTGATGGTTAGTCACTTGCGTGGAGAACCAGGGAGGGTGTTCGTGGGTCTACGGACATGGTTTGGATATGTTAGCCGTACGTACAAGTGTGACGCAGATGGTGTAGAACCTTTTAGGTAGGGGTACGGTGATGATGCACCGGGGCCCCCTTTTGTTGTGTGCAGCAGCCCTGCTGCCACTCCTCCTTTCTGAGCACGACAGCGCCCTGGGTACGGGCGTTGCCTCACCGTCTGAAGTTAATACACTACACAAACAATACCCGATAAGTACGCGGAGTACGGCCGACAAACAGAGGTCTGTCTCTTGGTCGATATCAGGAGGGGGGGGGTATGCCCGTCCAAAAAAATCCGTCGGGCCAACTTTCGGAGCCATAACAGTAAATGTCGAGTTTCTTCAAGTTTCTTAGGTGAAAAATTCTCTACGGCATATAGGCTGCTTCAGGCGGCGATCGTGAATGGAAGAACAGCCTACTGTACCATCAAGGCCGCGTGAGTCTAGAGTCTTCAAAGGGAATGCTCGTTTTCAAGCACACAGACAGGCCGAGAGAACGTTTTTGTAGTTGCCTTAAGGTTGCCCCGGTTGAACGAGAAACATGCAAATCAGGACCGAATATTTCTGGGGCGACCTCGGCACGTTTCCAGTCGGCCAGTGAGCCAAGCCAGCGAGCACTTTGTTCACGTACTTGCAGAGACAGAGGGTACCAGAGAAAGAAGCACGAGAGCACACACCACTGTGCACGTGTACGCCGCTTCTGCATGCATGTAGACTAGACCTACGTGCTAGATTATGTTCAGCAATAGTGCGTTTCACACTCGACTGCCTGTCTGCCATGAATTCCAGGGCATGCCCACCCGTTTCTGAAAGCAGAATGATGGACACAAGAGGCAAAAATCAACCACCGCCGCAAGGGACGAAACAAATCGGCAGTAGTTGTGTAGCAGCAGCCGAGGGGGGCCAGGAGGCAGCACACCTTCTCAAACAGGTGTTGTTGTTGCTTTGCCCCCTTTCGATCCAATCCTTGCCGTACTCCTGCCTTGTTAGCCGGTCAGCGTGACGTGATGGGCGGGGGCCGGTGGTGGAGCCAATCCGGCCAACACTGCTCTGTGATGCCGTCAAATTGATCCTCTCGCAGAATTCTAAGAAAATAAGAATGTGACGACAACAACAAGAAGCTGCCGACAGAAAGGTACAATGTACTCTTGAGATCTTAGGGCGCGCAAAGAAATCGCTAGGAAAATTCAGCGAGGAGTAAGAGAGAGAGCGAGAGAGGACTTGCCGAAAACGCGGCGCTGAAACCGTCTGGTCGTGAGCTTTCCGAAACTCATCATGATGTGTACTACTGTACAATATGCATCTTCTTCGTCGTGGACCAATCGGTCTTTTGCTTTTTCCCACAGGGGGTGTGCGCGTTCTCGCGTCACAATAAATGTATCTACAGTACAGCAGTAGTGGGCATTCATCATCTACAATCTCCACGTCGAGGACGCTTGCTTTCGTCTCAGGTTCACATTGATTGGCGTCGTCGACTAAGAGATGTCCACTTCCTCCCTCTGTTCACGAGAACTCTCTTCGTTTCATTGGAAATGTGCATGTAGCATGTTGTGCATAGTATGTGCCAAATGAAAATGGTCCTTTCCCACCGAACACGAATGATGTTGTCGCATTCAGGTGACAGACAGGGCACCGCCGTGTCAAGTCAAGCATCTACATGCGCGGAATGCACGGCGATGGGCAAATCTCCTGCTGACAAAGCCGCTGGCCATGAAGATACTCGCATTACGGACCTGATGGCCCATTCCTACCGGGGAACATACTTCCAGCGGACACCCAAAACAGGGTTGAACCCCGTCATATCCTAAGGGAATTGCCGCGTTATCCCTCCTACATCAATCACAACAATCACATTAACACAGCAGCAGAGTTAATTGTAATATTGTTGCAAACCTGGCGGGGGTAAAACTAAAACTTCTGCTCCTCTACTCCTTAACTTGCTGCTGCTGCTTCAATGGTATAGAAAAGGCGAAGGTTCTCGTAACTTGTTTCTTTGTTGGCCGAAGAGCGAAGAACGAAACGCCGGAGCGGAGAAGAAACCCGACCGTCGTGACGCTCCAGAGAAAACGTTACGGTTATCCCTCTTCGTTGGCCGTTCAAAATTGGAAAGCATCCGCCGCGTTGTAAGCGTACGGGTTGGCATAGCCATCCACCTGCTGGACCTCGCGCTGCCGCACCGTGACGACCGTGGTGCCGTCGAAATTGAACCTCGCGGGAGTTAGCGCGCTGCTCCGAGCAGCATGGGCGACGGTCTCCATCTCTATCTGCGCGCAACGAATCTCGGCCCGTGCCCTCATCGCTTCCATGGCGGTTTCGTGCTGATGCTGCTGCTGCTCGGCCGCCTGGGCTGGTGTGGGCTCCGAATCCACGGCTTCCTGACCCTGAGCCCGCACAGCTTCTTCGGCGTTGTCCTGGTGCTGCTGCAACGCCGCTTCGATGAGCTTGGGTTCCAAGTCCAGAGTTTCTTGACGCTCAGCCCTCGTTTTGGCCTGCCAGGCCGCTTCCGACACGTATACCCGTGACACGGGCCCCAGCATGTTGTATGGCATGTCAGAGACATCAGGGGCACCGCCGTCACCGGTATTGCTGTTTGTGGCGTTGGATCCCATATTTTCTGTTGCTGCGGTGGCGGCCGGCGTACCTGCAAGTTCCGAGGGTAACACGGGTAGTGCCCGGGGTGGGGTGGGGTGGGGTGGGGTACTCATAGTCGTGCAATGCCGTAGTCGTTAGACCATTGACCTCGCATCCCTACAAAGCCGGGACGGAGCACGCCGGGTTTCTCACCGGTCCAGGCTCTCACATCACTAAGCGCGAAGCGCCGTGACGTATCCGGCGAGTCGCATGAAGGGTGCGCTGCATCCTGCTAAGGGTGTTCGGCATCTTGTGCTTACTTCCTTGCGTACGGATGACAGCTGCGTATGACTTAACTTATTTTCTGGTGGTCACTTCCAGAGACAGTTGTAAGCACTGTGTAACTGCCTCGGGGATGCTTGACCATTGTAACACAACGTGGTGCGATCATCCCCCTTGCGCGGAGTGCGGGTTCTCGAGCCCGCACAACATGATCTACTCGACCACCATTCATGGTTACCGCAAAACAAAACAAAAAAACGCCAAAAAAACGGCAACCTGGTTGCCGAGTTCACGAAGTGAATTGGCTAGTTTTACAACGTCGTTGCCAAGCGACGAAAACCCAACCCCGATGGTAAACACCAGCGGGAGGGGGCGCGATGGGGGGGGGGGCGGGCGTACTCGTTTGCAAGCCGTAGCGGGTAGACCATTGACCACGAGTCCTCGAGAGGACAGAGCATTTCTCCCACAGGACCGATCACCGATGGCCGAGCGTTCCTTCCTACTTCGCCAAAAGTGAATCAAAAACGTTGCCTTGACCTATATATCAGATCGAGGTATCACTTTCCGCCTGCCCCTA
>FN648514.1:19703-36543 GCA_000310025.1 Ectocarpus siliculosus
GGGGGGGGGGGGGGGGGGGGGGGGGGGGGGCGTACTCTTATGCTTTGCATGCCTTAGCGGTTAGACCATTGACCACGCGTCCTCGAGAGGACGGAGCATTGTTCCCACAGGACCGATCACCGATGGTCAATCGTTCCTTCCTACTTTGCCAAAGGTGGCTCAAAAATGTCTTTCCTAGTCTGTCTATCCTACCGATGTCACTTTCCGCTTTTTCAAACCACTTTCTACTCCCCAGTACCGCTACCGTCCTCTCCTCTCTATCCCATGCCTCAAACATCTCCCTGTACGTCCCTTGTATTCTTCCCAGCTCGGTCATGTACACTTCCCTCTCCTTTTCGTACCACGGACATTCCGCGACTACATGAACACTGTCTTCGCATTCGAAGCCGCAATCGCATTTGAACTTGTCGTCTTCGTCGTCTACCGTCCTATGTCTTCGTCGACGTTCGCGAAGGCCTATGTCCCCGGTCCTGAATTTGACCTTAAGCTTTGTCCCTGCATCCATTGGTCCATGTAGGTAATCCTTGAACCCTATTCCTTCTTTCAACATTCCGTACACTTCGAGACCCTCCTTATCCTTGGTTTCTTTCCTTAGATTTTGTTCTTCTCTCTCGGCACAAGCAACAGATATCTTCTTCTTGAACCCCTGTAGACCCTCCGTTTCCAGCGTTTCATCTTCGTCGATGTCCAATCCCTTCCATACGTCCTCTACAACCTTGACCCATTCCGTGTGTTGTCTACCCCTCTTTTTGTTTGCCCACTTCGCCTCCCATACTATTCTCGGCAACCTCTCCTCTCCCATCCCGCACATGCGGTACTGCCATGTCAGCTTCCTTACGTCTCTTCCCGACCGTAGGGATTGGATCCCCAATTCTGCCCTGACTGCTGCATTACTTGTGCGCTTGGAGCATCCTAGGATGATTTTCGCTGCTTTCATCTGCGCCGCCTCGAGTTCTTTCACTACCTTCTTATTTCCTTCCCATACTTCTCCGGCGTACTCCAGCGGCGGTACGATTACGCTCTTCAAAACCGTCAGTTTGATGCGTGTATCAAGGTGCCGGTTTGCGAGTATTGGGTGCAGCTTCCCTGCTCGTGCTTTGCCCTTTTCCGCTACCTTGGACATGTGTGCATTCCACGAGCAATCTTTTGCGATCTCTATTCCGAGGTATGTGTACTGGTCCACTACTGCAATCTCCTCGATCCCCCACTTCCATCTATGTTCTACTGGTTCCTCCCTGCCCTCGTTGCATACCATGACGGCACTCTTCGTAACGTTGGCAGACAATCTCCACTTATCAGTAAACTTCTTCGCCGCGTCAATTTGCAGTTGCAGTCCCTCAGGGGTGTCCGACATACCAACAAAGTCATCCGCAAACAGCATTCCTGACACCGAAGTTTCCGTGTCCCCTACTTTTACTCCCTTCCGGACTGCCTCTACGACTTCCAACAGATCGTTGATGAACACCTGGAACAATGTTGGGGACAGCGTGCAACCTTGTGGGACCCCTTGCTCAATGTCGAAGAATTAAGACAGTTCTCCGTCTAGCATGACCGCGCTTTTCGTACACTCTGTCATCTTCTTCAGCACCCTCCACATTTTCCCCTTGATCCCGTACTTGGACAATTGTTTCCACAGCCCATTTCTCCATACGGTATCGTATGCCTTTTTCACGTCCGGGAAGAAGCAGTACGTCCGCTTGCCCGCCCTCTTTCTACCTTGGATGATTCTCCCTACCGTGAATGCGTGGTCTACGCACCCCCTCTTCTGTCGGAAACCTGCCTGGCCCTCACTAATGCTACGTTTCTTCTCCAATACTCCCACTATCCTATCGTTCAGCAGCTTACAGAACACTTTTCCTACTGTGTTCAACAGTGTGATACCCCTGTAGTTTCCTGGGTCAGTCTTGTCTCCTTTCTTAAACAAGTTCACAACCACTCCTTCCCTCCATCTACTTGGCGCATACTCGTTTTTCCACACCCAGTTGTATAGCAGTACCATCAGCTGGATCATCCCCTTGCCCCCAAACTTCATGAACTCGTTTACTAT
Source organism: Ectocarpus siliculosus (assembly GCA_000310025.1). Lineage (NCBI taxonomy): Eukaryota > Phaeophyceae > Ectocarpales > Ectocarpaceae > Ectocarpus > Ectocarpus siliculosus. Next base: position 21,751 of record FN648514.1, read on the forward strand.
CCCATCCGCCCCTGCTGCTTTGTGGCACTGCAGCTTGTTCACACACGCCTCAACCTCGTCCTCAGTGAACTCCTTTTCTAGTTCTACGTTCCCAACGTCTGCCTTCGATGTCTCTTCTTCTTTCTGGGCCCATGCGTCCACCTCCTTCTTAAACACTTGGTCAAAATCTTCATTCTCCGAAGGCACTCCAAGTCTCTTGTAGTGTCCTGCTAGAACTTCCCTTTTTCCCTTCCCACTGCTGACTAGTCCACCGTTCACACCTCGCAATGTTGCTACCCCTGTATCCCCCCCTTGCGCGGTCTTTTTTACCATCCCACTAATCCCTTCCCACATCTGCTTGACGTTCCCCTCCAGGTCTCCGTTGGCCTTCTGCACTACTTCGTCCCAAATGCTCTTTTTCTTCTTTTTCACTAGTCCCTTCACCTGTTTCCTCTTGGCCCTGTACTTTTCCCAACTCTCTTCAGACCCCTCACCCAGGTACTGCTTGAAGACTTCTCTACGTTCCCCTATTTCTTCTTTCAGCTCGTCATCCCACCACTTAACCGATACCCCACATCGTACCACCTTCTTTCCCGCTACTCTCTCTGCCGCTGTGTTCACTATGGACTCCCATCCTTCAATCACCCTGTCCCCTGCTGCTTGTACGTCTACGTTTCCGTCTTCGACGCTTCTCAGCAGGTTTCTGAAGGGTTCTACACTACCAGCCAATCCCTTCTGGAATTCATCGCGTGTCCCCTCGTCTCCCAAACGCTCTACTTTCCACCGGAACACTTTCCTCTTTTTCTTACTCTCCGTCTTTCTAGATCGGTCGATGTTTGCCCATATGAGGAAATGGTCGGTCGAACCTATATCTATCGCACTTACGTGCAGCTCCGGGACCTGTGTGCTCCCCCTATCTACCAGGATGTAGTCGAGGATCGAGTATTCATTGCAAACTGCCCTCTGCCTGGTGAACTCTGGCTTATCGCTTTCCCTCCTACCGTTCAACACCATCAGCTCGTTGCTTCCCAAGAATTCAAGCATCCTCACTCCGTTGTCATTCACTTTGTCTTCTCCGTGCTGCCCGATCGCCTGTCCTCTACTGCAAGCTTTCCCTACTCTGGAGTTGAAATCGCCCACCATGACAACTTCTCCCTTCCTACTGAACCTCTGGACATCTTCCCCAATTTGTCCGAAGTTCTCCTGCGCCTTGCTTGCGACTTTCTTCGACGACGGTGGGACGTATACGTTCCCTAGAAACAAATCTTTCTCACCCCGCTCCGCCAGGTATCTTAAGCCATAGGCTTTCCTCGAACTCCGTTTTCATCACTACTTCCACCACGTCATACAAGTGTTCCTTGACCAGGAATCCGACTCCCCCCTCCCCCCTTTTCTTCGGGTCTAAGCCCTTTCTTGCCTTCCCTACCCACCGGTACTTCCCTATTTTGCTTACCACGTCCCCATCCTTCAGTTCCCACGTCTCTTGGATCCCCACTACATCCAGATCGCTTTGTTCTACTTGGTCCACTATTTCCAACCGCTTGCGCTCACTCCTTGCGAACCCGCACACGTTCCACGACCCCACTCTGAGCTTGTGCTTTTCCCTATTGGAGATTTTGCGCACTCTATCCTTCGCCTTCCGCTTCTTCTCGGCGTTCTTCTGATTTGCCTGCTCGTCTCCCCCGCCCGGTCTCTTCTTCGCCTCTATCGCCCTCGCCTCCTGTCGCCTTACCTTCTCTGTTCCTATCATGTTCGCGACGCAAACCCTCCATCCAAACTTCCTTACGTAGTTCGACAGCTTCTCGATGTCAACCCCCAAGCACTCTTGGCTGTCTCCCTTGGTCAATTTCACCCGGAAATGTTCATGCTCTCTGCCTACTTCTCCCCTTGCTAGGCAATGCAGTCCCTCCGAGGGAGGGGGGGGGGGGGGTACTCATAGTCGTGCATGCCGTACATGCGTAGTCGTTAGACCATTGACTTCGCATCCCTACAAAGCCGGGACGGAACACGCCGGGATCTCACCGGGCCAGGCTCTGACATCACCAAGCGCGAAGCGCCGTGAGGTGTTCGGCAAGTCGCATGAAGGGTGCGCTGCATCCTGCCAAGGGTGTTCGGCATCATGTGCATACCCTTGAGGGCAGATGACAGCTGCGGATGACTGAATTTGTTTTCTGGTGCTTTGACTTCCAGAGACAGGTGTAAGCACTGCTGTGTAACTGCCTCGAGGGTGCTTGACCAATTTAACACGACGTGGTGCGATCATCCCCTTTGTGCGGAGTGAGGGTTCTCGACGCCGCACAACATAATCTACTCGACCACCATTCATGGTTACCGCAAAAAAAAAAAAAAACGCCAAAAAAGCGGTAACCTGGTTGCCGAGCTCACACAGTGATCGGCTTGTTTAACAACGTCGTGCGACGAGAACCCAACCCCGATGGCAAACGCCGGGGGGGGCAGAGGGGGCGGGGGGGCGTAAGTGTTCTGCGTGCAGGAGATCAAGTTGTTGTTGAAAGATTTGTAGGCCTACCGCCGAGAGTTGAACATACTACACACCATCAGCGGATGGCAGCACCGGGTACGGAGGGTGGAAGCGTCGAAACGACGGCGGCACCGTCAACAAGAGCACGGCCTCGAGTAAGTGTTGAAAAGCACGATTGCCCACTAGTCAGCGCTGACTATAATGGTCTCGCTTCTCAACGCCCGAGTCCGTCAAGTTTCTTCCCAAGTCACGAACACGTCCGTCCCCCCAGGGTTGCTATCTGTGCGTGATCAGCGCAGCAGTCATCGTGCTTCTGAAGAGTGTAAGCACGCACGCCGTGTTGGGTGGGTGCTTACGGCGTGGGTGCTTGCAGCATAGAGGAAGTACGTCGATCGGTGGTTGCTGTGGCACCTTCAAAAGCTGAAATCAAACCATTAGACTAGTCAACGCTGAATACTACTCTACCGCTGTTCCACAAGAGTTCGTGAATTAAGGGTTCTTTCGTGACAAAAGTGGGTCCGGTCCCGTTACGGGTCCAGACATGTTCAATAGTTGATGCAGTGCGGCAATCCGTTTGCACGAAGTGGAACTTGGTTGGTCCATAAGCGACTCAAATGTCGAGTTAAAAACCTCTACAGCATTTACGCGGCTTTAGGCGGCGATCGTGAATGGAGGACAGCCAATGTAGCTACATGTACAATCAAGAGTCAACACGAAATTTTCAGCACACAGGCAGAAAGAATGGTTGCCCCCGGTTGATATTTGTTGAGGCCATTTCTTGCGGTTGTCTTTTTTTATGATCTTTTTCTTTTTTCCTTCTCAAAAAAAGACAACTGGCCGTAGAAGGTCTTCTTAGGCCACTTGTTAAGCTGTCCTTTTTTGGGCTGTCCCTTTTCTCAAAAAGGGACGAACCAAAAAATAATCTAGCAAAAAGATGACCCACTTGTTACGGTGCTGGTCGATCCTTTTTGCTCATCCGCCAAAAAAAATGACCCTGCAACAACAAGTGCAACAGCCGTTCGTCACACAATGAGTACCTTGGCACCGAGTTGGTTTTTCGGTGATATCTCCGCACAGAGCGAAGCATCAGCAACTGTAAAGCTATCCCCCGCGAGCTGGGTGCTTGGTCCGCCTTGTGTGGCGGCTGATCGAGACCACAGGGCAGTGGGAGGCACGGCAACTGAGGTGGCGAGAGTCAACAGCACCTTGAAAAACCCCACCGCGCCAACAACCAGCTTTGTTTGCTCTTTTTTGCCCATGCCGCAACTTTGGTTCATGGATGCTCCCTCGCCACACACTGAAACAACAGCGATGACAAAGGTATCCGCCACGAGCTATGTGTATGGTCCGTCTTGTGTGGTGGTTGATACAGACCAGAAGGCTGACGGGCGGTCAGAGGTTGTGAGCCCGAGAGTGGTGGACAAGCGGGAAAAATGACCCGCCGCGTCTCCAAGCATATTTTTTGTTCTTTTTCCCCGTGTTGCAACTTTGGTTCATCGATGCTCCCTCGTCACACACCGAAGCAACAGCGATGACAAAGGTATCCGCCATGAGCTGTGCGTCTGATTCGTCTTGTGCGGTGATTGATACAGACCAGGACGCTATAGGTCGCCCAGAAGTTGGGTTCGCAAAAGTTGACTGTGCACCAAAAAGACCCACCGCTGCTGCGTCCAGGCTCTTTCGGCTCGTTTGCCGCTTGTTTGCCGCACACATCGGGTTGTCCACCTGGTCAGCCGAATGACAACATTACGTCTATCGCCGAGGCTACTGACTCCGTACCAGTCACATGACACGACTCGTGCGAATACCGTTAGAGTTTGCGGGGATCATCCGTCGAGATATTCAAGTTTGTGGGCAAGTGTCATGTGTTGTGACAGAAAAAGGACAACAAAAAAGGACCGTCCCATCCTGTCACAAAGTTGCCCAAAAAGGGACAGGATGGGGCGATCTTTTTTCGCTGTCCCTTTTCGGGAGGTTCAAAAATGCAAAAAAAGACCACGTAACAAGTGGTTCTTGGTCAGTTGTCCCTTTTTTAGAAAAGGGACAGCCCAAAAAAGGACAGCTTAACAAGTGGCCTTACATGTCTTTTTTCCTCAAAAAAAGATCGCCAGAAAAAGACAACCCGTTTTGGACAGCCCATCCTGTCTTTTTTTGGGGCAGCTTTGTGGACAAGTGGAGGCTGTCCAAAACTGTTGTCTCTTTTTGGTCACAACCACATCACTCGTACCTAGAAATTTGAATCTCTCGACGGCCCACCGCAAACTCTAACGGTGGTCACAGGAGTTGTGTCATGTTGCTGGCTGGTACAGAGTCGGTGGCACCGGCGGTAGCCAATGTTTTTTCAGTGGGCTGGACCAGGTGGACAACCCGATGTGTGCGGCAAACAAGAGGCAAACAAACCGAGAGAGCCTGGACGCAGCAGCGGTGAGGTGGGTCATTTTTCGTGTGTACTGTCAACCTTGCGAACCCAACTTTTGGGCGTCCTATAGCCTCCTGGGCTGTATCAATCATCACACAAGACGAACGATACGCACAGCTCGTGGCGCATGCCTTTATCATCGCTGTTGCTTGAGTGGGTGGCGAGGGAGTACTGGCAAACCAAAGTTGCGACACGGGCAAAAGAGCGAAAAAAGTTGCTTGAAGATGCGGCGGATCATTTTTCCCGCTTGTCCACCACTCTCGCGCTCACAGTTTCTGAACGTCCTATAATAGCCTCCTGGTCTGTGTCAGCCACCACACAAGACGGACCATACACACAGCTCGTGGCGCATACCTTTGTCATCGCTGTTGCTAGAGTGGGTGGCGAGGGAGTACCGGTAAACCAAAGTTTTGACAGGGGCACAAGAGCAAAAAAAATGGTTGCTGGGGCGGTGGGCATTTTTTCAGCGTGCTGTCGACTCTCGGCACCTCCATTCCCGTGCCTCCTATCGCCCTGTGGTCTCTGTCAGCCGCCACCCAAGACGGACCATACACATAGCTCGCGAGGGATAGCTTTACAGTAGGCGCTGCTTCACTCTGTGAGGAGATATCACCGAAAAACCATTTCGGTGGGAAGGTACATGTATGTGTGACAGCAGCCGTTGCAGAGTCTGTTTTTTTTTGGTTGGTGAAAAAGGATCGACCAACACCGTAAGAAGGGGGTCATCTTTTTTGTAGATCCCTTTCTGGGTTGTCCGAAAGGGGGGAAAAAAGATCTGCGAAAAAAGAACCGCAAGAAATGGCCTGAGATGTGAAAGAAAACCACCAAACAATTCTGGGTGCCGCCGGCCCGTTGCCAGTCGGCCAGTGAGCTGAGCCAGGGAGCAGGGAAAGAAATACGACAGCGCGCACCACTACGTGTACGCTGCCATCGCCGCTTCTTCACGCCTCATCGGGAAGGACCTCGTTTGCCGTAACATGTAGGTATTCATACCCGGTGTAAGCTGCGCGCGCATCAGAAAATTGTGCCACCATCTACAGCAGTACATCGACTACCGCTACGTTTCACACTGACTGCCTGTCGTGAATTCCAGGACATGCCCATTCGTTTCTGAGAGCAGCGTGCGAGAGACGTCTTCCCCACGCAGAAGATAGATGAGATGACGAACCCTCGTTGTTGTGTAGAGAGGACAGCAGGCTATATAGGAGCACCCAACAACACGTGTCATTGTTCGTGATACTGCTTGCTGCTGTGTGTACCTACGGGGCGACAATCGCCGCTTAATGAAGGAAGGGCACGACCGGCATGCCGGGACGCCTTGGGGGCGAGACAAAGCGTGTTCGGGAACTACCGAGCGCAGGAACGACGGCGGAGAGAGCAACATGATTAACACAAGGCAAGCTATGCTTAACACAAGGCAAGCTTTAGGAGCGAAAAATGCATCATCAGGCATTGGCACAGAGGGGGCCAGGAGCCAGCCGGAGGCAGCACACACCTTCCCAAACAGGTGTCGTTACTTCGCTGCCTTCCGATCCAATCCCCGCCCTATTCCTGTCTTGTTCACCGGCCAGCGTGACGTGATGGGCGGCGGCTGTGTGGTGGAGCTAATCCGGCCGGCGTTGCTGTGTGTCTGCTGTGCTGCTGTCGGCTGACCCTCTCACAGGCGACGAAAGAATCACCGCGCAAAGAAATTGCTGTACAACAAGTAGGAAATTTCGGCGGGCAATAAGAGAGAGAGCGAGAGAGGACTTGCGGAAAACGGCGGCGCTGAAACTGTCTTGGTCTGAGCTTTCCGAAACGCATCATTTGATGTATACATGCATCTTCTTCGTCGTGGACCAATCGGTCTTGCTTTTGCCCACAGAGGGTGTGCTATCTCGTGTCACCTATACAGGTGGGCAATTATTTTTCATGTCGGCGCCTGAAAAAAAAAAAAAAAGAGGAAAAACTCCAAGGCTTTCGCGCGATTTCTTCATGGCAACGGCAGCATCTCACACGCCGTTTCTTGCAGGAGTTGCCCGAGGAGGTGGACGAGTTGTACTATCTTGAAACTTGCATTTCTGAGAGAGACGTCCGCTGTTTGTAGGGTCTTTCTACCACGCTGCCGCTATCGTTGGCCAACAAAATCTTTGAATGACTGCTGCTTGCCGCTGTAGGATTCCGAAGAGGGTACAGCAGTACTGCTGTAGCTGCACTCATCAGCAGCAACAGTCGGCCGCAGCCATGGAGAGAGAGAGAGGAGGTAATTTCCTACACGCACGCGTGGTTTTCTTGCGTTTGTTAGAGCACATAGTAGGTGCCGCCCCGGTGGAAAATCATCCAACGGAAAAAGTAACGGCAGCACCAGCAGCACCAGCAGCACCAGCAGCTGCTGCCGTCCGTCACAGCACATCGATGAATCCCAAAAACCATACACGTTGCGAGGAATAAACCTCACGAGAGCTCTTCTTGCTTGTGGTTTCATCAGCGATCGGTAAAACATGGCTGCATCGGTACAGCACGGCTGTATCTGTGTACATTTGATGTGGCACATGCATGAGATAGAAGAAGAGAGTTGGATTCGAGGGCTTTTTCCCTGGTTCTTATGTCTACACAACTTCTCATCAGCGACCTCTGGCTCTGCTGGGTAACTCCACACACACTCAGCACTCCCTCTCCTACTCCTCTCTTGGTCTTGGGGCTGTTCATCAGTAGTGTGAGGCCGCAATCTGCAGAGTACAAGTGTAGCGTCACTTTTTTCGTCACTTTTACCGAAGGAAAATAATAATAAATGTCGAAAAACGTCACGGAACCACAGAAAAGACCCAACATAAAAAAATTGCCTTTTCCGTGGACGTCGACCCCCCTTCCCCAAAATGTCGGATGCCTTCGCCCCCTTGTGGAGACCTTAACAAGGTCGAACACCTTGCGTAGTGTCAAGGTCTCCACAAGGGGGCGAAGGCATCGGACGATTTGGGGAAGGGGGGTGGACGTCCACCTGTCCGTGATATTATCTATGTACTATGTGGGCATCCCACCTCGCGAAAGGTATCTACAAATAATCTACCATGGCCACGTCGAGGATGACACTTGCTTCCGTCTCTTGTTTGCATCGACAAGAGGTATCCATTCCTCCCCGTTCATGGGGACTCTCTAATAGTTCTATTTGCACATAAAAAGGGGTTGCGTCCAAAACGGTTTTAGGCGGCCAAGGGTGGGGTGCCAATGCCTTTGGACGGCGGTGATTTTGGCGGCCTTTTACATAGCCAGTGACCACGGGAATCGCTCGGTCAAGTGTTTGGTCAGTACCGACAGACACATGAATACACTGTGTAGAGAGATCGGAACGGTTTTTAATGTGAAGACAACAACAACAACAACAACAACAACAACAACAAACACGTACACGAGCTGTTTCTTCACGCTTTTTGGCGGTAATGACTTGCCCTTGGGCGAAGGCGGTAAAACCAACGTACGCATGCCGTGCTCGAGACGCCAGGGACACGGGGACAGAAGTCCCCAAGATCTTCCATGAAGTATTTCCCGCAAGCATGGCTCGTTGCAGTTCGGACGGGCCAAAGGTTGGGGGCGCGGTTGGCCCCAACAGTGCATGTAGGAGTGTGTTCGACACGCTGCGGCCTGTGTTCTCAAGAGCCAACCACCGTCTCCACCGCTTTGGTGGGGGGTGATTCAGACGACTCTGGCGAGTTACAGAGACATGGGGGCATACCTTTCACGGAAAACAATCAATCGATTGATTAAGAAATTCGCAGTGGGTCAGCAAAATGGCCGAACCCTTATCATTAGAGCTGCTCTTTGACGCAATGACTCGCGCTCTCAGCTATCAACGAACGAAGTAGTAGTAAATGAGCACGACAACAACAAAAACACGCTTTCTTCGTCTCATCCATGAACACGTCCAGTTGGATGTCTTAAAACAAACAATCAAGGGCCGCCATAGCAGGAGGGGAGGGTATAGAGAGGCTCTTCTGTGTGACCACGGGTTGGAATAAACGGCACTAGAGCTGTGAGCGCTGATTTGAAGTGAAGAAAAAAAAAAAAAATGTGCGAACATTGATCGGCTAAAGCGAAGTAGCCCTGCGCCCTTTACATAGCAACAGAAGAGCCGTGCGATACCAGAAGCGAACACGAGCGAACTGGCTCTCTCTGTACCCTCAGCAACAAAGCCGCGCGTCACATCCAAACTCCGCCGGTGAATCGCTGCTCCCAAGCCGTGTACAAATTCCTCTGTTTACCACGTCTGTGTGTCTTCCCTTAGGACCCTGCCTTCGAATAACAAAACGTAGAAGCACAAGTGGCGCCCGCTGTGTCACGCTTGGGATGGATTCAAACCGCGGTGGATTTCCGGCAAATCTTGGCCCAGGCTGCGCATTCTGCCTGGTGGCCACAAAACGTGGGTCACTTTCGCCTCGATGAGCGCCAGCGGTATCTGCGTCGATGTGACAGTCCCGGGTAGCCGGCCGCAGTTGATGACGGCGTCCATTTTTTGTTTATTGTTTTCGCACCAATCGCGACGACAAGAGGCAGCAGTGGCCAGGTTAGAGGGTCAGTTTGCGGCCGCTTTCGTTCGAAAGAGACTAGCGCAACAAGGAAACGGGAAACAAACAAAACGAGGTTGGGACTGATGTAGATAGCAACGCCGAAAATAGTCGTCGGCTTGCATCAAGGGCGACGACAAGAGCTAGCAGTGGCGAGGTACTGGGGTCAGCCTGTCGACTTAATCCTGTGCCTGCAATCTTTCCGGCAAGTGTACAACTACCACAGGAGCAGCAGCAGCTGGAACGGCCAGCATTTTCAACCGGTGCTGGTTTACAGCAGTTCTCACCCAAAATACCACTCTCTGGAAAAATACGAGCCATTGGGACGATATCAATTGTATCCGGACGGCATTTATATTTTCAAGACGGAGTGTTGTGCTACACGGCGACACCGGCCAAGTCGCCGCTTCACGGTGTTGTTTCATTGTCAGTCAACAGCAGTACCTCGTCAATCCCTAAGGAGTACCGTACAAGTGACTTAAGATACCGCACCCCCTGGACCGATTTTCAAAGCTCGATTACTCCACGACCAAGAGGATGCCGAAGGCAAACGATGCGTGTTCGGTAAGCTCTCGACTGGACGGTTCCAACTGCGCCATTTTCGGCACTGTCACTTCTTTTCTTGCCGAGTACTCAAGCTTTGAAAATCGGCCCAGGGGGTGTGATATCTAACGCAACCAACGGTATTACCGGAACAGTCTTCGGTGTTTTGAATCAGCGATAACAACATTGTACACACATGGGTTGTACATTGACCCAAAGGGGTGTGGGACATCGGACCATTGCCCAAATATCGTTGAAAATGTTGCCGCAGGTCGGATTAGCCGCCTGTCACTGTGATACTTGTAGTACCTCAAGCACTTACCCAAAGCAAAAAAAAAAACCTTGGCGAAAACAACAAAATACATACAAGTTGATGCTTAAAAGGCAAAAGCTCTTAGATTTACTATGCATGGACAAGGTTTCATACCAAGCAAGGTTGGCAACCAACACACCGGTCCAAAATGATTGCTGTCTCCGCTGACCCCGTGATTGTCACCCTCTACCCAGCAGTATCCCTCCGGCACTCTCATGAGGTTGTGCTTGTTGCCCCTTGGTCGCACCCAGTCGCCATCGACGCCGATCAGTCGCTTCACGACCCGCTCTTTCGGGTCAAAGGGATTCCTGCGAAAAAAAAAAAAGTACAGCAGTTCAAAGCCCGGCATGCAACCATGCGACACAATTTCAATACCCACTTCTTTGGGTTGCAGGGGCTCCTCAGCAAAGCTGAAGCTACAAAGTACATCAACCCCGGCATTACACCCGTTCGCGAAGAAGGCCATTCGAAAGCAAACGGACCTCCATCTTGAGGAAGAGAGACTATACCGCCGCAGGCAGGATATCGCGAGTCCCCGTTGGGGGTAAGGGCGAGTTTGGCGTAGTGTGGGACATAAAAATTAGTATCTTGAGTTCGCTCGAATGTCAGTGGGGGACGAATGAGACTACAGTGAGAAGAGAACGAATGATGGTCGCGTCTATATGGAGGATGGCCACCATAAGAAAAGAGCGAATGATGGCCATATCTACTTGGACAATGGCCATCATAAGAAAAGAGCGCATGGTGGCCACATCTGCTTGGAGTGTGGAGCTCCTGGTGAATACGTACGTAAGAAATCGGCAAATCGAGAGGTGTTTGGATCGTACCAAACCGAGAGATAACGTGACAGAAAGAGCACTGCTCGTACTGCTGTGTGTACCTGAAGACGACGATGGACCCTCGCTCGTAGATGTGTCTCGAGATGCTCCGCTTGTCCTGCCACACCACGTCCAAGCTTTCGCCTTGTTGGCTCCTGCTGGCACACAGGCAGAGGACACAGGCAGAGGGGGTGTCAACCGCGTGTGATGAGGATGGTGATCGATAGGGCAAAACCACTGGTATACACTACTGTAGACTACTCAGTCAGCTGATTAGACTGAGTAATATAATGGTTTATTTAGCCCTTATCAATCAGATGATTGCTGGTGTTATTGCCTTACACAGTCAGCTGATTAGGCTGAGCAATTAATGGTTTAGGCTTTGTCAATCAGATGGTTGCTGATGTTGTTGCCTTCACATTTAAAACACGATTTGGTCTCTGCTCGGTGCCCTTTGATGTCCCTTCCGGTCCAGCTGACGCTGTTGACACCTGCTCATATCGTTCTTGATACTGATGTACCCGCTGCTCAGGAGACTACCTTGGAAGCTTCAGCGAACCAGACCAAGCACTCATCAGTGCTGTATTCAAATGCTTATACCCGTTTCACAGGAACGGGGACGCAACTCGCATGTCTGGCACAGCAGTGGTTGCAGAACATGAGATAGGCGACCGCGGTATCGCCGCTGTACCTTCAGTCCACAGCAGGATGTTCTATATAGAAAACCAACTACGCAAAGCGTTCGATGCGCTCAAAGGTCGCCTTGGGCCTACAGCAACTCCTCGGGTGTCTTCTCCTCTCTAATCTGGATGGAGTACAATAGCTGGACGATGCCACACAAACATGGCGCGCGCAGTCAGTCACACACGCCGGCTGCTTACTCTGGGCCCAAGTGCGGGTTGATCGCTGGCTGCATCGACCTCCCTTCCACTTGCACGGGGGACCCTATGACGTCATGGAACGCCAACGCCACCGGCACGGCAAACAACGATGCACGGAGAACGTTACCCGCTGCAGCCTGGGCCATGGTGTCTCCGCGGACAGAGGGCAGGAGAGCAGCACAGGCTCGTGGGGGTTGCTGGTTGTATATGCTGTGACAGAGCGAGAGGAGGAAATGCGGCGAGATTGGGGTCCCCGTCGAATCATTATAGTACATTTTCATAGAAAGTTGTACCATTATGATGCCCCCCCTCACCCGCCTGTTGCCGCCTGGTTGCGCCTGCTGTGTGCCGTGCTGCATCGAGCGCTGAACAAAGCACACAGCACCACAGGCAAGTGCACTGCTGTGTGGGCTCGTAGACATGTCGAGGCTGACGGACCCTGCGAGACTCCAGAAGGAGATCGAGGCGCAGAAGAAACGGGCAGAAGGTGTGAGACCGCCGCATGTTTAACAATAGAGCTAGTAGAGCGAAACCGGTTGTGTAATCGTGCCGCATCGCACTCAAGAGCGGCGTCGCGATGATGGGGCTGATGCCGGGGGCGCACATAGCTTTGGCAGTAACTAGTGCAGTGTAGGAAAGCTTGGCGCAGTGTCCCTGGCTGTCATAAGTACGCGGGTTAGGAATATACATTAGCTTGGCTGTATGTTTTTTGTATTTGCCGCGCTCTCTGGTCTGGCTGTACCTGACACGGGCAGGGTTCATCCTGAGATAACGTCCATACATGCATTGCGTGTGTACAGTAGGACGAGCCTCTGTTGGCGGTCTTTGCTCTGTTCGTCTACTTCTACTGCTGGGGCGGGATAATAGGCACCAAGATCCCCTGGCTGCTGTCGTCGCACAGCAGCTCAAATCTACATACACATATTTCACCATGCACTGAGCACCATGGGAACAACTCCTCGTCTTTGTTTTCAAGTTGCTGCAGGGCCCTCTGGGGAAGTTGAACGATACACGCTTCGTTTGTATTTCGAGTGAACAGTTTACAGCGGTGTTGGTGCTTGCTTGTGAAGAGAGGGATCGCACCGCATTGGCGTTGGGAAGATGGGACCTTTGTTCAAGGCCATCTCCACCTGCTTGCGGGAGTGTCGCTGTTGCTTTACAGGCGAACTGTCTCTATTTTCAGCTGGCCAATCAGACAGCGCCGCCGCCGCCGCTCTGAATCTCCCTCCCCTCTCGCGATGCAAAAAGGCTGGTCCATCAGACTACTCAAACCGTTTTCTATCGAAGTACGTATATGATCGCAGCAGAGTAGTGAAATGGATTGACCTTTTTTTTATCATCTCCTCCCAGCGCCGCCGAGATGATACATCGTTCTACACGAAGACAGGCAGCGTACATCACTACTACGCTGTTCACCTACTCGTGTTTTCCCAGCGCTCGATGTTGTGAATCCCGGCCCTCGCGGAAATGTAGGCAACTACGTTAACTCCGACGCCCAGTGACTCCCTGTCGGCGGCCGCAGTCAAGAGGCGACATTTTCGGTTGAAAGTAAACTTTTCGCTTCGTACAGCCGCCAGCTTCTCCAGTCATCCCCGCCTTACTGTTATCGAATCTTGATTAACTTGTGACATTCTACCGGGTCGACAGTTTCATATTTTACCGGATTGACGGTTTCATTTTCTACTGTTGCTGCCGTCTCTGCTACTGTGCTCTGTTCATGTGCCAGTGTTGGCGCTTTGTTCCGGGTTGACGGTTTCATTCTCTGCTGCTGTTGCTTGTCGTATATGCTCTCTGTACTCTGTGGATCAGCGTTGGCGCTTCTGAGCAGCTCGGGGGGGGAGCGGCACTTCAAGCCAGGAGAAATACGGAAGGCCAGGGATGGCAAAGACGGGGACAACACGCTGGAGGTCGTCACTCTGGTGAGTTAGTTGTCTCTCAACAGCCCTAACCCTAAAGGTTTGTAATGTGAAGACAACAACAACAACAACAACAACACTCCGGCACTAAACAGGGACCTCTCCTGTAATGCGCATTTCTTTGTCTTGCAGAGGAAGGCGCAGCAGACGTACCTGGAGCAGAGCGCCAAGGAACGCCTGCTGCAGCAGCAGAACAGCGTCCGCGAGGGAGTGCAACGGAAGCAGGCCGGAGGGGGCAGTAGCGGAAGCGGTGGTGATGGTGGTGGTGGTGGTGCTGGCGGCCCTCTCCCTGGAGGGTGGAAGGAAATCAAGGACCCCAACTCTGGCTCGACGTACTACTGGAACAAGGTGAACTTAGACCGGCCTTAACTCTTCCGAAACGTTAGCCCTAGCCCTACTGGAGTAACGTGGACCTAGATTGGCCCAACTCTTCTGAAAATCCCAACCCTAACCCTACTGGAATATCGTGATACTATTGCCCCAACTTTTCTAGTACCCTAGCCTTAGCCCTAGAGTTGTCCATGCTGGAACAAGGTGACCCCAGATTGGCCCAGCTGTAACAGTGTCGCTAGCATTTTTCCATTCGAAACAAAGCGATCCTGGATTGGTCGAAATCTAACAGCGTCGCTAGCGTCTTACAATTAAGAGAAGGTGACTTCAGCTTTGCCCAACCCTAGCATTGTCGCTAGCGTTTTAAAGCACCGGCGTATCAATCCGTCGTCCATCTTCACTCACCCCCCCCCCCCCCCCCCCCCTCCGGGAAAGTTTCCCGGTGGATACCCCCCCCCCTACCCCCCCCCCAAAGGGGTTGGGGGTAAAATAAAATTTCAAACCCACCTCCTGGGTTCCGCCTGGGGTTTCCCCCCCCCAAACCCCCCAAACCGAAAAAAGAAGAACAGGCAAGGGG
>FN648514.1:42936-56634 GCA_000310025.1 Ectocarpus siliculosus
CTTCCCCCCCCCGGTGTGGGCTTGGGAAAGAATTCCCAGGAGTTTTTCCCGGGGGGGGGGCCCGTTGGCGGCAAAATTCCCTTGGAGGGGGGGCACCCCTTTGCGCCAGGGCCCCCCCCCCACGCACGCCGCCAGGGTAGCCGCCACTCCTTTCGCCCCCGGTTTTTTCAGGCCCGGGTCCCTCGCCACTTTCATGAGTTCCATCGCTCGTTCGCCCATGCTGCCCCCTTGGGGGAGAGCGCAGGCGCAAGCTTGGGGGGGGGGGGAGAAGCTTTCCGTTTCCGGTGAGACGCCCGGGGTTTGCATTTCCTGAAAGGTGGAGAGGGCCCCCAGGTGTGGGCGTCCCTGAGGGGGGGGGGGGGTACTCGTGTGTAAACGCATGCCGTCGTCGGTGGATCATAGACCTCGCATCTCTACAACGAAGCGATTTTCCGGGGGTCCGCCGGTCCAGGCTACCTTTCACAACAATGAACCAGGAAGCTGTGTGTGTGGGGGGGGCGTCCATGGTAAGGTTGCCGCAGCGCTTCATGGGCATGGATGGACAGTCGTTGAATCTGTCGGTTCACCGGTAAAGCGATGCTGTGCATACAGCAGTGCCGGCTGCGGTAAAAAGATGCAAGAGAGTCATGCCGGCTACGATAATAAGAGAATCGATGCAAGAAGTCAAAATTGCTTGTCAAAGCCACGAGAAACACGCATATCACACGTTGTCACGTCTAAGGATAAAAGACTATTTCGGCTTGCCAAACCCTCTCCTATCTCGTACGCGGAACTCCACCTCATTTCACGCGGAAACCCCCCCTTGTTTCACGAAGAAACCGATCTCATTACACGCCGAGAGCTCACCTCGTTGCACGCTGCCATGGCCGTGTTGTACGAGACCACGTCCGGGGACACCTCGTATTCCTCCCGCATCTCGGCGAGCAACACCAGCAGCCGCTCACACTCCCCCGCGCTAGCCATGCCGTGCATGATGGAGTTGAACGTGAAGACGTCGGGACCGGCGCCCGTTCCGAGGACCGGTACCGAGCGGCGCATCTCGTCCGCGAGGGACAGGGCCGTCTCCCACTCGCCGCTCTGGGCGCACGCGTTTATCGCCGCGTTGTAGCAGATCCTGCCGAAGAAAACAAGAACGAAACAAGAAATGCGGGAGAACATCGGTCAAGCCGCCCGACACCTCGCAGGTTCTAACGAAAGGGGCGCGAGAGAGACACTTTTATCGCCACGTTGTAAATAGCAGATCCTGCCCAACAAAAAGAAGAGGACACAACAAATGCGGGAGAACATCGGTCACGCCGCCCGACATACCGAAGGGGCGCAAGAGATGGTACGCAGTCGTACATCAGAAAAGAACTACGCGCGTATCGCCGTGTTATTCAGGCGGTCTCATTTCCCAGCTGCCCTGCCCTGAACAGGTATGATCTTGAAGGACACTTCCCCGTGGCATGTTTTTCAGAAACGACTACACCCCCCTCCCATCCGTGTATGGGCAAGAGTTTTGTTTGTTGCTTCGTAGATCATTCACGCTGCCGGAAAACGATCTAGCGTATCTCCTCTTCATGGCATCATCAACCCCCCTCCCGGCCATCATCATCACCTGTCAGGCTCAACCCCAGCGTCCCCCATCTCCTGGAGGAGCCCCACCGCCCTCTCCCACTGCCCCCCCTTAGCGCAAGCGTCGACGGCGGCCCCGTAGCACACAACGTTCGGTTGCAGACCCTCCCCGGCCATCCGCCCCAGCAGGCCAAGCGCCCGCCTCCATTGCCCCGTCCTAGCCATCGCGCTTACGGCCGAGCCGTACGTGAAGTGGTCGGGCGACAGACCGGCCTCCCGCATCTCGTCCAGCAGGGACAGGGCCAGCTCCCAGTTCCTGCCGCGGGCGCAGGCGCTGACGGCCGCGGTGTAGCAGTACTTGTTGGGGGCGAGGCCCGCGGGGTCTTCCCTGGCCTCTTGCAGGAGCTCCACGGCCTCCGACCATCGCCCGCTCTTGGCCACCACGCTGATGATGCAACTGTTGTGTTGTTGTCGTCATCAGTGGTTGATGTTGTTCGTGAGTGGGATGATGCGACTACCGTTGTTGTTTGTTGTTTGTTGTTGTCGTTGTTGTTGTTCGTGAGTAGGATTATGCACCTGCTGTTGTTGTTTGTTGGGTGGTGGTTGTTGTTGTTCGTGAGTGGAATGATGCGACTACTCTTGTTGTTTGTTGTTTGTTGTTGTTGTTGTTCGTGAGCACCGTTGGGCGTGGTGTTGTTACAAGCGTTCTTGATGATGGTGACGGTCATTCGTTGTTGTGATGACGCAGTGTTGTTATAATCGCTTCGTTGTTGTTGTTCGTGAGTAGTTGGGTGTGGTGTTGCTACAAGCGTTCTTGTAGATGGTCGTGATGCTTTAGCTGTTGTGTTCATGTAAGTGTCATCGGTGGTTGTTGCTGCTGCTGTCGGGTGGTGGAGATATCGAACAATGTCTTGTTGTAGCTGTCTTCATAGTAGAACAACGTGTAGCGTTGCTACAAAACGACTAGAGGGTAGACGCGTGTAACAATGCTGGAGGTTGTAGATACCGAAACCGAACGTTTGGTGGTGCAATTCGCGGTTCATGGACGGCCTTCTTGACCGTCAGCTGATCGTACAACTTCTGCAGGAAAATCAAGCAACGCAACCACCACAGCAGCGGCATCGGTTCCTTATGCAATCGACAAAAAACAATTAGTGTGACTAAAGTAGGTGGCATAAGACACGACACCCCAAAAACCGGTTTTCAAATCCCGACTACTCTGCCGCAAGAACAGCGGCCGAAAATGGCGGCGTTGAAACCGTCTCGTCGAGAGGTTTCCGGAAAACGTACCATCGTTTGGCGTTGATACCCTCTTCGTCATGGAGTAATGGAACGTTACAATCCGGTCCACAGGGTGTTGTATCTTACGCGACCTGCGGGTGAAGGCCGGCCAAGTCCCATGGCACTATTATGAGGCCACTTTAGAAAGGGACCACTACAGCAGTAGACGTCCCTGTTTAGTGCCGGTTGAATAACGTAGGTGACATAAGATACCGCCCCCCCTGGACCGATTCTCGAAGCACCATGTCTCGCCAGGAAAAGCAGTGACGGTGCCGAAAATGGCGGCGTTGGAACCGTCTCGTCGAGATCTTCCTCCGAAAACGTATACTTCAGTTTCGGCGTCCTTTTCGTCGTGGAGTAATCGCACTTTGAAAATCAGTCAAGGGGGGGGGGGGGGGGGTGATATCTTACGTCATGCCACCTACCGGAGTGCCGGCGTTTTCAGCGGGCACAGCACACACTGATTCCCGCAAGTCATTCTCAATACTTTGAATAGTTAGTGCCGGTCTGTCGGGTGAATATTCTGGGCACATGCCGGCACTAAACACTGACCTCTGCCGTACGGCATGGCAAAAAAACCGCTTCACTCGATCGCACATCATTCAAATATGCAGCAGTATCGTCAGTAATATGCATATGTAGCTGTCGGTGTGAATATTTTGGGCACATGCCGGCACTAAGCACTGACCTCTACCGTACGGCATGGCAAAAAACAACTCGTCACTCGATCGCACATCATTCAAATATGCAGCAGTATCGTCAGTAATATGCATAGCTGTCGGTGTGAATATTCTGGGCACATGCCGGCACTAAACACTGACCTCTACCGTACGGCATGGCAAAAAACAACTCTTCACTCGATCGCACATCATTCAAATATGCTAATCTGTCTCTGACTCTTTTCTATGATAGAGATGGATTCGTTGTGTCATATTAAGAAAAAATAAATAAATATATATATATATGCAGCAGTATCGTCGGTAATATGCATAGCAGCAGCAGCAGCAGCAGCAGCAACAGGAAGAATGGCATATTGCAGGTACTAGGAAAAATAAATACACACACAGAAAGACTACCCATTCGAGATATACCCACAGTCGAACGGGACGTGGTGGAGTCTTTTCTGTGAGTGGAGGAAAACCGGCTGGGTACTGGACTTATTTCGAGGTACGTATCCAGAGGTCTACGCAACACCGACCAGAGAGCGTGAAGTACCGCGGGTAACACAAGATACCACACTCCCTACGCCGAAATTCAAAAAGCTTGAGTGCTCCACGACAAAAAAGATGCAACAAACAAACGGCACATTTTCGGAAACCTCTCGACCAGACGGCTTCAACGCCGCCATTTTCGACGCCATCACTCTTCGTTGCTGTGGAGCTGTGGAGTAATCGAGCTATAACATGAACAATTTCTCCAGGGGGTGTGATATCTTACGTCGTCTACAGTACTACGCCGTGATGCCCTCTGTTGCAGGAGGCTAAACACGGGACAAGTGGCGTTGAGTTAGCTTGCGTCTTGAGAGAACGTATTGCAGAGAAGGTGAGCGTACGGCAGCCGGCGGCAACCGCGTGGTGAAAACGCCGATTCTATATATATCTACTACTGCTGCAGCCATGGAGAGCCCTTTACGAGAGGGGGACATTGCAGCAGAGCATAGGATGGATGTTGGCGCGTCGACGTGCGTAAAATCTGTACCAGCAAAATCATGATCTACACACAGGTTCGGACCTAGCAACATGTTCTCCGGCCCATGTGCTGACGCAGCAATAATGATAGGGTAGCGAAGGTGCTGCTGTGTGTGGTATGCATTACCTTGGTTGGGCGAGTAGAAGCCAGGGTTGAAGGATGGGTGTGCCCGCATCACACCAAACAGCCCGCGACATGACATGAACACACATGCAACAACACAGTTTTTCTGCAGCTCGACCGACACTCTTTTCGCTCGCTGCTGACCTGTAAACGCTGTTATCCATGACCATGCCCCTGGCCCTGGCCCTCCGGAACACCTTCACCGCGCCTCTCCACTCGAACCTCCTGCCCATGTCCTTGAGCCGCAGCACCAGCTCAACCCTCTCCCTCGCGGCCTCCGACTCGCAACCTCTCGACGCGTCGAACACTCGCGGCGCATCCGGCGCGTTGTCTCGCGCGCTTGCGTCCAGCGCCCCCACAGGCCTTGGCCGTCTTCTGCCCGGCCTTGGTGGCTTCTGCTGGGGATTGCTGTGCTGATGGTGGTGCTGTTGTGCAGGGAATGGTGTCGGCGAGGAAGCAGCAGCGGCGCTACCAAGTCTACATGCTACCACCTTGCTGCGCTCTGTCGCAGTGTTGCTCCTGCTGCAACCGCCACTGCTACAGCAGCTGCTGATTCTGCTGCCTCTTCCAAAGGAGGCATCGACCACGATCTTTGATGGCGGGCCTGGCGGCTGCCCAGGCAACGCGAAGGCTAGCATCGTGCGGCTGTGCTCGTGTTGTTGTGGGGCCGGAGCAGCAGCAGCCTCTTCGGGCGCAGGCAAGGGGTCTACGCGGTTCGGAATACCAATTGGGGGGGGGAGGCAGCCCATGATGAAAAAAATAACTATAGGGTTGCCCCCTCTCTCTGGTTGCTGGCTGTTGCAGTCGTCCACTAATTGTGCTCTCTTGACAGGGGGGCAAGAGAGAGAGAGAGAGAGAGAGAGAGAGAGAGAGAGAGAGAGAGAGAGAGAGAGAGAGAGAGAGGGGCTGGGGCCAAATAACGGCTCTCCAGCCATCAGCGAGAGGCTATTTATACAGAAGTATTTAGTTAAGTAGAGGGTAACGATGCACTCCTGTCCCATCAAAACCAAAGGCTAGAAGGGCTACACTCCCTACCGAGTAGAACAGGACAAGGAAGTGCGTCAGCTTGCCGTCTGGTTGTTGAAGCTCTGCTCTACTACTATGTGCTATGTGGTCATCACCTGCAGTCCGTAGTCTGGGAGGGAGACTACCTGTTGCATCTATCCACCAGTCAGAGCGGCATGACGCTCTCTCTCGTGCTCTTCTCGCGTGGTATGTATGTGCATGAAGACGAGAGAGGCAGAGAGCGAAAACAAACAAGCTTCGCACGTATCACCAGTGGAGAGGACAACATGGAGCGTAGAAAAACTGGGGTAAAAAAACAGCAAAGCCACTAGGAACTGCAGCCATTAGTCTAAGGGGCTTCAATGTTACGGACTGTTGCTGCTTTCGGACACCAACACGGAAAAGGTAAGGACGTAAGGACGCTTTCAGAAAGCAGCATAGCCGACCACCACAGCATCAACAGTTAACAGCCAGGTCGTACTGAAGGGCTCTCCCAAGCAGGTCATACATATCTCCGATATCTTCTCAATTGTAACCGGCTGGAGGACCCTGATACTTCCGTCACCAACTTCATGTTACCGCTGCGGAGCTCTTTCGGACTCCGGCTCTCCCGCTACCTTCGGGACCCAGATGTGCCACACAAGACTGCATTGTGACACCGAAACAGTGCGTTCTTGGGGAGGATTCCGCAGTTCTCAATCACTTGCCACAAAGCAGATGATACGTCCTACGTATTTCGGGCGTCTTCCTCCCCCTTGCTACTAGCCCTTTTGCAACAACAAAAACAGGGCGCACTGCCTGTTCTCGAGCTACTGCTGCAGTAGAGCAGCCAAGAACACTACAGAGTCTATCGAACTGCTGCATTCGCCTGGCATGACACGGCGTGAGTCCCGGTCGACGATGCCGGAATCCCAGCAGGGGCGAACCATGCGACATACGAAGCGCGTGTTGCGGAGTACAGCAGCGAGTGACCGCCACCCACTGCATCGAGAGTATAAGTCCGCACCCGGCACCGCAGACACTCTGCTGACACATACACAACGCGGAGAAAGCCGATTATAGCCTCCTCCCTCGACCCTCCCAGACCATAACCTTTAGAAGCGCCTTCTGTTTTCAGGCGCACCCAGGCCGGCGTCTTTTCATTGGTCAGTCGGTAGGGCGGTCGCTGCCACACACACAGAAACACGGCGCACACGCCACCTTCGTACGCGTTCGAACCTGGGTAGACTACTATTACTCCTGACACCATAGCGAGCGATCGATGCTGATGGCCTTTCTCTCGCGGAACATACGTCGCATACGATGACAACTCCCAGTTGACTGCGGAACATGCGGACCCCCCCCCCGTGCCCCACAATGACTGATGCAGTAAATTAGGAAATGTCGATGCTGATGATCTTCATCTCGCTGAAGGGCTTGTCGGTCTTGTCCACCTTGCTAGCTTCGATCGTCTGTGACGGCGTGTACAAACGGGGAAAGACATGGAAGGTGTTAGTCTGTTGAACGCCTCACTCATGAACTAGATATGCTAATTTCTAAATCACGCATCACCCTTTTCGAGACGCAGCACTGCTGCTCCTACCCCTCACAGAGACATCATCCCTTCCCGGAAACAGACACACTTTTCGATATCCGTAAGAAATATAGACACCTTTAGAAACTAATAGAGGATCTACCCCTATTGGAGACATCGCCAGCACCCCGCTGCTCCAGATAAGTGCGGCCGCGAACCACAAGCATCATCGATCCAAACGGCCTCGAACATGTGTACAGGCCACATATATGGTACAGCATTCTTGCGGCACCAGTCAAGAGGAGAAAATCTACAACACGTAATGTGGAACAAGTTAGAATCGAACAGAATCGGTACTGTACGGCACCAATCAACAGGCGAAACGCAAAAAACAAACCCGAAATAAAGGAAGAGGAATGATGTATATTAAATACACTCGTGGCTCCGATATAAGAATGCGGTGTGGCAAAGGCCCTCGACCCGCTTACATCGGAGCCCTCTCTAATACCGAAATAAGAGAGTACTTTATTATGCTATACAGCGGGTCGAGTCCGTGACAACTGATTTCGACCATTATAGACATACCTGGACCACATCCATCCCAGCGGTGACGCGGCCGAAGACGGTGTGCTTGTTATCCAGCCAGGGGGTGGGGACCGTTGTGATGAAGAACTGAGACCCGTTCGTGGCCGGCCCTACAAGCGAAAGAGGTGAAAGGGAGTAACGGGGAAAAAACCCAACGCCGTCATCATGGATAAAGATAGGAAGATAAACTTCGGTCATTGAAACCTGATCAGCATGCCTGTTTCTCGATTCTTGCTCTGTTGTCCACCATAAAAAAAATTTACGAGGTGTTCAAAATAATCAAGGGTAGGTGTTGGTAAAAAACGGCGGACGGAAGAGGGTGGGCTAACAATGTGAGGTGAATCGTGTAACAGACAGAATGAGGTGGTAATCGTGGATCGACCAAGTTAACGACAAGAGCAACAGACCGCAGAAGGCGATGGACATGACGGGCAGAATGAGGTGATCGACAGACCGAGAAAGGTGAACCATGTCACAGACCGAAAAGGTCAACCGTGTTACAGGCCGGTGGCGTCTTGGCCATTGGTGAGAGTGAGGTCGAGAAAATCAAGGAGAGTGTTGGATCGAACTGACTGACGTCCATGGTAATGGACAAACGTATCGAGTTGTCAAACTGGTCGTCGACAGCGATAGGGAAAAAAATCGTTCGAGCGTGCAATCAAGGTGATGCGCAAGCGATTTTCAGCCAGGCGGGAATCCAATGCTTGGAAGTACCACATGCCATCGCTGACCACGATACATGTAGTCAGGTTACAACACACGCACACACACGCACTCGCAATACCGCGTTTAATCTCGATTCACATTCTCAATGCTCACCCACTTTCTCGCCCGGAAATCCCAACCCACAATCTCAACACGTCCACTTTACAACATAAAATAGTAGACACCCGGGGTGAAGACCCGTTGGAGTCACACATGAAGCCGAACCTCACGGTTTGGGTGTACAGAACGGACTCAGTCACCATGGCTTCGAACAGTTACATGCTTGAAACACTTTCGACGAAGAATTAACGCAGGAAGTACCACGAAATTCCAACCCGTTTTCCCCTGCGTCCTTGACTCACCCCCGTTGGCCATGGAAAGGGTGAAGGGCCTATCGTGGCGAAGGTTTCTGTGGAATTCATCTTCGAACTCTCCTCCCCAGATAGACTCGCCGCCGGTACCATCGCCGAGCGGATCTCCCTGACAAACACCAAAAACAAGAGGGGGCGGTGTACGAGACAATTCATGTGCCTGAAAAATAAAAAAGTGCAAAGTTCGTGTTTCAGCCAGCGCTATCCCGAAAAAAGCAGTAGAGAAATATTGTCCGAAATTTTCCTCTTAGATCTAATGAAATAACAATACCAAGAGAAACGTTCATGTAACCGTGAAAAAAAACAACCAGAGATGCTTCAAGAAGCAATCCTGTGCCTGGAAAAAAGAGAAAACACCGGAGAATGCTCCAAGAAAAGTAGTGCATCTACTGCTGTACCTGATTTGTTTTTGACAACAACACCAAGGGGAAACAGTTCACGAAACAATGCATGTGCGTGGGCAACTTACGAAAACAACAATGAGAGATGTTACAAGCGACACACCGTGCGTCAACTCGAAAAAACACACACAAGATAAAAAGCACCAAATGTCTGCCTGACAAAAAAAACTTAAAATCAGCCAGAGCGTTTTTGCGTCAACAATCGCCATGGCCACGTTGATGTTCGAAAAATTGCAAAGCTTGTAGTCAGATCGATCGTGTAGGATACATGGACAGCACGCATGTGCAGCTGAACAGCAGTGGCGAGATGGGCATTGCGTGCGAAACGCGTCCCTTTGAAAGAACGGTAGATTCTGTTGGAAGAAAAACCAACAGGTTTCAATAGCCGCCCTGCTACCGTCGACAACCAAGAAAGCAAAAATGGAGACAAACGCGGGGTGATGGTGCATTGCCAAACGATGCCTGTTCATGAAAGCAAATCATGTTGTTCACTGGGCTGATGTTGCAGCTCAGCAGCTAACATTGAGTTGTGGGGTAGCAGTCATCACCTGAAAGGTAGGCAGAACCACCACAGGGTAACAACGTGCTCTACACATCAGTACAGGCCGTCTTTCCAATTGAAAATACTGTTCTTTTGTTTATTGTTCATCACCTTAATTCATCAGCGCTTATACACCACAGCATTTCTGCTGTGTAGGAGCTAGCTCCACTTCGTGGTCGCACAGGAGGGTTCCTCCCGCTGAGGCCGCTACATACAAACGATAATTTACGATCTATCCACACGATTACAATTGACAAGACAAGGCAAAGGTATTTCACTCTACATACCAGGTATCTAAATCTACAACACCAACATATTCGTACACAGAAAACCTCTACTGGTTGGTCACAAACACGCGTACCGTCCTCTTGCGAGCGACGCATGTTTCGCGAAAAAGAGAACGCTACATCATCGTCAAAAAGAGAATGAATCGCTACGAGATACGATAAAAACCGATGCTTACCGTCTGAACCATGAAGCCCTTGATGACTCGGTGGAAGATGACTCCGTCGTAATACCCGTTGCGAGAGTGAGTGCAGAAGTTCTCGATTGTCTGGAACCAAAACAATGCAGCAACAAACAACATCGACGAAGGGCGGACACGAAGCAGAGAAAAACAAACTGAGAGGACATCCATCGCCCTTACAAGCACCATTTGCAAGAACCCACGTCTGCGCCTCTTTCCGTTCGGGCCGACAGGACGGCCAACACATGAATCACTGATTTCGCGCATCTCGACTCAACAAAAAAAAAGAGCGTGTATCACTTGAATGAATAAATTATAACCATGAATAAACGGTACAAGTAAATAATCTTATGCATGCTCCGTATGAATTGGTCGCAAGTGCAACGCTGTTAATACTCATCCGATTTCTTCTTCGCGCGTGTGGATACTGTGCTGCTGATATCTTCTCTCTCGTGTGCATGTGTGGATACCTTAGGACACTCGTCCCAGAAGAAAAAGAAAGCTCACTATTAAAATAATAATAAAAGTAAAATTTCCAAGAAATTTTTGGAGGTTCGTAAGCTGTGCTTCGGTGGCCCGCCGTTACTTGCTTTTGACATTATCGGTTGTCTCTGGTGTGGACACGTGTACCTTCGGGCACTCGTCCGGGAATAGCTTGGTGCGTATGTCCCCCATGGACGTCCTGATGACCGCCTCTCTGCCCACCACGGTGTTGGTCTCGGCAACGACGTGCATCTGCAGGCGTATGGGCAACGAAGCAGTGGGGTGGGCGAAAAAATTAATTCGTCCGCTGGGTTGCCCTTGCTGTCATTTACTACTCCAGGACGCATTGCTTGTAGCATCACTGAATAGGTGTAGTGCGAACAACGTGCAACCGTCTCTCATGTTAAACCACGAGACCCCGCACCCCCTCCCCCGAAGGCTTTTCTTCGAACACGTCTCTGTCGTCAGCTCTTGTTGCCATCCCCTACCCCAAAAAGCGCTATTTGAAAGCGTCAGCAGCATATGCAATGCGTTTTGAAGGTACACAAGACGCTCGCCACGAATCTATTGTTGTCGGAGGAAAACAGCATCCGTGGAGAACAGGTTGAAACTCAGGTTTTCTACCACGGACACGTCAGTGAGCTTCACACATAAAGTCGTTGAAGCACCATTTTCATCTTCTTCGAAAATACTCAGATTGACACTACCGGTTGCTTGCACGGTTAGCAGACGACCTAACGGCTAACCGTACAAGCAACCGGTATCACCAACCAGAGATTTTTCCAAGAGTATGGGAATGGTGTTCAAACGACCCTGTGTGTGAAGCTCACAGGCGTGCTTGTCGTAGAAAACCTGAGTTCAACCTGTTGTCGGCCTTCGAAACGAGGCATCCCTGCATCTAGTGTGAACGTCGTGTAACCGCTTGTCACGCTTCTATTTGAACACGTTCATGTGCTTTCTGCCCTTGTTGCTACTACTACTACAATACGAACCGCTTGTCACGCTTCTATTTGAACACGTTCATGTGCTTTCTCTACTACAATACGCTTTGCTTACTCATCATTGCTACTTCAGCGCGAACGTTATGTACCGCTCCACACAACGACTGCGAGACTCACCTCTTCCGCCGAGGGTTTCTCGTTGAAGACGTCCCTGCCGTTCTCCCCATCGTCGTCCTCAACCGGGTCTCTCTTGGAGAACATGTAGAACCTGACCAATGACATCATCTCACTACATTCAGACAGAGTGCGACCAACTCCTGTTGTTGATGTAGTTGTCGTTGCTGTTGTGGTCGTTGTTGTCATTTGCTGCTGATGGCACCGCTACTGCTTGTCTTTCCATCTTCAAACGCTTCAAGAAGACGTACGCGGTTCAGCGCTGCTGAAGGAAAATGAAGCTGCTGCTGCAGCAGCAGCAGCAACTACAGCAACATGGTATACCGTAACAACGATCACCACATAATCAGAGCTATCGGTATCCGTGTGCCGCAGCAAACAACGTGCACCTGTTCTTGTCGAAGCCCGTGGCGATGACGATTGGGTCCGGTATCTTGGTCTTGTTTATCTCTTCCGCTGTTCGAGACTTGGTTTCTCGTGCCAGGAGCATCTGGGTGTCGATCTTCGCTGTTCCCTGTGGACGGCAAGGGGCAATCATCATCCATAAATTACTTGTGACTGTTGCTGTAGTAGTAGTAGTTGTTGTTGCCGGAAAGCTCTCGAGGAGACGATCCCAACGCCGCCATTTTCGGCACTGCCGCTGTTTCGACTGCCAATTAATCTAGCTTTGATAGTTGGTCAGGGGGTGCAGTACGTAATGCAAGGCACGGTTCACTCCTGCCGCTCCCCATTGTTGGATAGGCCTACTCCACGACAATGAAAAATGATGAGGCCTACACGAGCGCTGTGTTACCGTGAATTTTTTCCAGTAACTTTCTCCTGGCCCATAAAAGAGCTGCTTGAAAGAAGCGCACTTTCAAAACCGAAGACTATCATGTACTCCCCCCGTTTCTAGGCCCGCTACATGGTTATACGAACTGATACCCCCGTTCGAGCGTTTGTTTGCCGTGAGAATTTGCCAGTAAGGTTCTTCTTGCCAGGACAAGAGTCGCTCAAAGGAATCGTATATTCAAACGGAAGATTATTATTTACTCCCCTGCGTGTAGGCCCGCTACATGGTAATACACACTGAATAGTTATCGTGAGAATCTTCCAGGAAGCTTCTCCTTGCCTGGAAAAGAGTCGCTTGGAGGAAGCGCACGTTCTCATGCCTCCCGAGCACCCTCGAGACTCTGTTGGTCACCAGGTTCACCACCTTGATGCCCAGCATGGTACAGTAGATAAGGAAGTGCCCGCTTTCATCGAAGATAGCGTTCTGCCTATCCAACGCGTCGGAAGCCTGGTTCCATGGAAACGAAAGACAGTGTTCGGAAGGTGCGCATGTGTGTGATTCTCGAACCCGCGTTTTGTCTGTCCAAGGCGTCGAAAGCCTGGCTCGATAAAAAACAAGAAACCCGTGTTTGGGAGGGATGGCTCTCGTCGAAAACAGGGTATTGTCTGTCCAACGACCCGGAAACCTGGTTCAATCCAACCCGAGAAAAGCGTGGTTGTTTGGGCGGGGGGGGGGGGGGGGGGGGGGAAAAGGAAACGAAAAAAGCCCTCAAAAAAAACCCCCCCGGGGGCAAAAAAAGCGGGAAAACCCTGAAAAATCCCCCCAAAAAAAAAAAATGCCCGTACTTTCCCTTTGTCTTTTATGCCCCCAAAAAACCCATTTTAAACGGTTGTTGTTGCCCTTTCCGTTTCCTTCCTTCCCAAAAAAAAAAAAATGAAAAAAAAAAAAAGCTGGTGGGGGGGGCCAAATCCCCCGAAAGGGCCCATGGATGGGGTAAAAAAAATTACAAACAAAAAGGCAAAAAAAACAAACAACCCCAGGGGCCCCACAAAAAAAATAAAAAAAAACCCGGGTTTGGGTTTCTAAAAACCCGG
>FN648514.1:60324-73895 GCA_000310025.1 Ectocarpus siliculosus
TAAGGCCCGGGCCCCTTGAGGTTGCGCGCGGGGGGGGGGGGGGGGGGGGGTTACCCCTAACCCCCCGGGAGCTCCTGGCTCCAAGCAAATCTACCGAGAAAGTTGAGGAGCACGTGTTGTTGTTTTCGTGATGAGCTTGTTGGATCCTATTATAAGAGTGACAAAAAAAAAGAAACGAAAAAAAGACGCTGGCTCTTCACCGCTAGGTCGTGGATTGGCTCGAGGTGCGAGTGGTAGTGCTTGACGAACTCCACCCCTTCCGGCATCTTCTTCCAGAACTTGATGTGCCCGTCCAGGCTGGCCGTGACCAGAAAGTCGGTGCCGCAGGGGGTCATGAGGGCGTGGCTTACCACGTCCCGGTGCATGTAGCTGCGCTCGTACATCGGCGCCGCGGGCAGGGCTTCGAGGTACACCTGCTTGGACGTCACATTGTGGGAGAGCAATCGCATCGGTAGGTACAAGCAGGGCGGGCGCTTCGGTCTATACATGTTCGGTGTGGGAGAGCAATCGCATCGGTAGGTACGAACGAGGTGGGGTTTTCCGCCCAACGCGATGGTGGTACCCTACGGCAGATGGTATTCTACGGCAGATGGGAAGGAAGGTACACCTGCTTCGACGTCACATTTTGGGAGAGCAATCGCGTGAAAGGTACAGACAAGGTGGGGCTTGCCGTCCAAATGGGCGGTGGGACCCTACGGCATATGGCGAGGCAGGCACATGGTTGGCGTCACACTGTAAGCGAGCAGGCATGTTGAAGGGAACGCGTAACTGCACACACCTTTTGAGACGGAAATCATTTCATTGGACAACCGCTTCGGTCGGCCGATCCTACCGTAACTAAGGAAACACACACACATATTATCTTTAGAAATGCTTCCTCAGGAGCCCTGAGACTAGCGTCTAATCTCTGGCTAGCCGGTTGGCGCGGTCGATGCCAATGCCCCCCCTTCGATCAAGATACGGATAGGAACGATCGGTCCTGTGGGAACAATGCTCAGTCCTCTCGAGGACGCGTGGTCAACGGTCTAACAGCTAAGGCGCGAAAAACATGAGTACACCCCATCTTTGTACACGATTTTTTAGCCGCCCTGAGACTGATGTCTCTTCACCCGTCAGCCGGTTAGCGCGGTCGATGCGAAAGACCCCCCTCCCCCCTGCACCGATCCATCCTATTCGAGGTCAACAGTCTAACGACTACGGCGTGCGTTTACACGAGTACACCCCCCCCCCCGTCCACCTTTTCGTGGGCCAGCTTCCGCTTCTTCTTCTGCTTCACGGGGGCCGGTGCCGGCGGCCCTGCCTCCCCGTCCGTGTCCGAGTCCTCCCCTAGCTGCCCAGGCGCCGCAGGCTGAGGCCCGGCTTCGTCATCGGAAGAGGATTCCGACTCTTCCGGCTCCTGCTGCGCTTTCTTTCGCTTAGCGATGCTGGCCTCGTCATCGCCTGGCTTGGCCATGTTTTTGGCTTATTCCCCGCTTGGCTCTCTCACTGCGGGCAAGGGTGGATGATATTTCAAGGGCGGTTGTGCGTTGGTTTGGGGTACGACGAGATGCGGAAGCAAGGATGCGGTGTTGTGGTTAAGTTACGACAGAGACGTATAGGGGATGATTTTTCAACCCGCTGTATTACTCGTTGGCCTGCTTTCGTGAAGGAATTCGGTTGAACCATAATACAAAATGCCCGCCTTCGCCTGGCTTCGCCATGATAAGTTGCCGCTTGGCGCAGGCCAAGTTGGCTTACTTTCGAGGGTGGTTGTGAGGTGTCTTTGGGTTACGACGAGATAGGGAAGGGGGGCGCTGACGGTATTGCAAGAAAGTTACACGGACATGGTTCTAACCTGGTGTGTTGTTGGTCTACTAATTTCGTGGAGGTACTCTGTTGAACGGCTCAAGAAAACGGTAGTATCTCAGACAAGAACGTTGGTGGTACGGGAAGATGCACGCTAAACACATCAAAGCCGACGTTGCGAGTAGTATCTGCTGTTGCGTCGCTAGAAATGCTGAATTGTGACATGCTCTCGCTGAGACACAGGAAGCGACAGACCATCAGTAACCCGCCCTGGTATATCTGTGGGGAGTCGCACACAGCAGACACCACCGAGGCGATCTGGTGGTGAAGGTGTCCCGACGCGCCCTAAAAATGATGGTGTGCGCTGTGGAGATCGTGAATGACGCAAGGCACCATTCCTCTTCAGTGGTTGCATGGTACACTAATTGACAGCAGCATGTATGTGTTGAGTTTTGGGTCTAAACGGCGTGTGAGTTATCGATTCATCACACTGGTGACCGAAGAGACTATGGGGACGAAACATATCTACCACCCGCTTTACACAGAGTACCGCACACAGCAGGTGAAACTGATGATACCACAAGGGGCGTGGTATCTAACGTCATGTACTGCAGCCCGATACAAAGAGAAGAAGGCGACGTCTCTCTCCCAGCACAGAACTTAGTTCAAGGGCGCTTATGTCCTGGGCATTGCCATCACGGACTGATGCCTGTTGTACTTCTATAGCTGCCTTTCGTGATTTTCAAGATCGCTACTATTTACAACCTCTTCACGTTGCCTCGAAACAACGCGGCTGGGGCATGGTGTCGGGAGCATCTGCTGCTGCCATTTATTTGCCCACGAAAGGTCAGACCCCATATGGTCATAATTCAGCAGTAGAAGTGAGTGTCACAAGCATCGACCGGGATGAAACAACTGAAATCTGGAGCTCGCCTACGGCTGTATATCCTGGTTATCCCCTGCACTGGCTGTGCTGGAAGACTGATACTCATGATGCCTGAGATATGTAGTATTATAGACACTTGCTGTTGTACAGCAGTACCCATGTGAAGCAGCAGCTGCAGTTGTTAGAACATCCAGTTTCTCAAGGGGCTAAGGGCCATTTCCCAGCAGCTCGATTGCGTAAGAGAGAGGCACACAGAGAACATCAACACTGCAAGGTGTCTACACTTCTGAGCGCCAACGTTGACCCAGGGCCAACAAACACGTCTCCGAAGCCAGCAGCGGCTGGCACGTTGGACGGAGTGCGTTGCGCAGCAGGGGGTGACCTATTCCGTATCAGGCTACGACAAACGAATTATCGGTGCCTCGGGAACCAACCACGGCCACCCCGGGCCAGGCAGCTATTAACACAAATAACTCTGTTTGCACGCACCTGACTTGCGCCTTGGATAAGTTGGTTGCCGGCGCTACACTCTGTCGGTGTACCCAGCCAGTACGCTGAGAGCGCGGCTGATCCTGTGAAAGCGGCACCGGAAAATCATTGCATGTACCCACTTCCGAGGAACCGCATAATGCACGCCCCCCCGGACGTTGGTTGCGTTGGTTGCAAGCGGGCGTATCACTACACTCAGGCGCAGCAGACCACCGTCCTCCTCAGCTGCAGACTCGGAGGGACGCTCTTGATCAGGTAAACATTGAGTTTCCCGCTGCGGTCAGAGACAGAAAGTGGCTGCATTGGACGGGATATATCGCTGCTTCCAGGCTGCTGTTCCAAGACCAGTGACACATGATTATCCCCCCTGTTCTTCATCACGACTAATAAAAAGGCCTGCCATGTTGTTGTTGTTGTTGTTGTTGTTGTTGTTGTTGTTGTTGTTGCAGTTGACGTTGATATCGTTGTCGAGGTACTTGTGTCCTGCTCTTGGTGTTGCTGGTGCCTACGCCTGCTAGGTTCGTTTTCCTCACAAATCTTTGAAAGTGGGTCTGAATATCGCATCTTCGGGCCACATGAGAAACGTTGGTACAATATCGACAAAGCAGGATGTTGTACAGCATATCCCTGGTACGGCGGACAGCGCCACGTTTGAGCTGGCTTGATCGTAGCAGCTGTTGCATTGCTCAGGATGCAGCTCTCTCTCTCTCTCTCTCTCTCTCTCTCTCTCTCTCTCTCTCTCTCTCTCTCTCTGTCTCTCTCTGTCTCTCTCTCTCTCTCTCTCTGTTTTCTCTATTGTTCATCACCAAATGCTGATACTGCGATGTACTTGCCCAGCACCGAGAACCCTCCGACTTCCGAGGTGAAGTTATCTGTAGTCCCTTGGTAGTCCGTTGGTGCACCGGAACGGACCGTTGAAACGTGGTGCGAATAGTAACAGTCTACCCTTTGGTCTACCCGTAGATAGCGCCCGCTAGTTTAGCGACCGATGTACCTATAGGTTTCGCCAAGGTTGGGGTCCGTACGTGCAGTTCCTCTTGTGGGATACAAATGACCGCTATATACATGGGTGGTAGTTCACGGTTTCTAGGTTGACCGGCTCACAGACGGTGCTCAAATTCAAACAGCTGTCCTCAAGATATCACACCGCCTGGACCGATTTTCCGTACGTGCAGTTCCTCTTGTGGGCTGCAAATGACCGCTTTATAGGTATTAGTGGAGGGTTTCTTAGTTGACCGGGCTGCTCACAGGCGGTGCTCAATTCAAACAGCTGTCTCAAGATATCGGACCGCCTGGACCGGTTGTTCTCAGCTCGACTGTACACGCCACGACGAAGAGGACATACGTATACCTCCTGGATTAAGTCAGACTATACGTTTTCGGAGAGCTCCCGACGAGACGGTTGGAATGCCGCCATTGTGGGCACCGCTACTCGTTGCTGCTGCTGCTGCTGCGGAGTAGCAAAACTTCGAGAATCGGCCCAGGGTGTGTGTGATATTTCCGCGTCACCTACACGGCGGTGGTACCCCGACGACTTTGCTGTGCTCCATAATTCGATGCGTTCACGGGCGTACGCTTCACGGTTCAGGTTCAAGTTCTTGTTCGGTTACCATCATCTAGCTAGGCCAATATACAGCGGTTAGTCTAGGATCCACGCAGGTGATAATAATTAGAATTTAGAGCAGGATCCGCCGCAGACCTGCGTCTTGCTTCTCGTCAACGCCTCCAGACTTACTCGCGGGCCTTTCCTCTCTCGTGTGTGCACCACAGCAGGGGCTCCGTCGATCGACCTGCTGTTTCCTCTCTCCGACAAGGAGAATGGAACCGGCAGGCGGCGAGTCACCAGCACGTGCCGCTTCGGGAGCGCCGACCAGGGGGAGCGAGAACGATGCCTTGCTCGGATGGGGAAGCGGCGGCAACGCCAGCAACACGATGATTCCTAGCACCGTGGGGAGGGGGAGGGGCAAGGGCAGCAGCAAGCTGAAGGGGGGCTCCGGCGACCGCGGCGGGACGACCGCTTACACGGAGGGACCGCTAGGGTCTGGCGCTAGGTCTAGGATGGCTTCCTACGACTCGGCGACTACTCTTGGCCTACCGAGGTAGGCTTTGGTATTTGCGTGTGTTGTGTGTGTTTTTTTATTATTGGCATCGACCGCGCTAACCGGCTGGCCAATGAAAAGACGTCAGTCTTAGTGCGGTCTAAAAAAAAAAAACACTGTATCTGCCATGAACTGGGACCCCGTGAGGGTGAGGGGGCAATCGGGGAGGCTAAACTATCCTCCGGACCAAAGACAGAAACGGTAGCAACAGAAGAAATGTTGTGTGCGCGTGTTCTGCATGGTTCGTTCCTGTCGGGCTGGCCAATGGAAGGACGGTCCCGCAAATGGCGTGGTTCGTTCCTGCCTGGCTGGCCAATGAAATGACGCCAGTCTGTGTGCGTTTGTTTTGTTCTGTTGGCATCGTTAACCCAGTCGACTGACCCAATGAAATGACGCCAGTCTGTGTGCGATCGTTAATCTCGTCGGCCGGCAAATGAAATGACTGTGGTCTGTGTGTTTGTTTTGTTCTAAGGGGTAAAGTCCACTCCAAACAGCTGACCAATGAAATGACGCCAGTCACAGTGTATTTGGTCCCATTGTTCTCGCACGCTTACCCCGCTGAAAATGAAACGATTCGAGTCTCATTTCGGCTATAACCAGAAGAGTTGCTAAAAAGCCATAATCTGGGACGCGGTCCGGCCGGGTCGCGGGGGAGGTTACGCTTTCCGGACGCGGAGGCAGGTGGAGACAAATTCATGTGTGCACCGAGGCTTGTACTTCCTACTCGTGTCATTTCGTCAGCGTCCGTCGTCGTAACACTTGCTGGTACCGTCTCTCGCAAACCTTTCCCGCCTCACGGACCGATGCTATCGGCATCTCCCCGATGCTGCTGTCTGCTGTGCCTGCTGTGTCTGTGTCTACGGCACCGCGTATCTATCTAGGCGTGTGTCGAGCCGGGTCCGACTGGAATCGTGGGAATTCCCTGGATGGGGGAGCCACTTTACCATGAACCCACCGCCTGGGCTCGCCCTGTCGAACCCTAGCAAGGACAACGGGTGAGGCTTAGTGAAAGTAAATCATTGTTTGTGACACACAGAGATGATCGTTGTGTTTTACTTGTAGTGTGGTTCGCCTCATCCTTCGTGATGCTAGAAATGTGTACCATGTTGTACCCCTCTTGGGGTAGTTGGGTCGGGACCACGGAAGGCGTTTGCGTCAGTTGGACCAGTACCAATGTTGGAAGGTACTGGGTAGAGAGACCGGAACAACTTTAATGTGAAGACAACAACAACAACAACAACAAAAATCTGTTCGGGCGCCAGGCTACACCTTCCGGCACGTCTTTGACGCTCCAGCCGGTGGCGGTTTGGTAGTCATTTAGATGTGATAGATCAGCCTTTCGCGCTGCTCGATATAATCAATGGGGTCTCTGTGTGTTCGACATAATTGGCAGCATGACGAACTCACCACAAGACCCATCTTGCTGTGCTGCGCTTGACTTGCGACAAGCATTGTCCTACAACAAACTCCCGCTGTGTGCTACTGTCTGCGCGGTGTTCGCCTCTATTGGAAACCCCGCCGGCGCTTTCTGCCACCGCTTTGACGTTTTTTTATGCCACGTGTCTTGGCAGGGGCCACGAGAAGCTGGGAGAGTGGTACGCGACGGCAATAAGCGGAAACGACATCCTCTCGAGGTGAAGCCCAACGCGGGTGCTGTAGATCATTCCCGTGCAGATGATTTTCGGTCTCGCTTGCTGAATGATTCCCATTTGACCTGTAGTTCCGCTCTCCTGAACGAAACACGTGTTTAGAGCGTCTTAATGACCATTGTGAACGAGCTCTTTTTCGTGCCAGGAAGAAACAAGAAAATGGGGGAAACCCTAAATGCATCTGTATCTGCTTTCATAGCCAGACGAGATACCTTTTTTAAGCCTCGTGTTGGGCGTTATTTTTTTTCATTCATTTTGGAGACGGTTTAATTAGCAGCATTGCACTTGCGCGGGGTCGAGAACCCTCACTTCGCGCAAAAGGGATAATCGCACCACGTTGTGTTAAGTTGGTCAAGCACCCTCGAGGCAGTTACACAGTGCTTACAACTGTCTCTGGAAGTGAAAGCACCAGAAAATAAATTAAGTCATACGGAGCTGTCATCCGTACGCAAGGAAGTCAGCACAAGTTGCCGAACACCCTTAGCAGGATGCAGGGTACCCTCCATGCGACTCGCCGAATACCTCACGGCGCTTCGCGCTTGGTGATGTAAGAGCCTGGTCCGGTGAAAACCCGGCGTGCTCCGTCCCGGCTTTGTAGGGATGCGAGGTCAATGGTCTAACGTCTACGGCATGCCCGACTATGAGTACACCCCCCCCTTCCGTCCCCTGTCCTCCAGTGTGCTGTACGTGACTGGCCTGGTGACCGGATTCGCTGGCTGGTTATCCCCGGTGTGCCTGCTCATGGTCGCGGGGATCCTCTACCTCTACAGGCAAGCAAAGGCGCAAGTAGCTCTCTCTCTGTCAACCTGTTTGTTGTAGTGATACCAGGTTCTCTTTTCTCAAGCTCTGTCGCCAACGGGGGTCCCGAAGTAGCAACGTTCGGTGCTCCCTCGCTCATCTGAGTTGTTGTTGTTGTTGTTGTTGTTGTTGTTGTTGTTGTTTTTCTTGTCGACATCGCCGGCATTGTCGTGGTTGTCGTTGTTGCTGTTCGTTGTTTGTTGTCGTTGTTGCTGTTGGCGTTGTGGTCGGTTCTGGTGTTGTTGCTCCCAGCCGAAGGCCTTCTTGCGCCCGTTCGACCACCATGCGGCGGTACCGATCACACGTTAGCCAACACCCAACACCTCATCAGTGGGACTCACGCTGTATCGGGAGGGCAGAGCAGCAGTGAGAGCGTAAGCCGTGGTCGACACGCTCTCATGTTTTTGTTTTCAAGGGTGCACGAAGAAACATTTCTTGCACGCCTAGATGCCTTCAGAGGGCCTGGAGGAGGGTACTCTAGAACCAAGTGAAAATGTAGATTCAGCTTTTTTAACCTTGCTCGAAAGTACTGCTGTGGCGTTGACTTTCGTTTCACTCTGCGTTGTGTACGTTTTTTTTTTCATTCTTTTGAACGCGTGTTTCGTGCTTGCTTGTGTTTTT
Source organism: Ectocarpus siliculosus (assembly GCA_000310025.1). Taxonomy (NCBI): domain Eukaryota; class Phaeophyceae; order Ectocarpales; family Ectocarpaceae; genus Ectocarpus; species Ectocarpus siliculosus. The sequence continues at coordinate 68,652 of FN648514.1, forward strand.
CGGCAGGTTTATCTACGGCGAAGCAATCTCCGCGTTGCCGATGAACGGCGGCGCGTACAACGTGCTGATCAACACGACCAGCAAGCCGGTGGCATCCTTCGCCGCTTGCCTTGCCGTCATCTCGTACATCGCCACCGGGGTCGTCTCCGCCGCAACCGCCGTCTCCTACCTACAGGTACGTACATGCCCGTCTTGACTGGCGCTGGAAAAACTCAACATGGCGCAGAGTTATTTCTCGAGCGGGTAGTCTTTCTTTGTTTTGTAAGTGTTGTTGTTTTTGTTGCTGTTAGGGTTGTTGTTGTTGTTGTTGTCTTCACATTATCTACCGTTCCGGTCTTCGCTCAGTACCTCCTAACGTCCGTACTGGTCCACCATATATTTTCGAAAAGGGCTATAGCGCCGATCAAGGATTCCGCGTTTCAATCAATAGCCACGGCCTTTTCTCCGATGTGACTAAGTACGCCTTCAACGAATATTGAGAACGCCAACGGCTCCATCACGGGTACTCTCGGGCCCCAACTCACCGGTACACAGGGCCACCTGTTCCATGGTATGGACGACGATGCGGGTACGAACGGTGTCTTGCCGGGTAACCGCAATGACACCAATGCCCGTGTCGTTTGAGATACCGTGGTTTCTTTGCATAAATGGGAACGTCGTATTTGGTGACCCCGAGGTTGCGGCTAGTTGTGCTTCCACCCCTTTCGGATTGAGCGTTGGTGGTTGCGGAGTACCCACTATTGCACCTAGTTCGTGTAAAAGGCTTGGTGATGGCAGAAAAGGGGAGTGATGTGTAATCAGAACCCGCCACCGCCGAAGAAGCTGGGACTCGAGAATTTCAGGGCAGAAAATTTTGAAAATTCGGAAGTTGACGTACGAGCAGGGCAGTAAGGCCTAAAATGAACGAACCAAACCTACAGTACGTCGATCATTGTGGGTGATACCTCACAGAGTAAATGAGAAACGAGTCTGCGGCAATTGGGTCTTAGGTGTCGCCACTTGCATTTCGCTACGTAATTGTGCCGCCTCCTTTTGTTATGTCGCCGACGACGACGACGTTGCCCTTCCTCCTGTTGGTGGTCGTGGTGCTGCTGAAGCGGTCGCTGATCGTGGTGACGGGTACATGTGACGATGTTGCCGCTCCCACTGCCGTTGCCGCTGCTGCTGCTGTCGCTATCGCTGTTGTTGCTGCCTCTGCTGTCGCTGCTGACGTTGTTGTTGTTCTTGCGGTTTTTGCCGCTTCTGTCGCTGCTGACGTTGCTGTCGCTGCTGTCGCTGCTGTCGCTGCTGTCGCTGCTGTCGCTGCTGCGGCTGATGCTGCTGTTGCCGTTGCTTCTCCTGCTGCTGTTGCCTCTGCTGCTGATGCTGCTGATACTGTTGCCTCTGGTGGTGGTGGTGGTGGTGGTGCTTTCATTGACGGCTGTGTTGCCTGTTCATGACTCTACGCCGGCGACGTTCGTGCCGCGATGCAGACGCTGATACCAGCGGCCGGGTTGATGACATGCACCATCGGCCTTCTGTTTTTCTTCGCCTGCCTCATGACCATGGGTGAGAACGAAAGATCTGAATCATTTGGAGGCACCGGTGACACACCAGAAGAATATTTCCTGTATCATACCAATAATGCGAACAGGACAAGGCGAAAATGTTGCCGAAAGTTGCTACTGCCACTGATACCGCAACTGCTGCTGCTGCTGCTGCTGTTGCTGCCTCCCCTGTAATCGGTTGCACGTACCAGGTATCTCCGAGTCGGCGGGCGTAGCGTTAGGAATGTTCGTCGTACACGTGTTTACACTAACGGCGGTGTGTGTCTTGTCGGCGTGTTACGCCTTCTACAACGTCACCATCCTCAAGGAAAACCTGCAACAGGTGCTTTTGGCCGCCTGTTGGTTGTTGTTGTTTTTGGTGTCGTCGTCTTGGATTTTCTTGTTTCGATGTTGCCGTTGTTTTCGAAACGGCCCTTGGGTGCCTGTACGGTAACACCCGCCCCTCGACGACCTTGCATCAAAGTTGCACTACTAAGCAGTTAGCGTTGTGTGTGATGCTGCTATGTTTGGTGTCCTTTTTGTTCAATGGTGGAGGGAAAGCACTCCAAGCGGGGGCAGGTGCTTCTCACACCGGCAGTCTTCCCTTCCACGGTACTACTCTTAGCCCCATGCCATTTGCTACCTGGTCGTCAGTGAACGTTGTGCTTGTTTCTGTTGCTGCTGCTCTGATGTCTTCGACCCCGTTTAGTATCGGGCAAGACGCACTCTCCAAGCTTTATCGCATTGTGCTCGAATCTGGTACCGTTTTCCAACCTGAACGCGATTCCTTCTGGAAACGCACTCAGGATTTCCCCGCGGTGACGGTGGGCGGCACGGTGGTGGAAGGGACCTGGGTAACCGCAATATTGTTCGGGGTCTCCAGTGCCATGCTTGGCGTGTCGGGATTCGAGTCGTCCTCGCAGTTCGTTGAAGAGCAGGCCAAGGGCGTCTTCGTCAAGACCCTTCGTAACATGCAGGTGTCTTGCGGTCTGTGAGCGGAGGGTCCGTGGGTTTGGGGCGCCTGTGGGTACTCCGGTCTAACACGTGCAGATTGGTGGCGATTTGTGTTTGTTGGGTTTATCTTGAGCGCTATGCATCATGAATGATCATCGCTGTTTTTTCGAAGTTTGGGTATCCCTTCAGGTTCGACTCAACATCCAGGGTTTTCTCCCTAACGAGAGACGTGTGACGTACAGGTACGGCTACGATAATAGAAGTACCGACATAAGAGGAAGTACGAGTGAATATCGTTTGTGACGGCCATGACGAATACATGGCTTGTACTCCGTACGGTTTTAGAAATGGCTTGATAAATGAGTCCAGTTTTGGCTTGTCCAACCCTCGCTTTGATTTCTGTTTGCCGCCACTGTAGGCGGTATGATGTGCACCTGGCGTTGTGCGCGAAGACATTGGCGGTTCAGAGCGGACATTTCTGCGGTTATTTGGGATTTTCATGTGGAGATGGAAGATCCACGGGTGTGGTTGTTGTGCTTAGTTTGTTGCAAGAAAACTCACGAGATATGGCGTGCGACTTCGCGCTACTTGTCGTCGCCGTCAAACTCGCACAATAACATTGAATTCTACCACGAGTACAAGTCACATCACGATAGCAATTTCACCGTACTACGACGTTTGAGTTCACTGAGGCCAAGGCCTTGTTTCGTGTTGGAACAAGAACAATATTATCGAATCGGGCACAACTTCGACATGTGTTTTTTGTGCTCTACGCGCTTGCTTTTCTTTTCTTGGACATGCTGCCTGCCGTCGCCGGCGCTCGTGGTCCCAGTGGGGTGTTGCCGTCTTCAATCCCGCCATCTGCCTTCTGAGCTTGTGCGTATTGCCTATGGAGGAGATCATCGAGTACAAGGTGAGACTTTCTCGCGCGTATACCCGGCTCCGCGAAATTCCTCAGGGACAACTGACACATTTGTTTTCTCGCCATGTGCGTGTAGGGAAGTTTGTCCTGAAAGAGGTGAGGGTGGGCTGTCTTTGAGGGTGAGGATCGTTGAGTGATGATCGTTGGTGTCGGTGACCGTTGAGGATGATGATCGCTGGCGTCGAGGATTGTTGAGCATCGTTGGTCGTAAGGATCGTTGAGGGTGAGGATCGTTGGCGCCGAGGATCTTCGCGTCGTCGAGGGTGAGGACCGTTCGTGTCGAAGATCGCTGGCCTCGAGGGTTGTTGAGGGTGAGGATCGTTGACGTCGATGATCATGGGCGTCGAGGATCGTTGGGAGTGAGCATCGTTGGCGCCAAAGCAGCGTTGACGTCGAGGATCGTTGAACATCGTTGGGCATCGTTCACGTCGAGGATCTTCAGGAAAGTTGCGTATCATTGAGAGTGAGTATCGTTGACGCGGAGCATCGTTACCGTCGAGGGTCGCTGAGCAACGTTGAGCATAGTTGCGCACCGTCGGGGGTGAGGATCGTTGCTGTCGAGAATCGTGGGTGTGACCGTCGTTGACGTCGAGAATCGTTGGCGTCGATGATCGTTGACGGTGAGGATCGTTGGCTTCTATGATGGCTTCAAGGTGATGATCGTTGGGGTCGATGATCGTTGAGGGCGAGGCGAAGATCGTTGGCGTTGAGGATCTTTGGGGGTGAGGATAGTTAAGGGTGAGCACCGTTGGGGGTGAGGATCGTTGACGCGAAACATCATTGACGTCGATGATCGTTGAGCATCATTGAGCACCATTGAGCATCGTTGAGAGTGAGGGCCGTTGACGTCGAGGATCGTTGACGTCGAGTGTGAGGATCATTGAGCATGAGGATCGTTGAAGCCAAGGACCGTTGGCGTCGAGGATCGTCGAGGGTGAGCATCGTTGAGGATCGCTAAGGGCAAGGGTCGGTGAGCGTGACGATCGTTGAGGGTGAGGCCGAGCATTGGTGCAGAGCATCGCTGACAGTGAGCATCGTTGACGTGAGGCATAGTTGGCGTCGAGACTCGTTGCTCGTGAGGATAGTTGACGCCTAGAAAAGACGGCGTCGAGGATTGTTGAGCGTGAGGATCATTAACGCCTTACATAGTTGACGCCGAGGATCGCTGAAGTCGACGATGGTTGAGGCTGAGCATCGATGACTTCGAATATCATGGAGGGCGAAGGATCGTTGGCGTCGAAGATCGTTGGTCGTAAGGATCTTTGAGGGTGAGGATCATTGAGCGTGAGGGATGTTGAGGGGGAGTATTGTTGATGATCATTGGGCGTGGGCATCGTTGGGCGTCACTGAAAGTGTGGATTGAGCGTGACAATCGTTGAAGGTGAGCATCGTTCACGTTGAGGATCGTTGCTCGTGAGGATCGTTGAGCATTAGCATCGTTGGCGTCGAAGATCATTGGTCGTAAGGATCGTTGAGGGTGAGCGTGGTCGAGGATCGTTGAAACTGAGCATGGTTGAGGATCGTTGAGCGTGACAACGAGTCGACACCGAGCATCGTTGGGGGTGAAGATTGTTGATGCGAAGCATCGTTGACGCCGAGGATCGTTGACCGCGAGGATCATTGAAGTCGAGAATCGTTGAGGGTGACGATCGTTGACGTCGAGCATCGGTGACGACGAGCATCGTTCAGCGTCATTCAGCATCGTTCGAGCATCGCTGACAGTTAGCATGGTTGACGTGAAGCATAGTTGACGTCGAGGATCGTTGCTCGTGAGGATCGATGACTTCGAAGATCGTAGAGAGTCAGGATCGTTTAAACCAAGCATCATTGACGTCGAGGATC
>FN648514.1:73995-123637 GCA_000310025.1 Ectocarpus siliculosus
ATCGTTGATGCCGAGCATTGGTCGGGGTGAGGATCGTTGACCCTAAGCATCGGTCGGGAGTATCTTTGAGCGTAAGCATCGTTGACGGCGAGGATCGTTGAGCACAAGGATCGTTGAGGGTGAGGATCGTTAAGGATGGTTGAGGGCGAGATCGTTGACGCCGAGCATCGTGGACGGCGAGGATCGTTGAACGTGAATTATCGTTGACACCGAGGATAGTTGAGGGTGAGCATCGTTGACGCCGAGAATAGTTGGTGTCTAGGATCGTCGAGCGTGAGGGTCATTGACGCCGGGATCGTTAACAATGAAGATCGTTGACGTTGAAGATCGTTAGGGGGGAAGATCTTTGAAGTCGGCCATCGTTGAGCGTGAGTATCGTTAGCGCGGAGGATCGTTGGTGTCAATGATGGTTGAGCGTGAAGATCGTTACGGATCAGGATCAGTGACGCCGAGTATCGCTGGGGATCAATTAGCATCGTTGAGCATCGCCGACAGTGAGCATCGTTGACGTGGAGCATAGTTGGCGTCAAGGATCGTTGAGGGTGGGCATCGTTGAGAGTCAGGATAGTTGGAGATGAGGCTCGTTGACGGAAAGCGTCGTTGGCGTCGATGGACGTTGGGCATTGTTGAGCATCGTTGATCATCATTGAGGGTGAGGATCTTTGACGCTGAAGAACGTTGACGACAACGACCGTTGAGGGTCTTTCCAGTTGGAGTCGAGGCCCTTTGAGCGTGTGGATCATTGACGACAACGATTGTTGGGACTGAGGATTGTTGTGAATGAGGACCGTTGAGTATCGTTGACAGCGAGCATCGTTAACTCGGAGCATCGTTGGCTTCAAGGATGGTTGACAACCATCGTTGAGGGTGAGGATCGTGGACGATAAGGATCGTTGAGAGTGAGGATCATTGATGCTGAGGATTGTTGAGGATTGTTGAGGATTGTTGACGTCGAGGATAGTTGAGCGTCGTTGAGAGCTAGCATTGTTGACGTCAACGACCATTCACCTTTGTGGAGTATCGTTGAGCATGGTCAAGAGCGAGCATTGTTGACGAAGGACATCTTTGACGCCGAGGATCGTTGAGGGTGGGCATCGTTGACGTCGAGGATCATCCAGCAAGGCTGTCCATCCTTGAGCACCGTTGACGAGGAGTATGGCTGGCGTCGAGGATGTGCAAGGATAAGGATCGTTGACTGCAAGGGTCGTTGAGAGTGAAGATCGTTGACATCGAGGATCGTTGGCGTCGAGAGTCGTTGAGGGTGGGGATCGCTGGCGTCGAGGATCGTCGAGGATGAGGATAGTTGACGCCGAGCCTGCTGGCACGAAGTGTGTGGCGAATTGTTCTGTATTGAACCTTCGCCGTCCTCACTTTCAAGATGAGGTGTAGGTTTTACGACGTGAGCCTTCGACCCCTCAGCAAGTGTTGCTGCATCAAGTCTTTGCTCATACACTAGTGCAATAACCCTGTGCCTGAAACAGACGCCCAAGCCTCCATTAAAAGTTGAGGTTCTCCAGTGCTGGCGCTATCTTGAGTCCCGCCTACCGTCTCTGACGAGACGCTGCTCTTCCTATCCTACAAAGGTCACCCCCCTCCCTCTTGGGTCTATCTCTCTTGAGGGGTCTTTCCCGCACCCCAACCCCATCTTCCGTACCGCACACGTCTACCGTGTCAGCACATCATGATGGTAATCATGGCCATTCGGGTCCGGTACTGGGCCTATCCCCATCCTGTGTGTGGCGCGCCTGTTATGTACAAGCGCGCAAATATCGAAGTCCCTTGCGGTACTTGACGCAGGGTCATGCCTGCCGAATGTAAAACGTTTGGTTAACCGGATACCCAAACAAAATCATGGCACGTTCGGTTTGGCACAGCAAATTCAAGGATGATGACGAGCTTCTGGTTCATCTCTTGTGAGGACTATGTTCTAGACCGACGGAAACTCGGCATATCGCTCCGTCCCTTCGAGGCTCGTCTCTCCACCGGTGTCCCTCGTCCGTACTGCCCTTGCCCGCCGTTTCAGCACTCCATGTTGGCAGTCATGACGAAGCGGGTCGGGTACTGGGCCTGTCCCCTGTTCGATCTGTCCTATTTATTCACCGATCTCCCCCCCACCGCCTTCTCCGTACCAATGCCGTTGCCGGCCTTTTCAGCACTCCATGTTGGCGATCATGGCCAAGCGGGTCGGGTACTGGGCCGGCGGGTGCCTCGGCTTACCTACCCCGGGGTTGGACCTCGGCGAGATATTCGCGTTTTGGGTGTCGCTTGACGCCTTCGTCGTGCTGTCGGGGGCCGTGTTGACGGCGTACGTGGGCATCAGCGGTCTGCTAGCGAGGATGGCCAAGGACCGCTGCCTTCCGCAGTTCATGCTCAGGAAGGTCGGTTGTGTTTGTTGCTGCTGGCTTTTGCATGCGAGACACTTTCACGGTCACGGAGGCTATCCGTTCGTTCGACCAGATACAACTTAAGGGCTACATCTAACTGACACCACATGGTATGGGAAAATGCACACACGCAAGCAAGATTGCGCGTGATTTTCCTACATACGATCCCGGCCAAACGACGCATGATAGGTAGGGTAGGCTTCCCCCCCCCCCCCCCCCCCCTCTCTTTTCTGTTTTCACTGCTTATTTTCGTGGGACACGTGAGACCACCAGGTTGTAGGTGAGCCAACCCAGACGTGATGCGGCATCACAACATTCGTCTGTCTTCATGTGCGGTGCAACTGCATTCGTCTGTCTTCATGTGCCGCACAACTACATTCGTCTCTGTTCATGTTGCTGTAACGTATCTTCCGGTTTCATCCCTCGCGTGCGTGTCTTTGTGAACCTTGTGATACGACCGGGCTGTTGTGCATTCTCGCGCTTGTATTTCGCATCCGCCGCCCCAGAACAAGTGGAGAGGGACGTACCACTACACTATCTTCGGATTCTTCTTGCTGGCTACAAGTCAAGTCATCATCCTGCAGGTAACCCTTACCCTAACCTTAACCCTAGAGTACATAGACAACGTAGAGCACGTTTGCGATAGCAAAGGTGAGTGTGTTTTGTTAGTTGCGTCGACCGCTAACCGGCTGACCAATGAGTGCAGGCGTCAGTAATTTTCAGTGATTTCGTCTCACGTATCTAGAGGCCAGTCTACATGGAAAGTGCGTGTGTGCTTTTCCCCCCTCTAAGCTGCTAGTTTTGATGATCACTCCGGTTGCCAGCTAATATGTTTCATTGGGGATTAAATTCCGACGCGGGATGACGCCCCGTTGCGGAATGACGTCCCGGCGCAGAGTGACCAATGGAAAACGAAGTACCTTTACGGAATGACGATTCTTCGCGAAATGCATCACTGGTGTAGAGCTACGTCCGGTTGGATTTTCAAATCTCTAAACGGTATTGGGTGCGATCGGAGGTTTGCAGCCCTCGTGGTATCATCCCGCGGCAACCTCCCGGCAACTCCCCTTCTCGACTTTGCTCAATCCTCTTTGTCAGCTAGAGTACCTTATGCTGACAGCACTAGAGTGAGGTAAGAACCACCACCGCGCAATGATTGGCTCCTTCTTGATGTGTGCCTGGCGGAGGTATCCATCGTCAATTGCTCCTTTCTACAGGTGTCTCCCCTAGCGGCTCGGTTGAGATGCTCATTTCGCCGACAATTTTGTTTATCAGCAATACGTCGTGTGCTCGTTTTTGTTGGTGTCTTCACACAAACTACCGTGCCGGGTTCGGTCCGCTACCTCATCTACCCAAGCGTACTTATGTTCCGTAACTGTCGTAGCCTTGAAAGGCTTCCACGCACGGTTAATGTTACGACTAGCTTTTGAAAACGTGACCCTCGCCAGCAACAACAGCATCTGAAGGTGTCAATGTTCACCGTACCTGCTATTTTGAGCACGACCAAGCGTCAAAACCACAAGTTCATCAAAGCATACGTGCTGCTGTTGTTCCGATCGCTCCTTCCACCCAGGGGGACATCACGACCTTGTCAGGCGTGTACACGTTTTCATTCTTGGGGGTGATGACCCTTTTTTCCGTCGGCACGATCCTGCTCAAGTTCAAGAGGCCCTCGCTCCCGCGAGAGGTCACGGTCAGCTACGCTACCACCCTCGTCGGGATTACCTGCGTGAGTCCGGTACTGCTCATTGTTGTCGTCGTTTTTTTCTCCAGCTTTCCCGGAGCGGTATGTATTCATTTTCTGGATTCACTCTTTCCGTTTTTTGCGATCGAGAGCCGAAACAGTGTCGTGGTGGCAGAGGCGGTATTTCTGTACAAAAAACTTACATTTTCTTCAAATGTCGAGCAGCAATGGACGCGGGGGCAATGGGGCCAATGTTGCGTTGTCAGAGGCCGTCTTTGTATTGGTTTCTTTGTGCCTGTTCGCGAAAATGACCGCCATTTCAACCACCCTTCATGTGTTTTTTTCCGTCTATATAACGGTCGTGCAATGTTGGGCATTTCTCCGGCACCACCTTGTAACTGCCGATTTCATTCAATTGAATCCCGTCTCTTGTTTCCGTTGTCAACATGAACAAACAGGTGATAACTCCCTTCGTTGGGAACATGCTGAGCGAGCCCGAATAATCAATCCCTTCTTTTGTCTTCGTTTTTGCCATGAACAAACAGGTGATTACCGCATTCGTTGGGAACATGCTAAGCAAGCCCGAGGTGGTGTCGTGGTTCCTGATCTACTTCATGGCGGTGGGGTTCGTAGTTGTCCTGGTTTTCCTTCGGGTGCGGCTGCTCAAGATCTTGCTCAAGTTCGCGCACCCCGTCTGCTGCGGTGGGAGGACTTTTTTTTTTTTTTTCAATCTCAATGTCGGTTGCCAAGACGTTTTTTCTATTCTTCGGTATTCATTTTGTTTTCTTGTTCTTCGAAGGTACGTCTATATTGCCTCTTGACGTTTATGCAACGTTCGTTCGGCTACGTATCCTTCGAGGCGGGAAGTTCAACGGACAAGTGTGAAATTGTTGAAGTGTCTTGTGTACATTTCGTCCTACTGTTCGTGTGAGAACTGTCGCGATTTTTGTTCTTTATCACCAACATTTGAGCCTTTTCTTCTTAATCTTTTTTTTTTTCGCAATCGCGGGCGCTCACTGTATTGGACATGCCCCCCCCCCCCTCCTTCCTGTTGTTGTTTGGGGCATGCCTCACTGATGGTGCGGATCAGACGGCGTCACGTCGAGCATAAAAGACCAGCTTCACGAGCTTCAAGACGAGCCGTTCGTGTTCTTTTGCAAGCAACCAGATACGTACGTCATTAACAAGGCTATTCTATATGTCAGGTGAGGACGAAAGCCAGGTATGGTAGATTGTTGGATACCCTTCTTTCTGGCGGCATGTGACGGTGCTTGGTGCAAATACCTCCGCGCCATCCTCGATCCCGTTGTTGTTGTTTTCTTCACGTTCAGAACCGTTCCGGTCTCTCTATCCAGTAACTTCATCTGTCCGTACTGATCAATCACTTGACCGAGCGATACGCGTGGTCACAGGCTAACTTACCTAGTGTAGGAATACCAAAGAAAGTATTTTCCGTGCATGACGATAAGGTAACGCCCCACAAGTTTTATCCTAGCAGCAACACTCCTGAAAACAGTTTCACGGCCGACGTGTTTTGGGTTTCCCCACCACTAGGTGGATAGTTCCTGCCGTTGTGTCATGGATATACCGTTTTTTTCCGCCATTCCCCCGTGTGTGATTCCCTTGGCGGTTACACGAAATGGCGGGGGCCCCGTGGAGTAATTCAGAGGGGGGGTATCATCATGTTGTGTTGACCCGTGTGGCTTCTTTAAAGTACTGCTGTTCACTCATGGTGTGGGTTTGTACAAATGCTGAAGCTCTTCTGCTACCCACAGGGTTGGTCTGATGCATCGACCATTTCCTCCGCAGTGAACCGGGGGGTTATATATGTCTTACGACGTGTCTTCGGAGTTGCCGTCAAATTAGTTTCGTGGATGACATAGACCCCTGCTCGTGAACAAGGGCAGATATTGAAACGAAAACACATTGGCACGTTTGGTACCAGCCGTATGCTGTCGTTGTCGACGCACAGTGCCTTGCATTTTATGCCACCCCTTTGGAAACACGGCTCGGCTATTCAAGCCTCGCCACCTCCAAACGAAAAGGGAAGGGGTTAGCGTAGATGGCATGACACAAGATACCACATCCCTTGGGCCGTTTTTCAAACTTCGATCACTCCACAGCAAAGAAATGTGGCGGCGCCGAAATGGCGCCGTTTCGACGGTCTCGTCGAGATCTTTCCGAAAACGTATAATTTGATTTTGGCATCTTGTGTTGTCACCTGTGGTAGAGAGGAATGTAGCAGCGGCAGCAGCAGCGACCCCGACTGGCGTGGAGGAGCTGGGTAGACCCCCTCCAGGTGTGTTTGGTAGGTGCAAAGCAATGCAAGCATTGAAGCTGTTTCAATGCTTGCTTGCTTCCCATCCATCCAGCACACCTGTAGAAGGTCTGTTGCCACATCCGACACGCCAATCGGTGCCGTTCCCGTTGCCGGAGCTCACGCTCTCTCGGCCCCTCCCCTTCCCCTTCGGAGGTGGTGGGACGTGGTGTAGTGTGGCCTGTTGTTTCGTTGGAGGTGGTGTAGCAACGGACAAGGCACCGTGCGTTGAGGACAACGGCGGTCTTTTTTTTCCCGTCAAGCGTTCGTAGACAAGGCAGTATAAGGTGCCATGGGAACACGTCAACCCGGCATTCGATATGCGTTGTTGTAAGGGCCGCAAGGGAAATCGAAACTTGATGAAGGAAGAGTATGGTTGCTCTGTTTTGAAATCTGATTGCTTGTTGATACGGGTTACCTCGTGATCAGCACGATTCTTTTTTTAGCCTTGGTAGACCGCATGGGGTTCGACTTATTCTGAATGTTGGTGCCCAACAAGAGAAGAAGCAAGTCCTTGCTTGTTTGTCTTATCTGATGCAAAGTATTCTACACGACGTTGTTGTTCTCGATGCCCGTGCTTGGTGACCTGCAGGGACAACGAGCACACAAATAGGCTGATCGTGGTGCACTGCTCCAACGATGTCGAAGGAGCGACGATCAAGACGCTATCCAAGCACATCGAAATGTTCGACACCATGTACCCGAAGATCAAGATCAGCTTGTTGACGGTGACCGGTAGCTTCAGCCCCGGAACCATAGACTGGTTATCCCAGTGAGTGTGCCCCACATTTTTCGTTCGAATTTTCTCATCTTTCTGTGTTGTTTTTTGCTCTTTTCGATTCTGAATCTATTTCGTCTCTCCTCATGAAATAGTAGGCGACTAGTTGGGCAGAGCGTCGAAAACGTTTCGCAACCATGTTGTTCCGAACTGATAATGACACAACAGGGTTAATACAAAACCGCTTCATTATTGTGAAGTTCCGACCGGAGAATGACGGTTCAGATTTCAAACGAAATGGCCTCGCTACTTCTGCTAATTCCCACCTGGCCATGATGCAATAGGTTTCACACGAAATCACTTCATGACTGCTGTAAAGTTTCGACCTGATGCCTGATGAACCAGCTTCACACACACAAGTTTGAGCCGGCTTTTCAACCGAACAACCAACTTATCCTTCGCACTGCCCTGCCGTTTTTCGCGATTCCTTTGTTTGTTCCGGTTTTCGGATGTCTCGTGTTGGGATGCTCTTGTTGGTGCTCCTACGATGATGGACTGCAGAGAGCTCGGGGTCCTCAAGGTAGGCCTGGCATGTTGGCAGCGAGAGGATGGATGCCGCCCTTTGGCAGTCCCCATCAAGTCCAATAGCGGGCGAATCCACACCTTGTTGGTTGCATACGTTTTCCACGAGCCAGGGGTCATGCACGGCGGACGTGCCTCGTCTTTTGCCAACAGCGTCCACCTCATTCTGTTGTCTTTCGGGCGCTTCTCGACCAGGGGCTCCACAATATCTTTGGAATTTATTGTGCGCCAGCTGGTCAACAGCTTGCACAGCAGTACACTCTGCGCTACGCATGGTCGTGTTGGTTGTCGATTATTTTGTATGTGAATCACAACCCTACGTGTCGTGCGAGCACACAGCACACGACCTACCAGCGCTCTGGCAAGAGAAGCAATATCGACACAACCGTTTATCATGCCCCCCCCCCTAAGTATTGTGAAGTGGTCTCAGCTGCCCTGTAACCGATCTCTCTCTGTGTCTGTGGCTGCAGAACAAGTTCTTCATCACGTGCCTGGACTCGGTCTTCAAGTACAAGATTCAGGAGCTCGGAGGTGTGCGTGTCATCACGCACTGACTTTGTGACTTTGGCTTTACTTCGGAGTTGGCGGTGCTGCCCCTCGAAGGGACGGCGCCCCGTTAGGTCGTTTCTCTGCCGTTCGCGACGGGCGGGACCTTTAACGTATGAATGTGCGCCACAATCTCTACGCACGTGCTCTCGGGGTGGTGGGGTCTGTACGATTACGGGGGCTCTCGGCCTATCCGTTTGGGTTGGGACAACTTTGGTGGTAAGGTGCCTCTTGCATCTGCCAAGGCTTGTGGGTAATGCCTCAATGAACGAGTGGGGATTAACTCAGGGAGTCACTGTCAGCGACGATGAACAAGGCAACTGTGGCAGTGAAATGCGTTGGACCGACTCAAGGCTTTCGCATTTCTTGTGTCCTTCTTTCGCCGTAGCCATGCCCAATTACGTCAATCGTTCTGTGGCCCGTGAGACTCCCGCAGCACCCGCTGTGCCTACACCGCCGGTGCTGCTGAGCCCCCCACATGACACGTGTCACGTTATCACACCTCGTGAGTTTTAGACACCACCTCGGTATCATCCCCCCTGTAGGTTGAGTCGTGTGGGCGCACTTCCTCTCACGGGTGACCTTATCAAACCCCATTTTTATCCCATGACTTCTAAGTGTCGTGTAACGGATGACAGCTGCGCATGATTTAACTTATTTTCTGGTGCTTTCACTTGCAGAGGCAGTTGTAAGCACTGGGTAACTGCCTCGAGGGTGCTTGACCAATTCAACACAACCTGGCGCGATTATCTCCTTTGCGCCGAGTGAGCGTGCTCGACCCTGCACAACATAATCTACTCGACCACCATTCATGGTTACCGCAAAAAAAAAAACAAGAGGAAAAAAACAACAAAGCGGTAACCTGGATGTCGAGCTCACGAAGTGATCGGCTTGTTTTACAACGTCGCTGCCAAGCGACGAAAACCCAACCCCTATGGCAAACACGGGGGGGGGGGCGAAACACCGGGGGAATATTTTGTCGGGGATGAAGTATTTCCGAGACAGACTAGTTGCAGAATTGTGTTGCCGTTACGGAAGGTCCATCTTCGATCTCATTGAAGATAGAGTATCTGCATAGATAGATGCATACGACTTCCCCAGGGCGGGCTAATGTAGTGGAGAGCAACTCGTGTATGAGCGCTGTATGAGCATGACATGGATATTTTGTACTTTCGTTGGTTGCTGTGACTAGGATATTATCTATGTAGGATTCCAACCCCCGTCCTCACTCTCGATTTGTGAGCGAGCGCGGAACGCGGGCCTCACTATGTATGTACAGTATGTACATTGAAATGCAACAAGGGCCATGACAAAATGGGGTATACCCCGAGTGTTTGGGCACGAAATGGGGTATGCTATTTTTCGATGTGGGGCGCAACGCCTGACGCCAGGTAGGCGCCTCTAAACCGCTAGCGCCTTAGCCCCATGCGCCAGGTCCTTACAACGCCCAACTTTACTGATTTTCGTTTTCACCCACAGGAACAGGGTCAACTAGGGCCTGAAAGAGGGGAGCTTGTTGGAGGACCCCGTGTTGTTCATGATCTTGGGTTATAACCTTTGTGATAGGTGTACCCTGGCAATGGCCACTGTGTAGTAACAGCAGTGTCCAGAGGCTCACAGCGGGACTGTAAAGTACCGGTACACTTGTGTTGCAGACTAGATGATATGGTTGTATTGGCGCTTAGTTGGCCGAAAGGTCAGAAAAGAGAAAGGAGAAGAAGAAAGAGAGAGAGATCGAGAAGATGGAAGAAGTGAGCGAGTGGGGGCGAGCACCACGGGGGCGAGCCATCCACCGTCATCACGGAAAAAGGAAACACACACGGGCTAGACTATTGCACCGTAACGATCACGGCAATAGACGGTCACTCCGACCTATGGCAACGTTACCAGAATATCCGATAATAGGACACTATGGTCCGATGTACCGTTAGAATGTATAACCCGTAGGTAGGTGTGTACAATGATCCGACTACTGAATCAACATTCCGAAGACTATTTCGGTAATACTCCTTAGGTGAATACCTACTTACTGTTGTTTACAGCACTACAAACTCTCATGAATGGCATTGAGTATTCCAATACTCCCCCGCAATGGAAGTCATACAAAGAAACGACATGCCAATTGAATTCGAAGAAATGTTCTCAACGAAAAAAGAATAACACAAGGAAATGATTCAATTTACGATCGATACAGCGTTCTCTGCTGTGTATGCTTTTCAATTCGAAACACAGTAAGATTCTTACTGCGTTTGCCAAGAGAAAACTCCAATAGTTAACAAGAGGAATTCCAAGAGAGATACACAACAACGGGTACATATCTTTGAACGGGGAGGCCTTGGTGTATGGCTGTTCCGAGGTTAATTCCAAAAGATGACGTGTACGTCGGAACTCCGTCCAGTGTGCGCACACTTTGCTGCTTGCTGCCACACATATATATGTACTACGCTGCAGCAGTATACAGCAGTATACAGCAATAAATACGTTGGAGAGAGAGGCCAACTTGGAGAGACGGGAGACTTTCATGACTGCTACGCTGCTGTCAGCGAATTAGACGATGTAGGATGAATACGCACGCCTGCCTGTGTTGAGACGTCGTATGTGGTTGGGATGTGTTTCAAGAGAGAGGCAGAGCGACACTACGCAGCGAGGACATGCTATTCTCCCTCACTCTCCGGCTGGGCAGACAGCTAGCTGGCTGAAATATCGCATGCATGCACGATGAACCAGAGGATGATGAGCACATCAACAGACAACTACGGCTCGCTGTCAACACAAAGCACAAACACCAGACACGCAAACCCTAGCCACTCATGCGCCAGTTATTCAACCATACACCTTTCAGGAGGACACTCTCACGGTCGATGGTTATGATGTATGCCTTATGTCACCAAGCGGAGAAAATCCTTTCGAAAGAAAAAACACACCACAACCGATTCTTGAGCGACGACAGCAGAAGATCGATGCATAACTGGATGAGAGATTCATGAAGCTATGCATAACTATACATATGAATACTTGCGTGTGTGCGCGGTGTCAAAGCTCTGGGGGTGCGGGTCAGGTTTTGTGTCCGTCCTCGGCCGTTCTTTGCGTCTGACCGAGATTGCCAGCTGCGAATCCCTGGAGGGAGCGGATGATGGGCGGAGCTGTTGGGTTTTTCAAGACGAGGGTTGCGGTGTTCTTTGCTGTCTGTGCTGATGTGCTGTAGTGGTTGGCTGTAGAAGAGGGTGTTGTATGCATAGACGAGGAGTGATGCATCATCTGTGATATATCTCAAGCAGGAGGACGGAGAGGTGGAACAGCCTCCGAGGTAGAGACACGCAGGCTATCTATGTAGCAAGCTTGCACGGTGGTAGGTGTTCGAGTGGTAGCAGTCGGTGTCCCTGCGGTTGTTTCGTGCGAGCTATCATCCCTCCCTTCCGTCATGACCGCACGTACAAAAAGCGAAAGATCCATCCTGAATATATTTGAAATCGGGCCAACACACCCCTATCTGTGTAGCAAGCTTGCACGGTGGTAGGTGTTCGAGTGGTAGCAGTCGGTGTCCCTACGGTTGTTTCGTGCGAGCTATCATCCCTCCCTTCCGTCATGACCGCACGTACAAAAAGCTAAAGATCCATCCTGAATATATTTGAAATCGGGCCAACACACCCCTCTGAATATTTATTCGGGAACAAAGATCCAGCCGGAAATTCCCGACCCATTGTTCTGGAATCTCCGCGCGGTATTTTAAACTCGAATTCTCGGGGATCCCGACAATCCAGTCATATAATCCAGGAATCTCGAGTGAGTTTGAAATATGTCAGAAGAGAACCTACAGCAGCAGCAGCATCCCTGGCGACAGCGTTGCCGCCCGGACACTACTCCGGAGTACGCTGTCACTGTTGTCCACACCTCCTCGGGTACGCAGCGGAAGCTTATTCTCTCATCGTTATATTGATGACACAAGAAGAGAGTCGGGATTTATTCGCGAAAAATGTTATTATTCTGTTCTTCTTGCGGGGTGGAATTTCCGGCTGTGGCAGCTTGCGGCGTGACGGAAGGGTCTCTCTGTTTTCCTGTTGTTGTTCTCTGTGCTTCTTTTTTTGTTCATCCGCGTGCGCTCCAAAGTGATTCGATAAACCGGAGAGAGAGAAGTAGACGCACAGATACACACGTACGAACTAATACATTATTTTTCCTTGACAATACACAAAACAGCTGTGGTGATGAGAAGCTACAGCTATAGACTATATAGCTCCTCGTCCGTGGTGAAGACGGCTTTCCAACTGCTGGAAGCAATGTGTGGATTTTCTTGCGGGGGATGGACTCTCCGGCTATATATGGCAGCTTGCGTGCAGAACAACAACAGAAGAACAACGGGCGCCGCAAGCAATGACGCTGCGCAAATGATTTTTGGTACATACATGTACTCCATCGAATGTTTGTTTTGTATGTATTTAATACTCCCGTGTATGCTTATATATTCCGACGTCTTCGAGATAGACTGGCTAGATGTGGTCCTTCTGGCTTTCCGATCACACGACGTCTGTCGCTCTGTCCTCCGCTGCACACCTTTATTTGCGGCTCTCCTGTCACACGAGGCAATAGGTCTGACCCTTTGTCGCTTCCCTCTCTGCCTGTCTGGATCTGTCTACGCTGAGAGGGCTCCATTTTGGGTCTTCTCGGTCTCTCTCCCAGTGCTCCATTGATTTCCTCGTTTCCATCTGTTCCTCGATGTTGTTTTCTTGCGTTCACCGTTTCTCTCTCATGTCTCATCATTGCGTCTGGCTCGTTCATCACACCCGGCTCGGTCGTACGGAACCTTTCTCCCTTTCACACACGTCACATTACGTCGTGCCGCCAGTATCTCTCCCCTCTTACACAAAAACAGCAGTCTTTCTCATGTCCCACACCGCAGCAGTATGTATGTAGAGCTTTTTAACATGCAGGTTCATATTTCCCGCTTTCATTTTTTGAAAAATGTTCATTCCGTTTTCCCGCTATTTCTCGCTCGCTCGAGGAAGGAACGATTTTGGGCGCTTTCCTCTGCTCGCCATCCACCACAACAAATACATCTCATCGTTTAACTACGCCTCTCACGGGCTTTAGGACAGTCTCTCTCTCTTTCGGGCAGCCAGTAGTCTGCTCTTTGACACGCCGGACTTTAACATGCTTCAAAATACACGCGTTCGTCTCCCTGGGATCTCGCATGTACGCGCCGAACATGCAATGCATGTCTACAAGAATTAATTTGATCTCTCTCCGGGATCTTTTCAGGGCTGGCTTTGTTTATCTCCGTTTATCACATGCATGCAAACAACCCCAAGCATATTCATTAGAACGTTCACGGGAATCTCACGGCCACGGAATGCCACAAACGAAGCCCCGTCCAACAAACGCCGACTAACATCGTGCATCAAACAACAAGTAACATTCGTCTTGCGGTATGCTTCTCTCAGCGTGGCGGCGTAAGCCACCAAAAATCCTTGTACATGTATGTACCTCCTTTTTTCTTCCTTCATTGCAAGGGGCCCCGTTCAAGATCTGTTCAATATCTGTTCGGTTGAACCGCATTTTTTATCGACGTGATTGGCAACTCGTCAAATGCGCGGCACGCACACCTACCTTCCCTCGCAGCCCTCCCTCTACCCTCAACGCTATCCGCGAGAGCCTCTGCTTCCGGGCCTGCTGCTGTTGGCTGTCGCGTGGCTGCTCCTCCTCCGGCTTCCTCGCCGGTCATTATTATTGGTTGTGGTGAGCCGCGTTGCTGGCAGTTTGGTCCCGATGTCGTGCAGCTGGATTAACTCGTGATGACAGAAGAGACGCGTGTTACCCCCTCTTGTTGCCGTTGCTGTTGCTGAAGTGGCGTGCTCCTCACAACTCGAACAGCTTGTTTGCCGACGGGAAGCCGGCCGGCTTGCGTTCACAGGTTTTGCTGTACGCCCGCCTTTGTTTTGGAGTTCGCACGCTGACCACGGTTGCCTCGTCTGAATTTCCAATCGATGGACGCAAGACGCGAAAGTGCACCGTGGGCCGCAGCTGGTGGTTGCGGCGAGCTGTAGAATGTTGCGTCACAAACATCAGCTACACTGCCTGGTTTCCAGCCGTATCCGGAGAAAAGGAAGGTCGCAATCAGGCTTCGACTTTTCCCCCTTTCCCCTTGGTGTTTGTTTTCAGAAGGCGAAAGCTCTACTTAACGGCTACCACCGTTGCTCAAACGTTTTTCGCAAGAAAACGACGAGACGGGCGCGCCAATTTTTGTAATGAAATATCTTATCTCGCCACGTGACTAACTGAAAGCGCAGGAGAACAGCAGCAGCTGCTAGAGGCAAATATCGTGATTGCTCCCATGTAAGTACGTCAATCGTTTGATTGGCTTCCGAAGGTTCGTTCGCACATTGTGCGAATCTGATATGATATCAGAGGTCAAGGGTCTGTCGAGACGCGATGGTCGTGAACAAGTCCCAAGCACTACAATGAAAAATTGTGTTGTCTCCTGTACGATGAAAACTATTAATAGTCTGTCTGGTACCAGGTCTGTACTGCTGCTGCTGCTGTAAACCACAGTCAGCGATCAGAAAAACAAGAGATGCGTACACGAACGAGACAAATAACAATGTCACCGTTGTGTGACGAGTGCGCAGAGTGAGCACTGCAGCGGTGAGTCTGCGTGACCGACTTGATGTGTCAGTCAGAGAGTTCAGAAAAAATGGTATGTTGTTGTCGTCGTCACATTAAACTCGCGTCAGTTGCTAATCCCAAAATCTAGCAAAGACGCTATTGTAACTTTTTATTTTTTTGGTTGTTGCGGGCAGGAAACAGAGCGGACCCGGTAGGCGGGTGCGCGCTTTGTCTGCCATAATCTTATTTGTCCGTCGGTAGTTACCGACGTAGATGCAAAAAGAACTCAAAGGCTAGTGCAGAAGCGTTGCGGCAACTTAAATACCATTCCTGGTACCTGTACCAGTGCCATTCTCCGTACTGCTACTACTCCGGAAACATTGCGGGAACCGTTCCTACGTTCCTGGAATGTTCCGGGAAATTTACCTTCGTACAAAAATGGCCCGCATGCTTTGAAAACACGCAAAGAACCGTTGTGCGGTCTGAAACATGCATGGTAAACGGTTGTGAACGCTCCTTTGACAACCAGTCTTGACTACATACTTGGTGTGTGCAAGTCCTATCAGTAAAATACCGAAGTATGCCGCATTTCTTCTACTTGAGCAAAGTATAGAAATCGGGACGTTAAAATACTGCTCTACGAAATCGCTACAGAAATGCAGAGTCAAGACAGTTCGTGATGTTTACAGTGGTCCTGAATATTGAAATTCAACACTCCTCCTCGATTGTGGGAGTGAAGTCAATCTCGAATGAACACATTATTAAAATTCCAATGCATGCAGCGTAATCCAACTGCTTCCTGAGTGCGCATACTGAAATTCAAAGAATTTGCTGCAGCGTATTCTTACTGCTGCTTACATGTGCAATTCGGAAAAATCAATTAGCGTTGTCCGTTGAGGCATAGTAGAACCTCATGCTACCATTCACAAAAAAAAACAGTCGTGATTCGACCAATTCCCGTTTGTTCAGGGAATGTTATTACAAGTTGTATGGATCATCAACATTCACAGTGTGCCCATTACATACATGCACACATTCATGCATTCAATCAATCAACTTTTTTGTTCAAGTGGTTGTCTTGCAAACCATTTTCTTGTCACAAGAAAGCGTAAACAATGAACAAAGTACGCATGCAACCAACTCTACAAGAAATCAAGTTTACGGTCAAGCGAAAAAATTCAGACTCAGTTAATCTGTCGTCGATTCTTGACATAGTTTGGGTTTACAGGCTTGTCTCGTACAACTGGGGTGCGCGAGGCGATGATTTCACGGAGCCCCTCGGAATAATCAGAGTTGAAGCCTGGGTTAGCTGCAAGCATTTCGGTCATGATCCAGCATTGTGTCAAGAAAGTCTAGACGCTATTCTTCATTACTTCTGCCATGTCTTCTTCGTATGCTAGTGAACGTAGTGAGTCCATGAAGGAGAGTACAGTTGGGAAAGTGTACGTCACCAACGTTCAAGCGTTGCAAAAAGTCGTGCGTGGCGAAAAACTCGACTTGGCTTCGACTTGGGAACCAAAAACACGATACGACTGAAACATCCCCAGTTCTGCTCTCTAGTAAGACTGTTTAGTTGTACAAGCACTAGCAAGCTCTCACCTTGGAGGGCTTGGTCGGCATCCAGTCCGAGTCGCTGTCCGTCGCTGACGACTCATCACTCGAAGAGAACATGTTGTCTATGTACCTCCATCACGCTGCTCGGCAGGGTGATGTTGCCGTTCATGAATCGAATATTCGTCTGTATGTACGTGTGCTCCATAATTTGCTGAGTGAAATTCTGCACGAAAAATCTTCGTTCTGCGGAAGAACGTTTTTACACATGATGCTGTGTCGCATACGTTGCTCTCGTTTACCGAGATTGCCCTATAATTCTCTTTACCCTTGTCCGATTTGTCCCGTAGTGCTTTCTTTGATTCCTCGTGGCGTGTGCCGTGGGATTGACTTAGTTCGAGAAGCCTGATGAATGTGGCTTTCGGTAGATTTTTTGTGAGACAGTCGGCATACATGGTTTCCGTAGGTGAGTACGTCAATTTCACCATGTCTTCCTCGGCTAGGAATAGAGATGATATGAACGATTTCCGGAGCTCTAGGTGCTTTGTGCGAACCTGATACCATTGGATTTCCGATGGACGCTAAAGCTCCTGTGTTGTCGTTTGAAATCGTTATTGTCTGAAACCGATTGACACCTAGTTCATGCAGCAGACCCCGAATGTTCATTGCCTCCTTAGCCCTAAGCGTCATGGCCATGAGTTCTGACTCGAGGGTCGGCAATGCTGCAACGCTTTGTAGCGATGATATCCATGAAATGGTTGCGTTTGCCAGCACAAACATGTAACCTGAAGTGCTTCGTCGCGCAACAGATTCAGCTGCAAAACTAGCATCGGCATAACCCAACTTGAAGTCACTGCTGTGTTTGTACACAATATCCAGAGTAGGACGTGACTTCAGATGGCGGAGACGGTGCTTAGCACGAGTCAAGTGAATCTTCGATAGTGTGCTAGTGAAACAGGCGGCCCTACCACAGAACTAACAACAAATGTTGGTTGTTTTGTCCTGGCAGATACTGACAAATCCAAATCATATTCATGGATTCTACTGGATAGTGAGAATCGCTCGAATGCGATAACCGCGGGAAGCACTGTTTATGCTAGGAACACGCCCACACCCACGGCCGCCATTCACGTCTGATGTGTTTGGTTGTCGGCATAATATATCCGCGTGAATCGCCCACTGCGACAACCCTGGTAGCACTGTCCAAAACCAAGCCTACAAACCATGGTCGTCAATCACAAATTCATGTGATTCGCCCTGGCAATGTTGACAACATCTTATGATTGCCGAGACTGTCGAATTTGTGCGAATGCGCTGGCCGCAGTAGACATCGTTTTGCAACCGGCGCTCCATCACCACCTTTATATGACTGGGACACGTAAGATTGGGTGGTCTAAGCAGATACTGGCAACCAAGTTCTGATCGACATGCCTGCGGGAATCACACGAATGCAACGACCGCGGTAGGCAACATCGTTGAAACAACTACCACACCACCGCCGACCACAATTGATGTGTCTGGTCCTGGCAGACACTGACCGCGTACAATATGTATGGATGGCAAGACTGCGTGGATCGTCACAAAGCGACCATCGCAGTTGGCAGCGCTTTGGAAACCGAACGCTCCCACCCTATCTGCAAAGCACTGTAGACGTGTTTAGTTCCGTCGTCTCCTTAGATTTTATTCCTCTTGATGCATTCATGGCTGCGTGAACCGTGCAAAGCGACATCTGTGATAGGCCGCAAACTTCATGACCACGAAGCACGAGTAACATGTGTGGTCCCCGCAAAAAATGGGCTGCGTGCACGGCACGATGGGACACTCTGGTACGTAGTGCTGCGGGAAAACAAGCCTACAAACCACGGTCGCCAACCACGGTCCCGCCAGAAATATATCTGCGTGAATCGTCCACTGCGACAACCCTGTTAGTTAGCACTGGTCAATACCAAGCCGACCGACCAGGACCGTCAAACACGATTGATGCGTCCGGTGCCGGCATAGAAAAATCTGCGTGAATCTGCGACAATTCTCGTACGTAGCACTGTTCCAAGTCAAGCTCACCGACCACAGCCGCCAGACACGAGTCATGTGTTCGGTCCCAGCAGAAACTGATCTGCGTGAATCGCCCAATGCGACGAGACCCTGGTAGATCACCATTTTCAGAAACAACAAGCTACCAACCACGGTCGCCAAACACGATTTATGTGCTTGGTTCCGGCATGAACAAATCTGCATGAATCGTCCGATGCGACAACCATGATGTTCCAAAATGAAGTTCACCAGCCACGGCCGCCGAATAAAATTGACGTGTTTGGTCCCGGTATACGCAAAACTGCGAGAATCGCCCCATGCGGCAACCCTCGTAAAATCGTCCCATGCCACAACCTTGGTAGGTCACACTGTACAAAATGAAGCTCACCAGCTACGGCCGCCAAACACGATTGATGTGTTTGGTCCCGGCATAACCTGATCTGCAAGAACCGCCCCATGCGACAACCCAGGGTAGGTTGCTACAATGGACCACGAGTGACAACATCAAACATCGACATCCCTTGTCGGGGACAACAAAATTTGAAAGGTTTGTCACGATGTCAAAGCAGTAGAGTTTGAACGTTCCTTTCGACCTCCCTTGTCAAGGACAACACTTTTTTTTGTACGGTTCTGTCGATATCTGTTGTAAAACCGTAGTAGATTCGCGAAGGTTCCTATTGATATGAATTGTGCATAGCAACAGACTTTCAACGGTTCTCTCGGAAGCCATTGCCGATGGGTTCATGACATGTCATCGATAAATACATCGTTTACTGCAATAGATTCTTGAGCGGGCTACCGATATAGATGTTGAAACAGTCGACATCGAGGGCAATCTTCCCTCAAGGTCGCAAAGGTTATCCACTTGCACGAGGACATGTTCGAAGGCTTCTTCTAATGCTGCCAGCATCGTCTACCGGAAGGAAGTCCTCGAAGTCTGTTGTTGCCGACGATGTTTATCGTAGTTTGCAGGGATGCGCACCTGGCCGCGGCTGTTGGCGAAGCATCGCTAGCCCGTCTCGCAGTCTTTTGTCGAGGGCGCTGATGCGGGCTTGGCTGGCACCGGGCGTGGCCCCTTTCCATACTAATTTGACTTGGTCGCAGTGAGGATTCCCACGAGCTCCGTGGGCAGGCGGTCAACAGCCTACCGGTCGTCGCCCGGCGTAGCCAACTCCCGAATGTCGATGTTGGCGATGTCGTTGATAACTCCGAGGTTGTTCTTCGTTGTCCCCGCCTTGTCGTGCATCAGGAATTTCGCTCTCTGCAGGGTCAGCCCAGTGGCCACCGGCTAGGTCGCTGTGATGATCCACCGCCAGGAGTTTGCCGTGTTGGCCCAAGCCCTGGCTGCTCCCTTTCGTTTGAATTGGCGCGTTGTGGATGTCAGCCCAGTCGCGGGAACCTCCCGCGGCGGTGGGGGTTGGCATGTCGGTAACGATCACGTCCGTCTCGGCGGCGTCGTCGGTCACAGTCGATGTCCGCTTTTCACTGGTTGTTGGGGCCCTCCAGGCTGGCGACCATGCCCTCGATGTCTGCCAACCGCTGGCGAAGCTGCCCGTAGTTGTCGAAGGTGCGTGGTGGCATGTGCGCGGTAGGCTGGGGCGCTCCTCGTCCGCCACGCGCACCACGCACACCGTGTCCCCCTCGGCCCCGTCCCCGTGCCCGCGACCGTGTGCCTGACCGTCTGGCTACCGCAGTGCACGAGGTGGACCGACTAGTAGACTGCCCCCCCCGTGCGGTCTCCCGCCCCCGGCCGTTGTTCCGTGTTTGCATGACTATTTATTTATTTCTTTGTCTTCAATCAGCGCTCACAGCACTATTTAGTGCCGTTTGCTCCATCCCGTGGTCATACAGAAGAGCCCCTCTCTACCCTCCCCTCCTGCGGTACTTTGCCTTCGATTTTTAATGCGAGAAGAGGTCAACACTCTCTTCCCTCTGTGTACACACGAACTAGCGCTAGCCACTAGGCCAGAAGCGGAAGCGAGAGAAAAACTCACTTTGCAAGAAAAGCTCGCTTACGCCAGGAGTCGAACCTCTGACCTGACCTCTAGAAGGTTTCGAGGATACCAACTAGACCACCGGGGCGACCATATGGCCATCTGAATATGTTTTTTCGAAGCGTCAGCGACGGCCGGCCCATCACGGGAATGTTTGATTGGGACATTCAAACATGCGCTGCGTGCATTGCCTTAATTAAGGCAACAATCGCCGCAGGTGGAGCCCGGTTGGAAAACGCACTAGATACGTAGTTGGTACAGGCAACAGATCGACTCATTACTTGCTCCGGTTGTTGACTTCGGATGATGCACGCAGAAACACTGAACAATAAAATGTCATTGTTGCCGTCGCCTGTACCAACCACATCAGTAGCAACAGTGGTTGGCAGCCGCGGTATGGGGAGCGCTGGTTGGAAACCGCTCCACCCGCTGCGGTTGTTGCCCTCGGGCGATCCCTTTTTTTTTACGAACAAACCGAGTTCTCGATTTTGCACGGAGGTGCGTCCCACGTAGAATGGGGGCATGCGGAAAAATATGTTTGCGTGTGTGTGTGTCGTACTGGCATTCTTAAATCGACATTCTGCCTTTTGCTCATAAGTACTGCCGGCCGACGATCAATCAATGTGCAGAGCTTTGCCAAGAGAGGAAAACGTTCGCATGTAGAGCAGCAACAGAACATCCTGTTTTCGATCACGAAGAACGTCTATACTGAAGAAAAATCTCTCATTAGGTTTGTCCATGGATGCAGCACTCCGGCATGCCCCACCCTTCCCCGGCCATTCTATGACAGCTACTAAGCAGAAGCCCGAACCATGTTGTATATTACCATGTAGACTGATCCTGTACGCACAGTAGCCCTAACATTATGATTGTCTCACCGTACGCTCGCACGAACATGAACAGATACCGGACGAAAATAATGCAGATGGCAAGGTTGTTGCAAGGCTGGGTCTTGTTTGTGACCGTCTACAGCTTCGGGCGATCGACATCCTCAAGCACGGAAATTCCCGATTCGTCTGATGACATCATATGTCCCGTCCAGGCTTTCGTATGTCAAGGAAGCACGGCCTGCAACGAGTGTCTCGAATTAATTGGCGACCTGCAGAGCACCACAATTAGCACCACGACAACCGAGGACTGCGACAAAGTCTTCGAGTTCGTGTGCGAGGTTCTCGACGACATCGGGTGTGATCTAAGCGACGCGTTCTTGCTCGACTTAGCGAATTGCGTGGCAGAAGAGGGGCTTGGTTGTGCCGATTTCGACACATGCGACCCGTACATCGGGACGATTCCTCCTACTGCGGAAGTTACACCGGCTCCGGTATCCGATGAAACTCCGACACCTACTGCCGCTGGTACCCCCTTCCCTTCCGTATCTAATAGGTCGCTTCAGCCTGTTGTTGACACCAACAATGATAGCTCCGGGCGCACCGCATGGTGTCCTAGCGTTTGGGGGGCCGCCGTGGCAGTAGCCGTGTGCTATGTGTGCTATGTTGTGATCTAGATGGGGATGATGACTATTGGGAACGCGTTGCGAGGGTGGCTGTTGTTTCTCGGGGCGAAACTCGCGTGGTGGTTCGTAGGCCAGCGTCTAGGCGTCACGATGCTCTTCACAGTGAGTCTTCGCTGTACAAAGCCCGGGCTCAAGCTTGACTGTGCCCAGGGAGCTTGGTTTTTTGTTTTGATGCCCTAGACTATCCATCAACGATAAAGCGAAAAGCTATATATATGCGGCCGGAGAGAGGAGCCCCTGGGGTGCGCACTTGGAACGAGTGGCGAACTGCTTGCGTACGTGGTAGGTTTGTGGAGTACAACTTTTCGCAGTACAAAAGCGGCCTGCACCCTTGTGTGTTTCGCAAGACTCGAGGCTTGTAGGGGCTGCCTACAACCGAGGCATAGTTCTTACTTTGGCCGGATTTCCCGGAGAACTTGGGTTTCCTCTGTTTTTCTTCCTGATGAACTTTCGTTTTTCGCTTTTCAGGCAAAACATTCACTATATCATGAAAGAAACACTGCAAAGCTTCGAAGGCGATGTCGTTGAGCCCACTACAGGCGGCATTGTTTCGGAGGTTCCCGTGGGCAAGTAGGTGGAAACGTCCCACTTCTTTTTTGACGCGGCATGGGGATGAGATGGGAAGGTGGGGGCCCAATATTCGGAACGGATGAGAGAAAGACTTGTCGGCTCTTGATGGAACGGATCTGAGAAAAGGCACAAAAAATGTCGGAAAACGATCTGGCAAAACGTTGCGAAGCTGAAGACGAGGCGTTTGAAACTTGGGGGATCGTTCTTATTCTTCTTATTCTTCCCTCCACATTTTTTTATTGTTTCATTTGAATTTTCTTCCTGCCACATCTGTGTTTTTCGCATAAGCACACGTTGAAACCTTGGGTCACATCGAATATGGGGTATGTGCGGAAGTACTGTCGCGGGTGCCGCTTTTTTGTGGAAAAATCAAAGAAATAGGCTGCGTTGAGCCGCGGTTTTGGACCTCTCTTGGTAACACAACACTTCTTCTGCTTCTCAGCGGGGGGCTACTTGGTTGTGAGCCACGTGCATGCGATAGTCAACTCTCAAGTTTCGTGTCACGTCAACCCTGGCTCTTGCTACAGTTGAACAGCTAGCTCTCGTTTGGTGTACCACGACCCACTTTGCTTCGGCCGTAAGGACCGCAACAAGCGTGTGTACATCCACCAGCAACCAGTTAACCCCATCATTCTCTATACACGAACGAACACGTGGCTTGAAATCCACAACACAGCAATACTTCGACGCTATGCGTCACCTTCAACCGTTCCTCCTTGTTCTTCCCCCTTGCCAGTCTCCAATGCGACGCAATAATTTGGCGAGGTCACGATGACCGGTCATGACGCGTCATTACGCGGTGTACGTGACCACTCATGACGTTACGTCGTGACGCGTCATGACCGGTCATGACGCGTGGTACAGCGACATAGGCCTATCCACTGCACAGCGACCAAGCTTGGGGTGTGGGTTAGGGTTAGGGGTTAGGGCTGGGTTAGGCTTACACCTTAGGCCAATAGCGCCGTGTGTAGCCTGGTGGTGAGTCATTACCTCCAAAGTCATCAACAGTCATGACAAGTCATGATCGACGGCAATCGGTCCTGATCAGGCATGACCGGCCATGATCGGTCATGATAACCTGTTCATGACTTCGGTCATGACCGGTGACAGGTCATGACCCGTCATGCCCGGTCGTGAACACATCACGATGACCGGCCATGGCCGGTCGTGATCGGTATGACCTCGCCCAATAATGCGACCTTCTGTCTCGACATAACTTATTATTATCTTTTCTTGCCTGTGGACAACAAGGTTCTTGAAAAATCACTGCGTTTCAGTATCCACCCTCCTTGAGCAGTCAATCATCGGCGGGAACGTGGAACGAAAACTTTCTCCACCCTTCCCAACCCCTGTTCCGTCAGGCTGTCCTTTTCCACGCCATTCCGCGACTGTTACCTACACTCGCGACACTTCTCTGTCTGTAGCAGCACGATTGCGGCCGCAAACACTCCTCGGTGAGACCTGCTAGACCTATCATACCCTAGGGGCGTGTGGGGCGCGATGTTCGGCACTGCTGTGTGCCTCTATATTTGTCTGCCGCGACGAATCAAGCCGACCAAGTAGACAACAATCACTTTCAAACCCCGTAAACTACCTGTATGTCTATGTGCTCTATTTTGCATTCTCAGGGTTTCTTCTCGCCTCTCCGGCAATGTTTGCGGCGGCAATGTTTGCGGCAGCTCCTTCTCCTCCCGCGCAGACGCCCGAGGCTCGGGCTCTCAGGTGAGATCGTAAACATTGCTCATCTACGAGGCGCGTTATCTACTCCTCACTGTTGTGCGATCATTTAATCAATTCCTTCACCATCGGTCGGTGGGCTATAAGGGCCACAGCTCTGCGAACTCAAGTAACTTCTCCCACACCATCGATGCTCTGTCAATTTGCCAGTGAACTGGGGAAAAATGCCATACTCATGCTCGCGATTTGCGGGAACCTCGCTTGGACGGCCCTGTACGTCAACTCGGATAGTCAAGCGGCGGCGATTTTTCCCTTGCTGCTCGGCTTGGCCCTTCTCCGAGGGCGCTCGGACGAGTCTAGGTTCGCCACTACGTCCTTATCGCGCTACATCGCTTTTGCGTGGGGTGTAACATTTGCCGTGGGGGTTGTCGTGTGCATTTTGCTGGCGCGAGCTGTTGAAGGGATCGCGTTAGATGTCCAGGTGGCTGCATCAAATGGCGAGGTGAGCCCAATCAAGCTTGCTGTGTGTGGGGTGCCTACAACATTTTGATTGCAACAGCAGCAGTAGGCCCAGCAGATAATGCCATATCTGCCACGCCATGTTCAGGTCAGGTCGGTGTGATGTGAACACTCGTCGCGCCTCTTCACGCCGACAATTTGCACCGCTTTCAAACTAGTAGGTCGGTGCTCCATGACGGCTGTACGGGGTATCACGAATGGATTTAAAATTGTGACAATATTGCCCCCCGGCGCTCCCCCTGGCCAGCGGCAGATTGGGGTGGAATGCGACGCAGCGACGAAAGATCTATTCGTCTGGATTTCTAATATAGGCGTTGTTCTGGAGGAGCGAATAAGGAAGGTTGAACGCCATCCACCAGGACCAAAATTCTCTGTTGACAGTTTTATATTTTCCGGCCAAAAAAACATTTTCATCTTTTCACCACCCCCTTGGAACGTCCGACCCTTGATCGGAGGACACGTTCCGCCATGGCGCCGACGTAGTATGGTGTAGGAGAAAGAGGGGATGGTGAAACCGGTTTCGGTGAAAACCGATTTTGCAATTTTTCTGGAAAATAAGCTACTGTACTTTGAGCTGAGGAAATTTCCTTGCCAACCACTTCGCATACTGGGGTCACTGAACAATGATACCTGCCAGGTGATCGGGGCCGGATTCTGTGGCAGTCTCACTTGCGAACTTCCGCCGATGCGGTTTGTCAAGGCCTCCGGCGTGGCAACGCAGTATGTGTTTTGCAATACTACGAGCATTGGCGCGGTGGAGTGTGAAGCAGAGGCTCCCGCTTTGCAGGGCATTTTTCTGGAGGCTGAGTTCAGTGGGGCACCAGCCTCTGAGAACAACCAAGTTTCTCGCATCACAAACCTTGTCTTCGAGATGCGTGATCTCGGGAATATCGTGCAGCGCAGGCTAGACGAGACCATGTGCCCGGACGCGTTCTCGTTTGGGTATTGGAGATATGGACTTCTGGCGTGGGATGTTTGGCATGTGCGGTGTGATGGCTGGGTTCTACACGCGTTGGTTGCGGCGGGAACGATAGAAGTGGGGCGGGAGAGTTCTGCCTCTCAGGGGGTCACGTGCGGTTCGTATCAACGTACGGATATCGACCACGTCTTGGGCCAACGCGGCATTAAGGGCGTGTGGGCGTTGACGGGAGAGTCCATTAGCGCGATAGACGACGGTCTGACTCTGCTCTTTGTCGGGATTGGCTTGGGTGGTGTTGAGCCCGTTATCCAAGCTATTCGAGATCTTGGCGTACAGCCCGAAGCTGGGGAGGTTTTGGACACCTTGCTGGTGATCCGGAACGACGGGTCCAACGGGACCATTTTAAACGGAACAGAGAGATCGTGCTTTGTTGACGGCGGCGGGGATTCCATTACGATTGACGAGGCGAACAATCAAGACGTGGTAGCGGCAGTCCAAACGTCGACAACCGAATACTTCGAAGAGGTGTTTTCCTTTTCCACTTTCACATGGGTGACCGAGACGAACGAAGTTAACAGGGGGTTCACCGTTGTAGACCGTCGGGATGGTGGATCCATAGTGCTCGCGTGGGTGTCCGTCGCCGTCTTGGGCGTGTCTGGCCTGCTGTTTGTCTCGCTTGTTTGCCTAACGTATTTCATGTACGCCAAAAATAGTCTGCTCTTCCCCGTGAATTTTTTCAAGACGTGCCCATATGACCATTTGGATGCGCTCATGACTGTATCGGCTAACCTGGCCATCATTTCGGGAAGTGGAGGGGCAGCTGTTGCTGCGACCGTAGCTTTGCTTCTGGCAGTTGCGCACGGTATAATGCTGCTGCTCTACCTGTTGCATGCAGTGTAGCTCCGACATGTTTGTAGCGAGAAAGCTGCATAGTAAAACGAACGGTGGTGTGCCATTCATTCGTAGTGGTTTCTTTCGTCCAAAAAGTGCCACATTATTCACGGCTTCTCTTCCGGGTGTCATACATAGGGAAGAAAATGTTTTCACCTGTTA
Source organism: Ectocarpus siliculosus (assembly GCA_000310025.1). NCBI lineage: Eukaryota > Phaeophyceae > Ectocarpales > Ectocarpaceae > Ectocarpus > Ectocarpus siliculosus. The sequence continues at coordinate 100,654 of FN648514.1, forward strand.
GACTAGGTTTCGGTTACAGCAGTGCAGGATCTTTGTTTGTTTTAGGTCACTTTGATTAAGCTTAGCTCATTGGGGTCGTCGATGTAAACCAATAGCTTAGCGGTTGAAGAAACACATTTAATGTGTATAGATCAACGCTGAAGTCGTTTCATTTTTTCAGAGGGTATTCAGGGAGAACTTTCACACCGTGTCGGGCCAAGAAATGTGCCTCCTATATGTTCATTCCTTGAGACTGCGGGAGTTCTTGCGCGTTGTTTGGATTTTGGTTTGGTCGAACGGACTGTCACCGAGCATGTTGCCGGGGTTTTTTATGTACAGGATTCGCGGACACCATGGTTTCAGGACCTGAGGACGTGAGTAGGCGCAGCCAGTGTGGTCTGTCTCACCGTCTTCGGGGTGTTGGCTGGCAAGGAAGATGTCGACTCTCGTGTATGGGGGGTGTTCTTGGGCTTGGCCATACTGCTCTTCGTGGTGGAGTTTGATGTAATTGCCTAAGTGCACGAGAAAATTTGCTTCAGAGTGGAGGCGGCGAATTCTGGAAATGGACCCGGGGTGATGGAAATGCATAGTGGTAGGCTTCCATCGCATGGTTGACCCGTTGAGCGCATTCCATTAGTATTTTTGTGCGAACGACCGCTGCATCCGACCCTATTTCGTTTCCAAAAGTTCAGTTTGGTCTTGCTGCTGCTGCCATGGTTAGGTTCCCTGCTTTCACTACGAGGATCTGACGATCGATGCATCCGACCCTGGTTCGAAACAAAGAGGGCTTTCCCTCGACGAAACACCCCCCAACAAAAAAAAAAATCCGGGACAAAGGTGGCTCTCCGCGGCTGTAATGTTGTTTTCGGAAGAAACCAGGGCTCTCCGCGGCTCCACTTTTTCCGAAACAAAGGGGGCTGGCTCTGGTTGGCTCTAGTTTTGTTCGAAAGAAAGAGGGCTCCCCTCGGGTCTCAAAGGTTAAGTTTGCTGCCAATATTTGGCTCGCTGCTATCAATCGGGGGATCCCACGATTGATAAACCGTTGCTCTCAATCCTGATCGAACGACCGGTGCATCCGACCCTACCTATTTCGCTTCCCAAAAAAGTTTCAGTTTGCTCTAGTTGCTGCTGCCATTGTTTGGTTCGCTGCTATGTATATCAATCCGAGGATCTGACGATCGATGCATCCGACCCTGGTTCGAAACAAAGAGGGCTTTCCCTCGACGAAACGCCCCCCACAAAAAATGTTTTCCGGGACAGGGGTGGCTCTCCGCGGCTGTGATGTGATTTTTCGAAAGAACCAGGGCTCTCCGCGGCTCCCATCATTTTTTCCGAACAAAGGGGGCTCTGGTCGGCTCTAGTTTTTTTCGAAAGAAAGAGGGCTCCCCTCGGGTCTCAAAGGTTAAGTTTGCTGCCAATGTTTGGTTCGCTGCTATCAATCCGAGGATTTCACGATTGATCAATAGTTGCTCTCAATCCAGGATCCGACGATTGATCAACAGTTGCTCTCAATCCGCTGCATCCGACCCTACCTACTAATTCGCTTCCAACAGTTTGCTCTATTGTTTCTGAAATTACTGTTCGGCCTGCTATCTCTTGTGCTCTCAATCCGAGCATCCGACCCTCGATGCATCCAACCCAATGTCTGCGTGTGTAGACAACACGACAGCTTCAGGAATCCTGCGGGTTTCATGGCACGTAGCCATCTGTGTGAGGAGTGAGGAGCACCAGTGGTAACGAAGATGCTATGGGATACCATCGACATTATATTTTGATCATATTCACGTCTTGTCTCAGTGGAACGCAGTAGCAACAGCGGCATCGCTCACTTGCTGTGTTGGCTGCAGTCATTATATCTTCCAGAAAAAGAAGCCCCGCCCCCCACCCCCGTCCCGTCCATAAAATTGCCCGCTCTCTCTCGCTCGCTCTCTTTCCCTCTCTCTCTTTCGGTTCGAGTTTGCTGCTGTGCCTGCGTGCCTGCTGTGATGCGGCGCGTTATTGAGAATTTTTGCAAAACAAGGCGTTTCTCGGGGGGGGTAGAACAACAATCTCACAGTCCCATGGGCCAAGCTTGGCCAAGCCGTCAAGTCAGCAGCAGCAGCTCAGGCGAGGAAGCCGTAGAATAGCAACAGCAGCAGCAGAAGCGGCGCCACGGGGAGAGAGAGAGAGAGAGAGAGAGAGAGAGAGAGAGAGAGAGAGAGAGAGAGACAGTCAGAGAGAGACATCCACGCCGGGTGAGTGCCTGTATAAAGGGTAATATTTATAATTATAGTTTGCCTTTGCCGATGATACTGCTGTAATCCCACTCCGCTCGCCAGGCACCCGCACTGCCCGGAAATGGGGTTCTCGAGCACTCCACGTGGTTTGTACACACGTTGATTTGTTTTGCAGGCGCGTATACCGTAGGTTGCATAAGATACCACACCCGTGTGATAACATTTTCGGGAGGACGAAAGTTATCACACGGGTGTGGTATTCTGTAGGGGGTGTGATATCTTATGTCACCCGTGTGATAAAGTGTACTCACAGAGTCTCACCAACAGGGGGTGTGATAACAAGGGGGTGTGATAACAAGGGAGTGTGATACCGTCGCCCGTGTGATGAAGCGCGCTCACAGGACCCGGCTTACAGGGGGTGTGAAAACAAGGGGGTGTGATAACTTCGCCCGTGTGGTGATACTCGCTCACAGGACCCGGCCTGACGGGGGGGTGATAATGTCGCCCGTGTGGTTGCAGTGCGCCCACAAGACCCTACCTACGGGGGTGTGATAATAATGTCGCTCGAGTGATGCGGTGCGCTTACAGGAGGCACCCACGTACAAAGGGCGTCAAGGGGTGTAAAACAGGTGTGATAGCTAGGATGGCTCACACCACTCCATCACGTACATGCTTTCCCACGTGCATCTTCGCAGTATCCTTTGGATATTCTTCGCATAGGTACACAACGAAGACGTAGAACCGATACCTCATAGCGGTTGTGCCGGTGTTGTGTGCGACAAAACGACAGCACACAGGCACCTGGACGACGCAACCACTTGCAAGACTTGCGTTCACCACTCAAGCTGGAACCACATAGGACGCAAGCAAGTGCCAGCTACATATCAACCAAAGCTAGAAACCATGAGGACAAGCGACTACCGAAACATATGAAACCCAGGACAAATTGGCTCGAATAGCAGCTTTGGTTGACTTGACCATGGCATGCAACTACGGTAGGTAGATACCAGACAAGACACCTCAGTCTATGCAAATAACGTCCGCCCCCGGCAAGTCTGCCATGACCTCAACCTCCGAGTCATCGTTGCCTTCGCCATCTCCCGAGCTGTCATCGTCGTCGATTTCCAACACCTCCAACAAGTCGGCCATCGTCTCCCCCTCCTCCGATGGGCCAGCCTCCTCCACGCCGGCATCGGCCGCGTCGCCGTCTGCACGAAGTGGTTTCCCTTGGGCGTCGGATTTTTTTGAGCTCCTTGTTGGCCCACGCCTCGTCCTCAGATCCATCGAAGGCAAGGGTCATGCCAGCCTTCCTCCAGCTCGAACGGATGCTCTCAGGGTCCACTTCATCCCACGCTTTCTTCACCCACTGCGCGAGCAATCCCCTCGATGGGGGATCCGGGTAGCCGCGGTCGTTGCGCACGGCGTCGGTGGAGGCCATGTGGTCATCGTAGAGCCTGGACATGTTGGACTTGAACAGCTTGTTGATAAGTCCATCGCAAGGCTGGATCTTGGGCGTTAGGCCTCCGGGGACAAAAAACAGCTTCGTGTTGGACTTGTCCATCGCTTCCTTGCACAGGGATGTCTTGTGCACGGTGTAATCGTCCCACGATAGCAACGTGTCCGGCTGACGGTAGTTGCCCAGGACCCCCTCGCGACCCGGGCGCCGGTTTCACACTTGGGGGAGCCAAACATCCCTGAAGACGCGCTGCGTGTGCCACGCCTTGTCGTCCACGGCGTACACAACGCTCTGAGGGTATACTATCCCCTTCTTGTCCTTGCCCACCTTGAACTCTCGTTCGATGCTGTTGGCAGCGGGGGTTTTGCCCGGCGCCGTAGGCTTACCCTTGAAGATGAGCAGCGCCGGGAGTTTGCCGCCCTTCATGTTTGCTGCAAGCACGGCAGTGATCCGCAACTTTTCCTTTCCACCGGTTTTGATGGCCACCTCTTTCTGACCGGTGTGCTGCGAACGACAAAAATAAAAAGCAATAAGCAATAGAGAAAGCAGAGGCGACGAAAAAAGTCGATTTTGTAGATGAGAATGACAGCTCTTCACGCACAAAGCAACGTATGGGTTTTGCAGTACAGCGATGATGGATGCGAATGGTAAGAAACTTCTAACCCGGCATAAGCGCAATACCAACGTCGTCTAGCCTTACTGGCTGGACACTGAGTACGTACGGCAAGAAATATTGCATCACAATGCCCACTGTTTGCACGGAATGCCAAGAAACGACCAGACAGGCACATGACTCGAAGCAACACTATTGAACTCACCGCCACGGTCGACGTGCCAGCGGGCTCCATCCACACAGCAGTTTCATCCATGCTGTAGCTCTGCTCCTCCTTGAACAACAGAGGTGGCTTCGAAGGCGCATTGCTCGTTGCCCCCCCCATGCTCCGTCCTCCCCCACCGTCGATTCCTCCGTGACGAAGCGCCCTCCATTCCTTGACGGCTTTCATGGCAATCGCAGGCCACCCGGAAGGGAGTTTCTGGCCTTGCCTGGTAACCGCCCGGAATGACAACCGGTTCTTCCTAAGGAACATCCTGCACCAGTGAGTCTGCTTGTCGCGGTACTTTCTACTGCCCCCCAGGTCGTTCGCTGCAGGCCTCGGGCCGAACCAAAGCGAGTTGAGCGATACCACCTTGTTCTTGATCATCCTTGTAGAGACGCGGGCAGAGGTGGCTTCCGAACGAACATCGTTGATCCAGTCGAGAAGTTCGAGCTCGGCCTCAGCGTTTGACCTAACCCTCCCCGTTCTGAACGACTTCACGCTCCGGGCTTTCTTCTTGCGTTTGGCCCCGAGCTGGTCTGCCTGTTCCAGCTGCTTCTCGTACTTTGTTCTGTCTTTTATCCACGCAGAGAGTATGATCTTCTCGGGAATCCCAAGCACTCGTTGCGCATACGACACACCGATGGTTCCATTAGGCCCCTGCGCCCCCGGGCTTGCATGGTCGCGTACTTAATGGCGTTTACTTTGAATTCCAAATCGTACCGCTTGAGTTTCTGGCCACCACCAAACTTAATGGGGAAGTTTGGTGGCTCCAATTCCAGCGGCTCTCTTTTCCTCTTTCCCTTGCCCTTGCCCTCGGCCGGCGTGCCGTCGAGACGCCCACCGAAACCATCTGTCCACTCCTCTGACTCTCCAGGAAACATGGCGTCGCCGACGGGCGCCGCTGCGGCTGCTGTCGTCGGTGCTTCAGGCAGGTGCACGTTCCTGAAAAGCGCATGAGTTCGAGGAAGCAACACAACATGTAGCATACGTGTCGTTAAGTGCAGTATCTGTAACAATGCGCTCGCTCCAACGACCATCAGGCAAACGTACCAAAAATACGATGGCTAGCGGATAGCTCTGACAACGGCCACCAGGTTGAGAGTCATGTCGTCCACGCTTGCAAGGTACAGAGGGTGAGCAGCTGACAGCACCTATTTCGTATCTCACACAAACAGGCACGAACTGCTGTCGAGGTTATGTTTACATATTTGCACGTGTTGGGTACGGGTTTCGCAGTCTTCCTACCGAAACATCACAAACACAAAAAACGGTATGCGGAAACGTGTCGTGTGTGTGAAAAAAACTATCCAGTAAACATTTCGCCCACACCACAATATATGAACTACATGTAAATGTAGTGTGTACATGCCAATGTACAGTGAGGCGAGCGCGACAACACGACGTCAAAATCACATTATTTTTTCGATCTGGTTATCGATCAGGCAATCAGGCGTGGCATGTTCTTTGGTTTGCTTGAGCCATGAGAATCCTCACAAACACCCATGTGCTGCAAACTGCAAGACGCTCTGCGCACACCTTATTTTGATGTAGACGTCGCCAGACTTCGCATGCCTGCCGCAAAACTCCGGCATATCCTTCCCTGGCTCTGCCCACAAGGGCTTGTTGGTGCACGATGGTTCTCCGCAGCGCGGTGCTGCTGCAGGGTTCTCAGCAGTAGCCGCGCTCAGGGTGTTGGTGGTTGGCGGGAGAGCTGCCTTTTCGGGTGTGGGTGTGGGTGCTGCGGGGTTCTCAGCAGTAGGTTCTGCTTCGCAGGTTTCAGCGGCACCCGCGGTGGCAGGCGCAGCCGGTGCTGTGGGAGTCTCAGTAGCAGTAGATTCTATTGAGCGGGCCTCAGCAGTACGTGCGGTGTCATGTGCGGCTGCTGAGGGAGTCGTCCGAGCAGCCCCACGTTCCCCCGGGGCGGGTGGAAAGAAGGACGCTATGGAGCGTGGGGCCGCCGCTGGAGTCTTACCCACTGCAGTCTGAGCCGCGGGGCTTTCAGCAGGGTTGCTAACTGCACCACCCCCCACGACATTGTCCGCCTCCATGGCTCTTGCGAGCAGGTGGTGTGGTCGTGATCTCTGTCCTCACGTTGTCACACCGTGTGATAAGCAGGGGCTCCGTCGATTTAATGCGGCCCAACTTCAGGGGGTGTGGTATCTTATGTCACCGTGTGATAAAGTGACGTTTTTTGGGGGGCTGAAAAAAATAGCACACGGGTGTGGTATTGTGTACGTTTCCTGAGGGGGTGTGGTATCTAATGAAAGTGTGATATCTTATGCAACCTACGGTAGCGTGCGGCGTTTTGCGCAGCTGTTCGTGCAGCAGATCCGAGCAGCAGATCCGAGCAGCTGGTGCATAGCGGAAGAACCCCCCCCCCCCCCCCCCTCCTGTATGTATCTCGTTACCAGGGCACATGCCCGGCCCCGAATAGTACCACGCTGTGTTTTGGTATGATGCGCTTGCCCCTGAACGTACCCAGTTTAATATTTTAGGTTTTGGGGGAATGACGGGAGTTCGGCGCAGCCGTGTACGTTGTGCCCTTTTTTCGTGCAGCAAATCCGAGCAGCCCCGCCCAAAGTCTAAACCTTGTGGTGTGTATCTCGCGAAGATCTGCCGAAATGTTCATCAAACCTTGCCATCTAAAAGTGTGCGCCTTTTTCCTTTTTGAAAAAATTAGGTCGATCCGATAACCTCGTTTAGAGGAAAAATCGAACTCGATCAGCAAAATGCATTTGCAGTCAATGCAACTCGGCCAGCACCAAGTAGGTGCGACCAGATTGAGTACTTGTGGTCAACACGGATTAATCGTACAAGTGGCATGATGAGTAGATCACGTCATCAAACCAGGCATCGCAAACTACACAGGGGGGGGGCAGGGGGGGTCGCAAGGCTCGAATGTCGTTCCGTTCTGCATACGTTCCAAAACCTTCTTCTGATAAACAGGCACCGACAAACGGCAAGAAAAGTCGACAAAACTGGCGAGAAGCTGAAACAGCCGTGCCGAGCCCCGTCGTGCCAAAGCGAGTGTATCGTGAAAACACTTCGCCACACATGGCACCAAATTAAACCAGAGTGCCTGTAATCTCAAATGAACGTATATGACAGGCAGGCACCAACACTCACACTGCCTTCTGTTTGCTTGGCGGCCACGCCACCCGTGCGACAAGTTTCCGGACTTGAGCTATTTACAGATACACGCGATTTTGGCACTACCGCCGCGACAATGATCACAGGCATAAAATCTCGCCAAATGCTCCGACCGACCCCATTTTTTTTCAAAACTGCTGTATGGGTCAGGCGCACACTCATGCAAGGTTTCGGGGCTATGCAAGCAGATGGCGATGAGTTAAACACACCGATGTTTTGACCCCGGGCGAACTATACTGAAATGCCTATCATAAATATATACAGCAGGAAAAACACCGCAAAACCTCGTCAACTTTGTGTTGACTGCGTGAGAAATGAGTTGGATGTGACGGCGGGTTAGTAATGAAGTCATATCCACTGGTACGATTAGCGCATGGAAGCCGTCCGAGATTGAAGCGTTGTGGAGTGCATGGAGGATGAGAGAGAAACAAACTCGTGTGCTGTGGTTGCGTTGACGAAAAGAGCGGTGAGAGTACCTACCAACGTTAGCAATTCGTGATTATTCGCATGCGCGTTAGGTATTGAAAAAAAGTACCCAACAGAATCAACGCTCCCTGACATGCGTTTCCTTTGGTAGTGGTGTGGGTTGGGGGCGAGACGCGCAAGGCACAGGTAGCATGCTCACGGGAAGCCCCAGATAATACACACCCGGTATGTCCTCGACGTGGAACGTGGAAGGTTGATGCAATACTCCTTGGTGTCGTACACCGACTGCGTGCGTGCACGTATGTGTGTCTGTTCCGTCGTCGTTCCGGGTGGCTTGTCATGTCCTGGCAATGACCATGTTACCCTAGCTGATTCTAAGCAATGTATGCTCTACATCGGCATACCAACACCATGTGATTCAACTACATGCTGCGAGGAAGCAGGTAGGACCGTGGGTGGTGGAACTCTCCCGAGTGAGATCTGTCATGCGACGCAACGTAAGCATACGGGCGCAGGCAGTATGGGTTTTGCTGATCGCGAGAGGGGGGGGAGAATCGCGCTCAAGTCGGCGACACAGATTTCCCGCAAACACCAGAATCCTCGTGAAACACTCGTGCAGACACACCAGCATATCACAATAGTCGGTGATGTACAAGCCGGGCTACGATGACGCCACTCCAATGACAGCATGCAACACCGCACTGCGCCAAACTCTTTCGGTATTGTACAACATTGGAATAGATGTTTGAATACTGGTTTGGCTGTTCCACGTTAGCCGGTATCAATCGACCACGAATACCAGCGGAAAGTCTTGACGCGAGACGAACATCACCTCACATTGGGGACTGCCAGACCATTGTTTATTTTGCCGGCCACAGTTGGGGCAATCGGTGGTATGTTTAACCTCCCGCCAAAGTCGCTTTCACGATAGAAATCTCAATCTTTGAACTTGGCAAATTCCTCAAATCTTCAACCTTGTTAGCGTGACAAGCATCCACTGGAATGCAAAACCTTCACCATCTTTTCCCGTGTTGTCGTCGATGCTGACCGAGATAACCGGTCTGTCCTCGGCGGGAGACGTCCACATGTATGTACGTGCGACAGTAAGCGATCGAATCATCACCCGTCGCAAATCATGGATAATCTCTCGACTTCGTCACTCCCCTTGCGACCGTGGAGGGGAGGTACATCTGTAGCCCAGGTATTTGTGAATCATGGAAACATCGGCCTTGCGAAGCGCGAACCCAACGGGTACGCCTGTGAAATTTCTGTACCCTTCTGGGTTTGGTTATGGCCCACTCTTCGTTTGTTTGTGCCTACGGCTACATGAACGCTCGTAGTCCATGCGAATACAAGGTACTTCTGTGTAGTGTGTGTATGTCTGAAAACAATGATTGAAACACCAGCTTTACGGAGCACGAACCGCACGGATACCACTCTAAAATTCATGTATCTGTTTGGTTTGGTTATGGCCCGCTCTTTGTTTGTACCTAGGGCTCCATGAACCCTCGTAATCCATGAGAGTACAAGGTGCCCACGAAATGACCAATATCATCAACGCCACTGACCTACCTTTCCTTCCATATACTGTGGGTGGGGAGTTTGGCGCAAAAGTCACACCTAGCGTGCTCACGGCAAGACCCCATATATTTTTGATACCCGGTTTGAAACCAAACGCTGCATGAACCAATGAACGGGCTACACTCGACGTGGACGGTTGTTGTTGCAATGATCCTTGGTGTCAGACACAGAAATGCGTGCACGAATGTGTGTTTGTTCCGTCGTGGTTCCCGGTGGTTTGTCGTGTCCTGCAGAGATATGTGAAGAGTGGGATGGAGAATGCCCGGATGGCCATGTTACCCTAGCCGATGATACTTTCTGTTGGGGCCTATGTGATGAAAGTACTTGCTGCGAGAAGGCAGGTAAGACCGTGCGTGGTGGAACTCTCGGTGGTGAGCTCCGTTATGCGACGCAGCGTGACAAATTCGGGCGCAGTAGGTTTTCCGCTGATCGCGAGAGGGAGGGGGCGGGCGGAAACGCGCTGAATTCGGCGACACAGATTTTCCGCAAACACCAGGACCCGCGTGCATCCCAACGGCATCGCGATAGTCGGAGATGTATACGTCAGGCCTTGAAGACGTCACTCCCCTGGCGAAAGGGCAATTAAGTATTACTGCGCGACAACCCTTAAGGTATTGCGGAATGTCGAGATTCTGTGTAGTGCGTGTATGTCTGAAAACAATAATTGAAACATTATTTTTTCTTTACGAAGAACGAACCGCACGGATACGACTCTGAAATTCATGTGTCTGTTTGGTTTGGTTATGGCTCTCCGGTTGTGTCTACAGGGCTCCATGAACGCTCTTAGTCCGCGAGACTAGAAGGTGCCCACGAAATGACCAAAATATGATCAACGCCACCCTGACCTGCCTTTCCTACAATATTGCTGTGGGTGGAGTGTGGCGCGCAAGGCACACCTAGCGTGCTCACGGCAAGACCCCATATATTTGTAACACCCGGTTTGAAACCAAACGCAGCATGTACTAGTGAACGGGCCGCACTCGAAGTGGACGATTGTTGTTGCAATGATCCTTGGTGTCAGACACAGAAATGCGTGCACGAATGTGTGTCTGTTCCGTCGTGGTTCCGGGTGGTTTGTCGTGTCCTGCAGAGATATGTGAAGAGTGGGATGGAGAATGCCCGGATGGCCATGTTACCCTACCCGATGATACTTTCTGTTGGGGCCTATGTGATGAAAGTACTTGCTGCGAGAAAGCAGGTAAGACCGTGCGTGGTTGAACTCTCGCGAGTGAGCTCCGTTATGCGACGCAGCGTTACAAATTCGGGCGCAGTAGGTTTTCCGCTGATCGCGAGAGGGAGGGGCGGGCGGAAACGCGCTGAATTCGGCGACACAGATTTTCCGCAAACACCAGGACCCGCGTGCATCCCAACGGCATCCCGATAGTCGGGGATGTATACGTCAGGCCTTGAAGACGTCACTCCCCTGGCGAAAGGGCAATTAAGTATTACTGCGCGACAACCCTTAAGGTATTGCAGAATGTCGAGATTCTGTGTAGTGGGTGTATGTCTGAAAACAATAATTGAAACTTTGTGTTAGCTTTACAAAGCACGAACCGCACGGATACGACTCTGAAATTCATGCGTCTGTTTGGTTTGGTTATGGCCCACTCTATGCTTGTACCTAGGGCTCCATGAACGCTCTTAGTCCGCGAGACTAGAAGGTGCCCACGAAATGACCAAAACATTATCAACGCCACCCTGACCTGCCTTTCCTACAATATTGCTGTGGGTGGAGTGTGGCGCGCAAGGCACACCTAGCGTGCTCACGGCAAGACCCCATATATTTATGACACCCGGTTTGAAACCAAACGCAGCATGTACCAGTGAGCGGGCTACACTCGACGTGGACGGCTGTTGTTGCAATGATCCTTGGTGGCAGACACAGAAATGCGTGCACGAATGTGTGTCTGTTCCGTCGTGGTTCCCGGTGGTTTGTCGTGTCCTGCAGAGATATGTGAAGAATGGGATGGAGAATGCCCGGATGATCATGTTACCCTACGCCGATGATACTTTCTGTTGGGGCCTATGTGATGAAAGTACTTGCTGCGAGAAAGCAGGTAAGACCGTGCGTGGTGGAACTCTCGGTGGTGAGCTCCGTTATGCGACGCAGCGTTACAAGTTCGGGCGCAGTAGGTTTTCCGCTGATCGCGAGAGGGAGGGGGCGGGCGGAAACGCGCTGAATTCGGCGACACAGATTTTCCGCAAACACCAGGATCCGCGTGCATCCCAACGGCATCCCGATAGTCGGAGATGTATACGTCAGGCTTTGAAGACGTCACTCCCCTGGCGAAAGGGCAATTAAGTATTACTGCGCGACAACCCTTAAGGTATTGCGGAATGTCGAGATTCTGTGTAGTGCATGTAGTCTATGTCTGAAAACAATGATTGAAACATATATTAGCTTTACAAAGCACGAACCGCACGGATACGACTCTGAAATTCATGCGTCTGTTTGGTTTGGTTATGGCCCACTCTATGCTTGTACCTAGGGCTCCATGAACGCTCGTAATCCATGAGAGTACAAGGTGCCCACGAAATGACCAAAACATTATCAACGCCACCCTGACCTGCCTTTCCTACAATATTGCTGTGGGTGGAGTGTGGCGCGCAAGGCACACCTAGCGTGCTCACGGCAAGACCCCATATATTTGACACCCGGTTTGAAACCAAACGCAGCATGAACCAATGAACGGGCTACACTCGACGTGGACGGTTGTTGTTGCAATGATTCTTGGTGTCAGACACAGAAATGCGTGCACGAATGTGTGTCTGTTCCGTCGTGGTTCCCGGTGGTTTGTCGTGTCCTGCAGAGATATGTGAAGAGTGGGATGGAGAATGCCCGGATGGCCATGTTACCCTACCCGATGATACTTTCTGTTGGGGCCTATGTGATGAAAGTACTTGCTGCGAGAAAGCAGGTAAGACCGTGCGTGGTTGAACTCTCGCGAGTGAGCTCCGTTATGCGACGCAGCGTTACAAATTCGGGCGCAGTAGGTTTTCCGCTGATCGCGAGAGGGAGGGGCGGGCGGAAACGCGCTGAATTCGGCGACACAGATTTTCCGCAAACACCAGGACCCGCGTGCATCCCAACGGCATCCCGATAGTCGGGGATGTATACGTCAGGCCTTGAAGACGTCACTCCCCTGGCGAAAGGGCAATTAAGTATTACTGCGCGACAACCCTTAAGGTATTGCAGAATGTCGAGATTCTGTGTAGTGGGTGTATGTCTGAAAACAATAATTGAAACTTTGTGTTAGCTTTACAAAGCACGAACCGCACGGATACGACTCTGAAATTCATGCGTCTGTTTGGTTTGGTTATGGCCCACTCTATGCTTGTACCTAGGGCTCCATGAACGCTCTTAGTCCGCGAGACTAGAAGGTGCCCACGAAATGACCAAAACATTATCAACGCCACCCTGACCTGCCTTTCCTACAATATTGCTGTGGGTGGAGTGTGGCGCGCAAGGCACACCTAGCGTGCTCACGGCAAGACCCCATATATTTATGACACCCGGTTTGAAACCAAACGCAGCATGTACCAGTGAGCGGGCTACACTCGACGTGGACGGCTGTTGTTGCAATGATCCTTGGTGGCAGACACAGAAATGCGTGCACGAATGTGTGTCTGTTCCGTCGTGGTTCCCGGTGGTTTGTCGTGTCCTGCAGAGATATGTGAAGAATGGGATGGAGAATGCCCGGATGATCATGTTACCCTAGCCGATGATACTTTCTGTTGGGGCCTATGTGATGAAAGTACTTGCTGCGAGAAAGCAGGTAAGACCGTGCGTGGTGGAACTCTCGCGAGTGAGCTCCGTTATGCGACGCAGCGTCACAAGTTCGGGCGCAGTAGGTTTTCCGCTGATCGCGAGAGGGAGGGGGCGGGCGGAAACGCGCTGAATTCGGCGACACAGATTTTCCGCAAACACCAGGATCCCCGTGCATCCCAATGTGATCCCATGTAGTCGGGGATGTGGACGTCAGGCTTTGAAGACGTCACTCCCCTGGCGAAAGGGCACATGAATATTTCTGCGCGACAACCCTTAAGGTATTGCAGAATGTCGGGATGGGCATTTGTCTTGATACTGGTCTGGCTGTACCACGTAAGCCGATATTCTTCGGCCACGCACATCTGCCGACAGTCTCGACACGAGACAAATATCATGGCACATTTGGAACCGCCAGGCTAAAGGAGATCCGTCCCTTGTGTGCTTCAGGCCAAGGCTGAGCAGTCGGTGGTATGTTGATCTCTCCCCCGAACTGGCTTTCACGGTCGAGATTTTTGAGCTTAGCCAATGGAGTTGGATCTTCAAACATGTTGGCGCAACAAGGCGCAACACGCATGCGCCGGTATGCAAAGACTTGACTATCGTTGCCAGTGTTGTCTTCGATTTTGGCATTGAAAAATGGTATGTTCTCACCTCCGAGAAACATGTCCGCATGTACGTGCGACCGGAAGTGGTTGAGATGGATATTATTTCGACTTTATAACTCCCGTTTCGAACGGGGCTTACATGTAGGTCTGTACATATATAGTGCATGATTCATGTGTGCAGAATCACAGAAACATACGACTGTTGTGGATTTTACGTAACCATTTTGTTTAGTTTTGACCCACTCTTCGTTTGTGCCTAGGGCTCCATGAACGCTTGTAGTCCATGAGAATACAAGGTACTTCTGCTGTGTAGTATGTGTATGTCTGAAAACAACAACGGAAACATCAGCTTTACGAAGCGCGAACCGCACGGATACGACTCTGAAATTCATGTATCCGTTTGGTTTAGTTATGGCCCGCTCTTGGGTTGTGTGTACCTTATGGAGGGCTCCATGAACGCTCTACGTCCACGAGACTAGAAGATGCCTACGAAATGACCAATGTGATCAACGCCACCCTGACCTCCTTTCCTACAGTATTGCTGTGGGAGTGTGGCGCGCAAGGCACACTTAGCATGCTCACGGCAAGACCCCATATATTTGACACCCGGTTTTTCGGCCAAACGCAGCATGTACCAATGAACGACCTGTACTCGACGTGGGCGGTTGTTGTTGCAATGATCCTTGGTGTCGTATACCGATTGCGTGCACGAATGTGTGTCTGTTCCGTCGTCGTTCCGGGTGGTTTGTCATGTCCTGCAGAGATATGTGAAGAATGGGATGGAGAATGCCCGGATGACCATGTTGCCCTGCCTGATGATACGTTCTGTTGGGGTCTTTGTGATGAAAGTACTTGTTGCGAGGAAGAAGGTAAGACCGTGCGTGGTGGAACTCTCGCGAGTGAGCTCCGTTATGCGACGCAGCGTTACAAGTTCGGGTGCAGTAGGTTTTCCGCTGATCCCGAGGGGGGGGGTTGGAAACGGGCTGACGTCGGTGACACAGATTTTCCGCGAACATCAGAATCCTCGTGAAACACTCATGTACACATGCATCCCAATTGTCGGGGATGTACAAGTCAGGCTTTGAAGACGTCACTCCCTTGGCGAAAGGGCACATTTGTAATACTGTGCGACAGCTCTCTAAGTATAGCAGAATGTCGGGATAGATGTTTGGACATTGGTCCGTTCTGTTCCACGTGAGCCGATATTCTTCGGCCGCTCATATCAGCCAAAAGGCTTTTGATACACGAGACAAATACAACCGTCACATTGTGAACTGTCAGACTATCCGAACATCTTTGTATACTCCCGGTCGAAGCTGAGCAGTCGGTGTTATGTTGAACTCTCCTGGGAAATCGCTTTCACGTTCGAGATCGGTGAGCTTGGCATATGACTTGGACTTCAAACATTTTAGCGTAGCAAGCATGTGCTGGTATGCAACACCTTCCACCATCGTTGCCAATGTTGTCTTCGACGTTAGCCGGATCTGGTGTTTGCCGTAGGTGAGATTCGTCTGTACATGTACGTGGTACAGGAAGCTGTAAATCTTGCCCGCGTCAATCATCACGGATTATTTCTCGACGTCGTCACTCCTTTAATAAACTTGGCGTGGAGGTACATGCGCCATGTGTTTGAGTCGTGTTTTCGAGTTAAAGACTCACCAATAACATGGAAACATGAGCCTTACGAAGTGCGAATCACACGCAACTTATTGTGTCCATTTGAGGTTTCGATCTACCTTCAGTGTGCATCAAGGGCGCCGGCAACGCTTGTGGTCCATGAGAAAACGAGGTACAACCAATAATGACCTATGTGATCAACACCGCCTGCCTTGCCTTTCCTAAATCCCACTGCCTATCCCGGCCCCGGCCCAGGTAAGAACGTTCGCACATACATTTGGTCATGTGTCGACCCTGTAGACCGCCTGACCACGTTCGTGGGTTGGTCGTATGAGCTCGTGGTATGTGCGGAAAGTACATACTACTGTAGATTATTGGTTTGCGGCCTTTACTTCGTGATCTTACTTGTTGGCGACAGCCCGCCGATCGGATGGGTGATGCACAGAGTGATAGGGCACCTATACCACGCGTTCACTCCATTTCCCATCTTGTCACTTCCCGAGTTTAGATCATGGTGTCACTCATCCCGCGTCTCCCTGACGTGTCAGACGCAGCGGTCGCTCATTGTCAGCACCGGCGAGCCAGACGAAGAGAGGCATCGCGACCCGCAATGTAACGAGACCTGGAAAACTGACGGAGCTTACCGAGCCACGGTTTTATATTGGCCCTACTTTTCGACTCCCTAATGCCCACCATTCCCTACCGCGATTGTTTGGTAGAAAACGATCGCCCTATAGTTCGATTAGAAGTACATCTAAAGAAAACCGGCACCAAATACTGCACATCTCGGACAGAAAAATAGGTTATGCCTCGAACGCCTGGGAACGGTACTGTAAGCGCCGTTTGAGCATGTTTCAGGCATGACGACACGCGAAGGAATGCCTGCGAGTTGGCATGGACTACAGTAATACGTTTGTTTTTCTGGAGTCTCCACCCTTCCTCCCTACCAGCCCACCTTTTTCGCTTTCAACACGCCGATAACGTTGAACTAGCGGGTTCACGCTAGCAGCAGAAAGAAAATCCAGTTGCATCATCCACCGGTCATTGGAGGATGCTGTGTTGGGTATCAGCATCATGTGGTGAAGTGTGGAGTTCAACACTCCGCATAAACCACTATGGGTGCTTGTGAACAAGCTTCCCTCACGCCCATGCCAAAAAGGCACGGGCGTGAATGACTGTATGTCGGCCATCTTCAATTTTACATAGAATGTGGTGACTAACCTATTGGCAACATTCTTCCTAAGAGCTCCGTAAACAGTCGATGGGTGCGTGTCTCATCCCTTCGTCCGAGATATGCATGAAGAACTTGCACAAGATTTTTCCAAATTGATATCTGCCCCCACTTTGAGTCGGATCCGCGTTCAGCTTGTGCTACAACCAACTGCGCCTCTTTCGCTCTCAAATGGACTTCTACCTAAACGCAGATGATGACGACTCGAAGGACGACGATATGTGGGGCGACCCCCACATGAGAGGACTCCGTGGCCAGAGAATCGACTGGTATGGGGTAGACGGTGGTTGGTACTCCCTTATCAAGGACGACAATGCCAATCTCAACATCAACATTCGCGTCACCGCTCCTCTGCCTGACGAGTTCCCCAACCGCCAGCTGATGACCGGCCTGATGGTTCTATCGGAGGGGCACTCTCTTGTCATCGAGGTCGCAAACCCTTACACCATCGAGACGGACGGCTGTCCCGAGAGCGTCTCGCCCTGCCTCGCCAATGGCGGACTGCGCACCTACGTCGACGGCCAGGAAGCAGATGAGCTCCTTCGATTCTCCAGGCACGTACCGGTTGGAGACGGTGCCATCACTGTGTCGGCATCAAACCTTCCGGTGGAGTGCCGCCAGTTCGGCGGTGACAAGATATGGTCCCACATGTACAAGGACATAATCGACGGTAGGCGTCGGCTGCTCGGTGGTGAGAGCCTCGAAGAGTGGATCTTGAGGTACGACCAGAGCATGACGGCGCGCCGCTGGTGCGCCAAGTACATCGCCGACAACGACCTCGCCGACCTGCAATCCACCCACGCCGTCTTCAAGATCGAGACGTCCACAGTCACGGTGCGCCTCAACGCTGGCGTCAACTACCAAGGACAAGGTGCTCTGGACTGGGATGGACGCGTCCTTCCTGACCTCGAGTTCTGGCAGATGGACGTCGGGATGGACGGACTGGACGTTGAGAACCCCGTGTTGTCCGGCCTCCTCGGTGAAACGGCCCGCCCGACGTACGAAGAGAATGGGAAAGAGGTTATGGCAGGGTTCGACGCGTTCCGTGGCACGGTTGAGGACTACCGCGTGTCCAGCGCTCTGGGCGTCCACTTTCCCCTTCTCGACAAAAAGGAAAAGGAGGAGGGCCAGGAGTAGAATCCTGCTTGGTGTACACGGCGGTCGGCATGTATACGTGTGATCTGATTTTTTGGGAGTTCTGGAGTCCCCCGTACCTTGGGCTCTCATGAGCTCCCTCTACGTTTACTAAATACTACATGCACAAGTAGATACGGATCTACGGAAACCTGGTTTCGTGGATCATGTTGGTATCGTATATGTTTGCGTTATTATTTCTCTCGTGTAGCGTACGAGCAGCAGCAGCATTCTTGCCGCCCTGCGACCAAGAATAATGAGGGGGGGAGTGTTGTGCCATGATTTTGGTAGCTGCACGAGACGTTTTCATTTCTTGCTTGCTGTAGTGCCCTGATGACGGGATTGTGATCAGATGCACTACATAGTAATTGTCTGTTGTGTTCGGGTTGATATTTGTATCTTTAGCCGTTTATTAACCTTTGTTGTCGGCATCCGCAACTATCGAGTTGACCTGGGAAGCTGGTATGTTGCCGGTTTATGAGTTTGCAGGTTTTACTTTCCTGCAACACTTTGGCAGAACGCTCAAGCTTCAGGGACAGGTGTTTGGGTAACGAGACCGCTGCTGGCGAGTGCGTTACGATAACCCCAACTGGGAGGAGATGACGCGGCAAGAGATGGAACGCTGTATACACTGAAGGCCGTCGCGACGCAGCAGAGGCCAGTAAGGGGGGGAAGCTATGAATTGTCCCTCGTGATCGGAGGAGCATAGGTGTGGAGGTGATACCCCGTATTCCACGCACTGTAGCTTGGCTCCGTTTGCTGTTCGTGTGAATGTATTATATCCGAATCGGGCGAGTGTTCGGTTTGTCGCTTGGACTTTTTTGTGCAGGTTGGTGCGCGTTGTCTTGTCACCGCGGAAACGAATGAAGTGAACAAAGCCGGTCAGTGAGTTCGAGGTGTTGACATCCAATACACCCACGTTCGGTACATCCTGCTGCCGCAGTTGCGTGCGCCAGCCACCGCCATGCCCAACCCCAATACAACTGGCATCGCGCTCTTGTCGACGCCAGTTTCAAATGGGATTGGGTAGTGTGGGATGCACCCGACCAATGCAGCAGGTGCCGAATATGAATGTTATCTTTGTCAATTCTCAACCTCTCTTGAACTCAGATTGATTTGCCCGTTTCGTTCACTTGCGTGGTATGCGACACCGACAACCATAAGGAAAGTACCCAACATGCCCAGGAATTTCAACAACTTTTAATTCCAAAACTGAAAAGTACATCCCGGCATCTCTCCGTGGATCCAGTATACGCCGGATCCTGTCTGCTCGTGGATCCTGGCGACCCGTAGATCCTGGGCTGCTAGCCGGATTTCATGTGAACCGCAGATCTACCTGCCAAATAAGGGTATCCAAACTCCGGAACACACGATAGCATACGACACTACAAAAACCCTAGGTACTAAATCTGCGAATGACTAAATAAAACAGATTCATTATTACGCTCGGTATACAGCCTCAGCGGCACCATTGAAGACGAACAACAATGAGCGCGGAAGCAAATCATCGCAATCAAGTCAACAAAAATATCAGAGACGGTGAAAAGGCAGGGGCTGAAAGCAACTGGAGAACAGGCGCAAGCCGAGAAACAAGGGCTGAGAGCGAACACGTTTGGGTCACGTTGTGTTCCAGGATTTCAGATGGAATGGAAACCCTCGTGGCATGGAGTGCGGCAAATGAGCACGGAAATTGATTACCGCTGAAGGTTGAAGTTTTGATTTTGCGGGTCGGTTCGGTGTGGCACCGAGGAGATCTACGAATAAGTCATAGAAGGAGAAAATAATTTCTCGAAAACTAACAGGAGCTTTCGCACGAAACTTGAGGAGGAAGGAGAAGCACGTCTTCGAACCAACTCAAAAATCTGTCGTTGCCATCTCGAGAACATCGACCGAAAAAAAAAAAAATCAGAGAAGACCCCGGAGATCGCCAACTCTAAAACGAAGTAAGCACGGAAAAGCGGCCTATCTGGGTCTAGAACCTGGGGTCAGAATCGAAATAGGTTCGAGACCTTACGCTAGAGACTACAGCCCTAGGAGGGCTTCAGAATACAGTATTCTTACAGCTCCATGCCACAAGAAAGAGCGAACCCTCAAATGGGGGCGTAGCAGGCCTAGCCCAAGCGTCTTTAGGTTGGATGGGTGCATGTCCTACCACCTAGCTTCCGGGTGCAAGGTTTTTCACAACACTACTGCTGCCGCCTCCATGCTCAGAGACCAATAATAAAAACCCGAAAGGCCGCCATGCATCATCCACGTCCAACGGTCAACCGTGCTTGCTGGGAATAAACACACACACACGATCCTGGGCTCACCCACCCAACACGCCGTGAGTACAAGGTGCCCACGAAATGACCAATATCATCAACGCCACTGACCTACCTTTCCTTCCATATACTGTGGGTGGGGAGTTTGGCGCAAAAGTCACACCTAGCGTGCTCACGGCAAGACCCCATATATTTTTGATACCCGGTTTGAAACCAAACGCTGCATGAACCAATGAACGGGCTACACTCGACGTGGACGGTTGTTGTTGCAATGATCCTTGGTGTCAGACACAGAAATGCGTGCACGAATGTGTGTTTGTTCCGTCGTGGTTCCCGGTGGTTTGTCGTGTCCTGCAGAGATATGTGAAGAGTGGGATGGAGAATGCCCGGATGGCCATGTTACCCTAGCCGATGATACTTTCTGTTGGGGCCTATGTGATGAAAGTACTTGCTGCGAGAAGGCAGGTAAGACCGTGCGTGGTGGAACTCTCGGTGGTGAGCTCCGTTATGCGACGCAGCGTGACAAATTCGGGCGCAGTAGGTTTTCCGCTGATCGCGAGAGGGAGGGGGCGGGCGGAAACGCGCTGAATTCGGCGACACAGATTTTCCGCAAACACCAGGACCCGCGTGCATCCCAACGGCATCGCGATAGTCGGAGATGTATACGTCAGGCCTTGAAGACGTCACTCCCCTGGCGAAAGGGCAATTAAGTATTACTGCGCGACAACCCTTAAGGTATTGCGGAATGTCGAGATTCTGTGTAGTGCGTGTATGTCTGAAAACAATAATTGAAACATTATTTTTTCTTTACGAAGAACGAACCGCACGGATACGACTCTGAAATTCATGTGTCTGTTTGGTTTGGTTATGGCTCTCCGGTTGTGTCTACAGGGCTCCATGAACGCTCTTAGTCCGCGAGACTAGAAGGTGCCCACGAAATGACCAAAATATGATCAACGCCACCCTGACCTGCCTTTCCTACAATATTGCTGTGGGTGGAGTGTGGCTCGCAAGGCACACCTAGCGTGCTCACGGCAAGACCCCATATATTTGTAACACCCGGTTTGAAACCAAACGCAGCATGTACTAGTGAACGGGCCGCACTCGTAGTGGAAGATTGTTGTTGCAATGATCCTTGGTGTCAGACACAGAAATGCGTCCACGAATTCATGTGTCTGTTCCGTCGTGGTTCTCGGTGGTTTGTCGTGTCCTGCAGAGATATGTGAAGAGTGGGATGGAGAATGCCCGGATGGCCATGTTACCCTACCCGATGATACTTTCTGTTGGGGCCTATGTGATGAAAGTACTTGCTGCGAGAAAGCAGGTAAGACCGTGCGTGGTGGAACTCTCGCGAGTGAGCTCCGTTATGCGACGCAGCGTTACAAGTTCGGGCGCAGTAGGTTTTCCGCTGATCACGAGAGGGAGGGGGCGGGCGGAAACGCGCTGAATTCGGCGACACAGATTTTCCGCAAACACCAGGACCCGCGTGCATCCCAACGGCATCCCGATAGTCGGGGATGTATACGTCAGGCCTTGAAGACGTCACTCCCCTGGCGAAAGGGCAATTAAGTATTACTGCGCGACAACCCTTAAGGTATTGCGGAATGTCGAGATTCTGTGTAGTGGGTGTATGTCTGAAAACAATAATTGAAACTTTGTATTAGCTTTACAAAGCACGAACCGCACGGATACGACTCTGAAACTCATGTGTCTGTTTGGTTTGGTTATGGCCCACTCTATGCTTGTACCTAGGGCTCCATGAACGCTCTTAGTCCGCGAGACTAGAAGGTGCCCACGAAATGACCAAAACATTATCAACGCCACCCTGACCTGCCTTTCCTACAATATTGCTGTGGGTGGAGTGTGGCGCGCAAGGCACACCTAGCGTGCTCACGGCAAGACCCCATATATTTATGACACCCGGTTTGAAACCAAACGCAGCATGTACCAGTGAGCGGGCTACACTCGACGTGGACGGCTGTTGTTGCAATGATCCTTGGTGGCAGACACAGAAATGCGTGCACGAATGTGTGTCTGTTCCGTCGTGGTTTCCGGTGGTTTGTCGTGTCCTGCAGAGATATGTGAAGAATGGGATGGAGAATGCCCGGATGATCATGTTACCCTAGCCGATGATACTTTCTGTTGGGGCCTATGTGATGAAAGTACTTGCTGCGAGAAAGCAGGTAAGACCGTGCGTGGTGGAACTCTCGCGAGTGAGCTCCGTTATGCGACGCAGCGTCACAAGTTCGGGCGCAGTAGGTTTTCCGCTGATCGCGAGAGGGAGGGGGCGGGCGGAAACGCGCTGAATTCGGCGACACAGATTTTCCGCAAACACCAGGATCCCCGTGCATCCCAATGTGATCCCATGTAGTCGGGGATGTGGACGTCAGGCTTTGAAGACGTCACTCCCCTGGCGAAAGGGCACATGAATATTTCTGCGCGACAACCCTTAAGGTATTGCAGAATGTCGGGATGGGCATTTGTCTTGATACTGGTCTGGCTGTACCACGTAAGCCGATATTCTTCGGCCACGCACATCTGCCGACAGTCTCGACACGAGACAAATATCATGGCACATTTGGAACCGCCAGGCTAAAGGAGATCCGTCCCTTGTGTGCTTCAGGCCAAGGCTGAGCAGTCGGTGGTATGTTGATCTCTCCCCCGAACTGGCTTTCACGGTCGAGATTTTTGAGCTTAGCCAATGGAGTTGGATCTTCAAACATGTTGGCGCAACAAGG
>FN648514.1:127742-186812 GCA_000310025.1 Ectocarpus siliculosus
AGAACATCGACCGAAAAAAAAAAAAATCAGAGAAGACCCCGGAGATCGCCAACTCTAAAACGAAGTAAGCACGGAAAAGCGGCCTATCTGGGTCTAGAACCTGGGGTCAGAATCGAAATAGGTTCGAGACCTTACGCTAGAGACTACAGCCCTAGGAGGGCTTCAGAATACAGTATTCTTACAGCTCCATGCCACAAGAAAGAGCGAACCCTCAAATGGGGGCGTAGCAGGCCTAGCCCAAGCGTCTTTAGGTTGGATGGGTGCATGTCCTACCACCTAGCTTCCGGGTGCAAGGTTTTTCACAACACTACTGCTGCCGCCTCCATGCTCAGAGACCAATAATAAAAACCCGAAAGGCCGCCATGCATCATCCACGTCCAACGGTCAACCGTGCTTGCTGGGAATAAACACACACACACGATCCTGGGCTCACCCACCCAACACGCCGTGAGGCGTGGTGAGTTGCTACGAAACACCCGCAAAGGGCGCGGCAAAGCGCCCTCATCATGAAGGCAAGGGAAGACGAAAAGCGTTCTGTTCAAATGAGACATCCGTTTCCTTGTTTCCTTCAAGCCAAATCGAGGTCACGATTGCAGATTGCTCAAGTACCCCACGAGGCACAGGCTATGTTGCACGAGCTGCTTAATCCTCTTCGAGCTGTCCTCCTGCTCGTCCCGAAGTGCTTTCGATGCTTCCCGCAGGTCCGGGGTAGTCATGATGAGGTCTGCGTAGTGCTTGAGGAAGCGGTGCAGGTAGGCCTGGACCACCTCGAAGTTCCGCTTCGATCTGGGGCAGGCAACAACAAAAATGATCGTTGAGGTTTACTGTTGTGCCCCTATCCCAATATTCTAGAAGCCGACTTTACAACAGTTCAGTGCCGCGTTGTTTGGCCCTCAGCCGAATAATCGTTATCCCACCGGAATTCATAAATTGGTTCTCTCAGTTCCGAAAAGAGAAGCTTTCAAGACATTGTCATAGCCGATCCCCCCTACGAAGACCCCTTTTGTTGACACTCGAGGTGTGCGCAGATCCCGGCTGGTGCCTCAAGTACAAGAAATATACTGGAAGGCGAAGACTGTCGCCCAAGACAAACGGGACGGCAACAGAACAACACAATGCTAAATGTTCAACGCAACGAGCTTTATGTTCCCTGGGGGGGAGTGATTGTGAGCTCCGTTGTGTCTCCAATGACTGCTTTGAAGGAGGTTGCAAGAGGAAGGATTTAGGAACCCCGGGAGCGCACTATCCGCAACACCCTGCGGCAGCGGGCAGCCGGTCAGCAGGACGTCTCCCACCCCGCGAAATGCGGTACTGGATGCAATCCTCACCTCACATCTCCACCAACTTTGGTACTTTGAGAACACTTGGGGAATCATTACCCAGCGAGGACACCGCCCACCTTAGCTCTCCCAGAAGAAACTGAACCGCGAGCGCAACCAGATGCACGCCATCCTCATCCCAATCCCCCTGGCAGAGCAGGCTCATCTCCACGTCAACCATGGGCGGTGCCAGCGTCTTGAGGTACGTCATGACAGCGCCAAACGGGTGCTTCTTCTGACACCCTCGCTCTTCCTCCTCTTCGTCGTCCTCCTCGTCCATGCCGTCCGCCGCACGACTACCTTGTTCGCCCTCCAGAAGCAGGTCGGCGAGCTTGCAGCGCGAAGGGCCGCCGCCGCCGAACCTCGCGGAGCTCTTGATCTGCTTGAGAATCTTCGATTTCGGAGCGACAGCACGAGCATCAGCACCAGCCGCCGCGGGCGGCGAGGAACGCTCTTCTTCGGTGCCTACACCCAACTTCCGCTTCCTTCCGACCTCGGCCCCACCCTCCGCAGACGCTGCAGCTGCTGCTGCTGCACCTTCTCCGTTGCCATCGGTGTCGTCATCGTCGTCAGACCAAGCGTCCCCCCCGCCGCCGGATGGCAAGTCCGGGACATCTTCTTCATCCTCGACCCCATCCCCACGAGACACCGCCTCCTCTGCACCCGCCACCCTTGACTTCCCTTCACCCACCGCCGCCGCCGCGGCGAGGGTACCTATTTCCGGAAACGAGGGGGCCACCTCCCCCCCCTTGTGCACGGTCGTGAGGAAAAACGGGGCCGCTTCCGGCTTCTTGGGCGGCTCTATCGGCCGATTCCTCGCCTTCACCACCTCCAGGTTGAACAGGGTTGTCCAGTAGCCCCGCGGCAGGGAGCTCAGGGTGATGGCTTTGGTTCCGCCGGCCTCCGCGCCTTCGGGATCTGCGTCTGCTTCGGCTTGCCAACCCTCGCCTCTATCCCCCCCCAGAGACGCTCTCGCTCCTCTCAAGGCTCTCTTATCCTGGCGGTACTCGCCGTGGAGGGCGGTTGTGGACTGTCCGGGGCCTCCCTCCAGCGCAGTGCTGCGGTTGTCGTGGCCGGATGGAGGCGTTCGTGCCCGGAAAACGGCGGGGAAGGGGACGTCAGGATATGGCATGCACCCCATGTGCTTTCCAAGCACCTCCGCGCCGATGGTCGGTGCGGTGCCGATAGTGGATTTCGGGAAGATTTTCCAGGTTGACTCCTGTACTTGGCACAAGCCCTACATGAACGGCCCACTCTGCTGTTGCCTCTGAAACAAAAACAAGTGCGGTATGTCGACGACTATCGATTGGCCTACACCGCTTATATTAACAATAGATTAAGAAGGAAGGCCTATCGACGTAATCTCCTCGGTCTGCGCTCGTGCCTCTGAGACAACGGCTGCAGTGTATCGAAACGTGCAAATCGTCTGGCCTGCACTGCTTCCGCTGAAACAAGTAGCTGCACCCTATCGTCGGGTCTGCACTGCTTTCCCTTAACCAAGAACAACTGGTGGAGTGAAGGGAGCAAAGTGGTGGCTAAGGTGGCCTTAGCACAGATTCCTTGTGCAATGCCTCGGGTAGGCGATATGTAAGAGGTTTCAATGGCCACTGCAAAACAGCGTGGGAGGCGGCGCCATACTGTACGATTGGTTACCTACTTGTACATCCGAACGACATGAACTCGTGCAATAGAGTCTCGAAGCATTTGTATCGGCCTCACACAATACCGCAAGCCGCGAAAGAGACCGCGAAAACTCCTTCAACGATGCAGCATGACTGTGTAAGCATCACGACCTCTGCTTTTCCCCTACTCCGGCCGTCGGAGAAAAACCGAACAAAAAAAGAACAAAAAGGAAACGGCTTCTCGACTAGGCAGGTTGGGCCATGGCGGGTCATCTGCCATTCTTCCCTGTTCCCCTTGGACGGCCCCTCAAAAGCTCGAACGGGCTCCTTCGTATCTGGACTGCATCTAGGTAACCTAACAACTGACCTGTCTTCCACCAGAGGTGCCGGTTCGTCCATCTTAAACGGAACCGTCGGAATCTTGTCCAGATACACCGGCTGGAAGAAGCTGATGGAAGCGAGGCGCGAAGAGTCCCGTCAAGCGACAGAAGTTCACAGGAATGAAACGGCAGTGGATGTGTGGTTTGTTCAGCAGGGTTTTTCATGGTTTTGAAAATATCTCTTTCGAGCCGAAACGGCTGTGGGGTGCAGCCTTGCTTTGCGTTTCATGAAAGGAGCAGTGCTTCAGACGAACAGTCACGGTGAAACAAACTCACAACCATTCAGCGAAAAGAAAAATAATGGTCGAGAAGGATATATCCGCTCCCATTTCGCTGACAGCTGTGTGAACAAGACAGCTGTGCAAAGAAGCGACCCACAGAACCAACGACCCTTCATTTCCAACGCAAAGAAACACGCTCTCGCAAAGAGAGGAAAGTTTTTCCACGAGGTCCCCCCCTCATCTGTGAGCTAAGGCAGCCCACCAGCGACGACAGGTCTGTTCCACCAAACCAAAAACAAGACGCAAACGAAAAACAACAACAACAACACCAAAAGCAACGACAACAACAACAGCACAAGAAAAACGGACCGACTCTCTAAGAAAGGTTCAACACAGAGAAATAACAGGGATGCATGCACACCAATATCTCCACTACTTGTAGCATTTTCGTGGTCTAGACCCTTCAGACCCATAACGTCACTGCTATACATAAGCTCCTCAATACAGCACAGTCCAAGTACAAAATAGAAATGTAGCATGCTCGCGATCGGGGAGCGTTAAGAATATAACCTCACTGCTGTATGTAAGCTCTTCAAAGCAGCCCCGTCCACCCAAAGGAAAAAAAAAAAAAAGAACACGCGAAACAAATAAAAAAGGATACCTCTGGTCCGCCCAGACGCTGAGCCCCACCCTTCCGTGGTGGCTGGTGCACATGAACTCTCCGGTGGGAGACACGGTGACCCCCGTGACGGCCTTCTTGAACGACATCCAATCCACCGTTCGACCTGTCGGGAGATCCCATATTCTGAGAAGAACGGACGGGACGGGATGGGACAATACGGCATGTGATGGGACGGTACGGTGCGGTACGGGATGGGCCACGACGATGTTGCAAGGGACGATTCCAGGACGCCTCGATCGACAGCAGCTATTAAGACAGCGACGGTGGTGTGGTGTCCTCGTCGCACTCTTCGTGTCACGATGGCAGGCCAAATCTACCGTAGGTCGCCAAGATACCACGCCCCCCGGATCGATTTTCAAAGCTCGATTACTTCGCAACGACGAGGACGTTAACATCAAACATTACGCTGTTGTGTTGCTGCAGAGCAATCGGGATTTGAAAAGAGGTCCAGCGTGAGTGCTATCTTATGCAACCTACGGGTACTTCCGCGCTTTTTGGTGGGCCCCTCTGGTCGATCGAAAGCCATACACCACAGCACCGCAAACTACTCCTCGCCGATTTTTGTAGCTCTTGCACGACAGAACGACATCTATTTTTGCACGAGGCTCGTTTCACCTTATCTCTGTGGGGTGAACTGACATCGACTATGGTACAAGGTTTTAGAGGAGGACTCGTGACTGAGCACGTGCTCTGACCGTGAGTTGTGATTGGTTCACTCTCTTGACTGCCTACTCCTTGGGAGGTGACGAATACTGAATGGTTCATACAAATTGTGGCACGTTTACGCAATGCATACAACCAAACCAGTACAGGCGCCACGCTTTTCCATCCCAGGAAAGTCGCGGTCATTATCCCACGGACAGGGGCAGGCATGAGCCGCCAATCTCAACGGCTTGCCCTAACGCGCGGGGACGCATGTCCCTGCCATCCTCATCTTCTCCGGGGCGGGGGACTAAGCCCACCCCCTTTGGGGTCCCGTGCCATCGAACACGTACTAAACCCTCCCCATACACACAACACGTCAATGTTGTTGGTGGTGGCGATGTTTGTCAGGGGGGAGGGGTGCAGTCGTGGTCCCGATTTAGCGGATGGTTCCGTGTTTAGTGGGATGCCCTGAACAGCGGTTCCAAAATCTCGTGGCACGGCTACACCTCAGCAGTCAAACTGCCTGCCAATCCGGTTCAGCAGTGATGCCCTCAACAGCGGGTTTAACGTTTCGTGACACCATGGACCTTTAAACCGGGACCACAACCGTGCGCATCCGTTGTTCGCCTTGGCATTCGGCTTGCGTTTCCTCGTACGAAACGGAGGGACGACCAGCGTGTCTGGAACTCTCCGGGAATATTCCTAGATTATTGTTGCGGGGCTGCGGACTCGTGTCTTATCTTACCGGACGGTGTGATCCATGGATGACGTCACCAAGCGTCTCGCGTCCGGGGTGAAGCACATGTCGGTGAGGTGGTTCGTGTGCCCCTCCAGCCTCCTCACCAGCTTTCGGGTGGCCAGATCGTAGAGCCGGACGACCATGTCGTCACACGCCAACGCGACGAGCTCTGTATCTCGCACCTATTGTATGCGTTAGGTGTGTTGTGATACGGTCGAGGCAGGTCAGTGGGATCAAAAGATAGAATACAAAGAGAAGAGGAAAGCGCACTGGGTTGGAACCACTTGACAGGGCCAGGCATTGCTGTGGTGGGACATCGTTAAACATAGCATTTGTTTTGAATGAGCCTGTTGCCGCTAGCCAAGACCAGAGACAGAAAGGGAGGGAGGGGGGGGAGACTGACAGCGATAGCGAGAGGGAGAGAGAGAGAGAGAGAGAGAGAGAGAAAGAGAGAGAGAGAGAGAGAGAGAGAGAGAGAGAGAGAGAGAGAGAGAGAGAGAGGGAGGGAGAGAGGGAGGGAGGGAGAGAGGGAGAGAGACACACACAGAAAGAGATAGAGGGAGAGACAGAAGGAGAGCGGCGGAGAGGGAGGGAACACGATGCGCTCGGCTAACGCCATCTGTCTTTTGGGCAAAACTTGGCCGAGCAAAACGCTTTCGGCGCCGGTCGGGACTAAAGCCCGTCTGCGCCTCAAGGCAGCCATTCCGCTGTAAAGTTCAATAGGGCACAGCAGTGTTTTTCAGAAGCGTGGTTCTCCCGCAGAACGAAACAGCTTTTTTTCTCGCATCGTACTTATTCTGGACGCCGGTCTTTCACCAGCCGGGTTCCGTCATACAGACAGACCACAAAGCGGAGAGTAAAATGCTCAAGGAAACCTCTCCGCTCTTGTAGCGAGACGACATTTCGAAGGAAGACGGCGAGTGTCGTACAAGCGAGGACGGCTGTACTTAACAGCGGCGCGGACGACGTACTACCAGGCAGTACTTCCAAACAGCCAAGATGAGACTGGTTCCTCCCCGTGGTGTGGTGTTGTTTTGAACGAGTCGCTCAACCGAAAAGTCCTAACCCTCGCCTTCCCAACGTACATCATCTCCGGCATCTCCGGAGCAAGCATTTTTTCAAAAGCAAGCACCAAGAAAAAAAGAAAAATGGAAGAAAACTCAACGCCGACAAGTCTGAAGGTTTGATTTCGGCATCGGTATCGCACTTGGACAGCGACATTAGCGGCAATGGCGTTGCTTTCCTCATGCTGCACCGTGTGCCGTTCGTGGTACATGCTGAGACCGGGGCCCAGTTTTTGATTGGGCGCGGGTTTGAGCTGCACTGCTAGGCAGTACTTCGAAACAGCCTAGGGTTTGAGCTGCACCGCCGCCGAGGAAACCTTCCCAGTTTAGCATCACATTTGTTTGAAGGAAGACATGCATGAGTGTAGTCAAAGCGAGGACACTTCCAAACAGCCAAGGGTTCGAGCTGCACTGCCGCCGTCATCAAAGTTATTTCCGCTCACCAGCTCGAGCTGCGACACGCCCGAACCCACAGCGACAGCACCGTCCGCCCTCTTCTCCTTGAAGGCCCAGAACACCAGGAGGCCGTCGACCCCCGCCGACACCATGGTCTTGTTGACGGCGTCCACCCCGACTCCGGAAACGGCACCACGGTGCCCCCGCCAGGACCCGGCCTTCGCGCCCGCCCTTACTTTGGCGGCCGCCGCCTCCGTCGCAGCTGCGAAAGAAGTATAAAAAAATAAGCAATGAATTACCAAAATATCACGCCCCCATTTCCGTTCCAAGAAGGTGGTGTGTGCGATACGTACCGTAGATGACACTGGATACAACACCCTGGACCGATTTTCGACGCTTGATTTCTGCACGACGAAGACTATGAACGGATCATTTCACACGTCTCCAAAAAGCTCTCGAGGAGACGGTTCCAACGCCGCCATGATCGGCACCGCCGCCCGCTGTATCTGCTTTGGAGTAATCTAGCTTTCAAAATCGTTCCGAGGGTTGTGATACCTCTTGTCACCTACGGTGACAGTCACGGCCCCCCCGCACGATCTGTGAAGCATAGTTCATCTCGCTGTACAAGTGGTTTCGAGACGCGTTTAGACTCAAACCGTCAGTGGCGCTTGCTTGTCTTTGTTTTCAGCCTCCAATATAGTGTACTTTCAACTGGCCATCTCACCCGTCGCGTCAAAGAGGGAGGTGACAATTGTTGGGAGGTTGCGAATAAAAAAACAAGGGCAACTTGCCTTTCGCATCAATGTCGTACAGAACTACGTGTAGTCCTTGTGCATCCACCAAGAAAGAGCCTGTGCAATAGACCGCCCACAACCAGTAGCACCACCAACACCAACAACAGCAAAGAGCGCACCTATTCTCTTGCTGGAGAAGCCATCAGACGTGATCTTAGCGATGGACCCCGGCTTCATGACGTTAGTCAGGGCCTTCACCGCCTTCGCAGACGGGGTCGCGGACTGGGGGTACGACCCTCTCGGCTGTCCCGACTGCATGTTGTAGCGGAACACGTGGCCGCCCCTCGTGCCCACCAGGCCATAGTTGCCGCAGCCACTGTACGAGCGTTTCATGATGGCACAAATACAGGTCAGCTTGTATTGACGTATAACCGTGTACGCTTGTGCTGACTATACATTTCTGGGTCGTGCTTCTCTCCTTGTGGAATTGTTGCTTGTGTTGCCAGTATAGGAAATATACATACAAACAAATACAGACTACCCGTTCAATATATAACCACAGTCGAAGGAAGGCTTTACTGTGAATGGGGGGAGTACCCCGCCTGATACTGGGCATATCTTGAATCTACTCCATGCCTGTACACTGAATTATGTAATAATGCCTTTGTATTTGTAGCTGGCCTATGACCACGGAAGGCGTCCGTTTCAGTCAGTTGGGACAGGTAATACCCATGGAATACCGCGTTGAACATACTTCGAAACCGATATCACAGGGGAGTTGAAACGGTTTTCAATGCGCAGACAACAAAGCCAACACACGGACCAACCGACCTGATCGCAACCGACGTGGCGAACGTGTTTGGGTCCGGAGGGTGCATCATGGCGTTGCCAGGCCAGTGCTTTTGCCTCAGCACGTGGGTGCCGACGGCACGTTTGGCGTAGCTCCACACGTAGGCATTGCTGTCTTCCTCGTGGCTGACGGACAGAAAACGGTACATCGAACGGCATTCGAATCGTTCAGGGATTGGACTCGTTCAGGGATTGGACTCGTTCAGGGATTGGAACCGTTAAGGGATCGGATAGCAGCCCCAAATGGTGCGTTTGGATATGGCCATGTCGCTATTTACCGCACCGTGTGTATCGAAAGGACAGCTAGACACATGAGGAGGGCGAGGGTGTCAGATACGGTGGGTAGGTCAACACAGCGCGTTGCTGTATCCCTGGCACATGCTGTCGGTGTGATGAAGACCACACCGAAGGTTTGGGGAACATTAGGGTAGTGACAGAGAGAGAGAGAGAGAGAGAGAGAGAGAGAGAGAGAGAGAGAGAAAGGTCGCCATCGCACCCCTGGCAGCAAAAGCAGAAACAACACCATCAACAACGACAACGACGACTACAACAACAGCATACCAGGTGATGATATTGCACCAGTCTCTAGCCCGGGTCTCGCTGGCGGCGAAGCACAACACCGGCCGGAGCTTAAAGTCGTCCTGTGTCGTCACCCGGTGTCGGGTAGCCACCTGCAGCCATGTAAGGGTATTGTGAAAAGGTACGACTAGCTGATTTGGCGTTGTGGGTCATTGTTGGTGATGGTGCTGTTCATGCTCTTGATCGTAATAGGTGACGTGCTGATGGCTAGACCCCGTCCGTCGCTCGCTCGCACGCACGTTTTGCGAAACGCAAGACGACTTCTGACCCACCAGTCTTGGACGCGAGACTGTCAGGCAAACCGAAATGTCGTGCATCCTTGATATCGGCACAAAAGCCTTCAGGGAAGCACACTGACACCGAGTTGAGCAAAAAAGCAGAAAAAAAAAAGCTTCATTCGAGGGATGGAAACTTCATGCGCGCACCTTGGCGAGCGGTTTCTGGGAAACTAATCGACATCGAGCAAAACTAAAACACATGGCATGCACAAACCTTGACGAGCGGCTTCTGGGAAAGTTCCTGGCTCAGGCAATCCCTGACGGTGTGGAAGACCCTGAAAGAACGGTCGGTGCCAGCCGACAGGACACACAGTGCCGTCGCGTCTGCAGACGCACCGGAGGGGACAACGAAAAATAATAAAAAACGGGGGGTGTACTCATAGCGGTGCATGCCGTAGTCGGTAGACCATTGACCTCGCATATCTACAAAGCCGGGACGGAGCACGCCGGGTTCCCACCGGACCAGGCTAACATCGCCAAGCGCGAAGCACCGTGCGGTATTCCGTGAGTCGCAAAACGGAGAGGAGGGGGGTTACCCCACTTGCAACAATGTTCCTTAAGTGAGTTTTGGGCAGGGCAATGCATTGAATTGTTGTGGTTTTGGGCAGGACGTTGTATACTCATTCTTCAAACTGTTGGTTTACGGCAGGACATACAAGCAGAACGCACCAACGTCTACAAGACGAAAACACCAAACAACTGTTCAGACAACCTATACTGTCTCGCGACATCGATGGCGACAGCGACTACACCCCATGCCCGAACCAAGTCGAGACAAGTGCGAGGGCTGGCTTGTGTCTGTCGGTTATAGGTGGCAAGGTGGAAGAGAATCGACGTCTACAGAAAGGCACCTTAGTGCCTGGTGGTCTTAAGTACCAATGTAGGAAGAGAACAGTAAAACTATCTACCTGTAGAGAGAGGCAACAGCTGCCGTTTTGGCTTGAAGTACCAATGTAGGAAGAGAACAGTCTACCTACCATCTGCCTGTACGGCAACAGAGAGAAAAATCCCACATGTGGACTTACCCGCCCCCTCTCCCATGGTGGCGAGAGTGGTGTTGCCGTAGTACCGGACAGCGCGAGGGGGCGCGCGGTGGCCTTCCCTACTCCTCAGGAGCCTGGCCGTCCCGTCTGGAGAGTCGAAAACCCACATCTTGATGCAGTTGTCCGTTCCGCTGCTTACCAGCACCGGCTCCCTGTGGAGAGGACGGCGCGAGACCGCAGCGTCAGCGGGGGGCACGCGAAGGGTATTGGCACCATAACCGGGAAAAATAGGGTCGAGGGAAAAACAAAAAACGCAAGTTATGTCAGCAATACGTGGAGAAACCTCAGCCGGAGGGGGGCACGCGGAGGATAATGACACCCTTCCGGGACGATTAAAGTCCACAGCAGGTAAATGACGTTCAGTTCCACGCCGGGAAACTACCACCCGGGTGGGCGGTCCGGTAGAACCGCCGGTACATCGCCAAAGTATGCGAAACCGCAAAAGTTTACCGTCGTACAGCGTAGCCGCCCCGCCTCTCTCTGCCTACAGCCCGTTACCTACATCAACACTTGCAAGAAACCGAAGGATAGCAAGACGCACGCGTCGAAGCTTCGTTTCCCAAAGCGCGACTTTTCCACAGCAGATCGAGTTGCAGCGACGAAACACGGTGGCGTCGGAACCAACCGTCTCGTCCACAGCTTTCCGAAACGTTTCGTAATGATCAAGGCATCCTCTTCATCGTGAGGAAATCGAGCTTTCAAAATATTGTCTCGGGGGGGTTGACGAGTTGTGTCACCTACGGTAGGTCGGAAGCGCGGCTTGTAATAAAAGTATACTGGTACCAACTAATCTCACCGCAGAGATAGTACGTAGAAAGAAACCTATTTAGGGTTGACCACGGAACGCGTCCGCGTCAGTTGGACCGGTACGGATGTTGGAGGGTACTATGCGGAAAACGGAACGACTTTCAATGTGAAGACAACAACAACAACAACAACAACAACACGGAAAATATACTGGGAGCTCGAACATCCCGGCCGTTAATACTACTACCCCCAAACGTCTCTCAACCCCTGCCCACCTGGGCAAGAACTGCAGCTTGGAGATGCCCCCCTCGTGGGCCCCCATCGTGTGGTGCAGGCGCCGCTCCTTGAGGTCCCACAGGCACACGCGCCCGTCCCCCCCGGCCGAAGCCAGAAGCGGCAGCTCGGCGGCGGCGGAGTCCGTTCTGAAGGACAGGCTGGTCACGCCTACCTCCTGCTTGAAGCTGATCAGCAGCTCGTCGGTCCTGAGGTTGAGCACCTGCCCCACGGTTGTTGTT
Source organism: Ectocarpus siliculosus (assembly GCA_000310025.1). Classification (NCBI taxonomy): domain Eukaryota; class Phaeophyceae; order Ectocarpales; family Ectocarpaceae; genus Ectocarpus; species Ectocarpus siliculosus. The sequence continues at coordinate 139,556 of FN648514.1, forward strand.
TCCATCGGGACGGTGGCGGCGGAATGGCAAGACGCGGTGGTACGCGGGAAGCACAGAAAAAATCGGCGGTAAGCATGGAGAATCTTGGTGCCCCGGGTTATTTCCCACGGAACAAGTGGCGGCCGCAATGAGACACGCGGGAGGCAGTAAAATGAGAATATATGGGCCGCAATCAAGGAGCACCTTTGTTGCCCAGCGGTTACTTGCCCCGCGGTTATTTCCCACGGAACAGTGGCGGCGGCAATGAGACAAGCGGGAAGCAGCGAAAAGAGGAGATACCGGGCAAGGGAGCTAGCGATGGCAACGGATGAGGACTAACAGAGAAGCTGCCCAGGATAAAAAGACAGAAAAGGGGGGTCGGCTGTAGCATATAGCGGACGGACGCCATAAGTGTACTGCTGCTGGGAGGATACTAAATTGTCTACACCATGATCGGGAGGTCAAGCAGAACATACAATCGCCGCCCCCAGACGAGAGGGGGACACGCTGAACTATTAACTGCGACGAGGGCCCCTATACAAATCACAATATGCACGATAACCAACACCAGGCACCCCCCCTGGCGAAATTGCAACATGCCAAGCATCGGACACAGATGAAAATAGTTTTCAACAGCCTGCGCCGCAGGTCTAGGCCACAACCAACGCTGCTTTGGAATTGGCCGCACGCGGCCAAGCGCACAGGCGTCGAGAGAAAGCACGCACAACGCTCCAAACCGGAACCAACACCGCTGTCGAATTGGTTCGAACGCGGAGAAGCACTTCGGGGTTGAGAGCAATAACTTTCGGTAGTGGTCTACGGTATTATGCCGATGCGATCCAACCGATTGCACCGGCATTATAGCCGGCAACCCGCATTATTCAGAGTACGAAGCAACTTGATATTCCTTCTGTGCCAGACGATTTTGGCGGCATTGGGCAGGGAAACCGGCATTATTCCGGGACCACTGCTGTACAACGCGCTGCTGCACGGTCATCGACGCGGCTCACCTGTACACGGCCATCACTGAGGCCAACGGCTGCCACGTCCAGGGCGGGGGACGGCTCGATACAGCTCACCGCCGCACCCTTAGGGTCCAAGCTTTGGAAGGAGTGCACCCGCCTGCACAGGGGTTTCGAAAAGGAAAAGCACGCGCATCGTCCACGTTGAACGAAGAGAAAGTGTGGGCACATTTCCACGCAAACATGGGCACATTTCCACGATGACCGAAAAGGGGACAATTTCCTCCGCTCGAGGTTGACGGTTATTCCGTGGGACGTACCGTGTTGGGGACACAGTAGACATGTGGACAAGGTTGCGAGTCTTTTTTCGCACCCACCACCCCTTTACTACATTGTTGCTGTCACATTAGAAGCCGTGCCGTATTCCGCTCACGTATCTTCTGACATCCGTGCTGGTCCAACTGGCCCGGACGCTTTCCGTGCTCACAGGACAACTACAACTCAAATAGGGATGGTTCGCAACGCATGGTAAGAGTGTCTACAATATCTAGAGTGGTGGGGCGTCATCCCAGCAGCCATCAACAGAAATACTTCCTACTAGTGTAATACCCCACGACGACCAACATGCCAACGCGCTTTCGGAAAGCTCTTTTTCGAACGCCGCGGGTTTTCCGCACCGTCACAGGTTTTGCTGCTGAGTGACAGAGCTTCGAAAATCGGTCCAGGGGGAGTGTTATCTTGCGTATGCGACCATCACCTGCCCGTCCTAACGTTCCACAGCTGCAAGGCTCCTCCTTCCGAGCCCACCACGACCTTGTTCAGGTACGTCGGCGGGTGCGCTAGCGCTGTCGGCACGAAGCCCCCCTCCAAGGCCGCGTCGCAGGTCGGCTTGCCCGCGACACCCTCCCCTTCCCCCTGGGGTCCCCCGCGGGGCCCCTTGCTCTTGCCGCCGGGGCGGTGCTTGAGATCCCAAGCCTTGAGGCGGCCCTCCTCGCAGAGAGACACGAGCGTGTTGCCGACGCACAGCAGGAAGCGAACCTGGGCGTGATGTCGCGGTGGGGACGTATACACGCCGATTTAGCATAAACGTTAGGGTGAGGGGGCGAGGAAGGCATGGAGCGCATGTTTCTCCTCGAGCGAAGCGTCGTTGCAGGCGATGGGGCACGGGGGAGGGGGAGTTGTACTCATGTATACGCATGCTGTAGTCGGTACACCATAGCCAGACCTGGCGTCCTTGCAATGCCGAGACGGAGCGATATGCCGGGTTTCTCGTCGACCCAGGCTACTTGCCACAAGGGTGGACCAGAAGCTGGGCACCATTCCCCCTTGCGTTTTCTGAAGGGGGGGAGTTTTGCTGCGTATCCTTTTGAAGGATTTGGGATTGTTTTCGCCATCTCCTGGCCGACAAAGCCGGATTCATCGATAGTTCGGTCTCTGGGGAACACCTGCCGAAGCTACATCACAAGCTTTCCCCACCGCCGTCACCACGATATAGTCGCCAGGAAATCACGGCCAAATGCGACTCCTCATATAGCATGCACCGCACACCCTGGTGTCGAACGCCCAAGGCCTCCACCGGGCGTGTAGGAGGTCTATCTCTAATACTGTACCTCTTTCACCCCCTCATCTTCCCCTGACATTGTATCTCTCTTCTGTTGGATTGATAGTCGCTCCATCTAGTTTACACTGTGCCCGCCTCTTCTATTTCCGTCTTGAACTGTAGACGCTTTCCACCTCTACTATTCACGTCTCCTCTGTTGTTATTATGGTATAGTAGCTCTGTTTCTCTCTCCTCTCTTCCATGTCTAGTTAAACGGCATCCACATCCACTCTTTCCGCCATACGTAGTAAACGCTGTCCACCTCTCCCATTGCATACGCTTTAAACGCAGCCCACCTCTAGTACCTCCGCCTCTACGCAACATGTGCCTCTCTGTGAAAGGTGACAATTAGGAGAGAGTACGAAATTGTTTGTGTTCACATCGAGATGCACAAGTGTTTTCGTTTAGACGAAGACGAGAGGGATGGAAATATATAACGAAATCGGAAGGGAGGAAGGGAGATAACACGAATGTTGTGGGACGATAGTGCCGATGATATCTCCGTCTAAACAAAAACACTTAGCCATATACTGTACCTCTCCATGAGAGCGTCCAACAACATTCGTGTTCTCTCCCTTCCTCCCTTCCGATTTCGTCAAGTCTTTCCATCTCTACTGCCTCCTTCTAAACGAAAACACCCATATACCACGCTGTGAACATGTACACAGTTTTCGTACTATCTCCGTCGAAACAAACACTTTTCTGTTTTCTCGTGTGAACATTCAACCCACAGCAATTTCCGTACTCTCTCACCGTCCCGGGGTGAGAACCGAGGGACCCCGTGCACGACAAGCGCCTCCACCCTAGCACCTCACGCCCAGAACCAACGAAGGTGTGCTCGTTGCCCCACGACTCCAGGCACGTTATCTTCTTGCTCATCGGGGGGGACACGAGAACGACCCTGAGGTGGTCGCATCGATAGATCTGCCGCAAAAGGGAAGTGTACAGCAGCATGGTGCAGCAGCGGTTGGTTCGTTTAGCGACGAGGGGTAAATGGTCATATCGATAGATCTGCCGCAAACCAAAGTGCACGGCAGCATGTTGCAGCAGTGGTTGCTTCATTCAGCGATATCACTCGACAGATCTGCTGCAAACGCAACATGTACGGTGGCAGCAGCGGCAACGGTTGACTCATTTAGCGCCGAGGGGCCACATCGATATCTCTAATGCAAATTATGTACAGGAGCAGTAGCAGCAGCGCTTGATTCACAGTCGAGAGAATTACCAGTTGTATCGATATCGATACATCTGCCGCAGACGAAGTGAACGAACAGTCCGCGCCAGTTGGACCGGCCCAGCTGTGAGAAGATACCGTACCGAACACAGACCCGAGCGGTGATGAAAATGAAGACTAACAACAACAACCAGCAGTCACAACATTGGAACAGCAGCGGTTTATTTGCAGCCACGCACGGAAAGTGGGCAGCGGCAGACAACACGACCGCCTCGGTAGCATGTATGTACCAAGCTTCAACAGCAAAGTTGACACCAGTAGCAGTTGAAATCGGCAGGCGATAATGGGGTAAGGCCTGCTTGGCAGTACGGGCTACGAGTCGCCTGAGGGCCAGGTAGGTTTTGAGAGCGGGATGGAAAGGGCGTCTATGGCACCAAGGCCCGTTCATCCAGGACGTACGCTAGACAGATTCTTGTGTACAGCAGGTTCGTCAGAGACCGAAAGCGAAATGTAGACGATCTACAAGGCAGGAGGCAAGAGGGGCCTCACTCCCGATGCCCTCAGATCGGCACTCTTGTCGAGCACCCAGAGGCTGCTATCGGTCAAGTGTGTGCGGTACCTGATTCAACCTACCGTAGGTTCCACATGGCCTTGACAGGGTTCAGGGTGGTATTTATCTTATACAACCTAAGGTAGGCGTCGATAGTGCAGCAACCGCTGTTGAACCAAAGGCCGCTTTCGTCTATGATGGAGTAACGACCCACCATTGCGCAACAGCGTCCATGATGCAGCTGTACATACATGGTAGGAATCAAGCTATCTACACTTTGTACAGCAGTGTCACGACCCTTTGTTAAGACACAGCAGTGTTCCTAAAACTGAAGACGCCACGGGAGCAACTTAATTGAGTCATTTTCACACACTGAGGGGTCGAGGATGTCTCACTTCCAGCCACTCGGCCGTGCTCGCAAGCAGATCTACTGCTACTGACCAGTGCACATGTGTAGTGCGCTGTGTCCGTAGTCTCAGGAGTCGCCACAGCAACGCGTCCTGTCAAGGAAATGCCTCTAGCAGAGGCTACCCGAGAGAATAAACCGTACGCTGCACTCTGCCTCGCTGCGAAATCGCGTCGCAACAGCAGTAGCAGCTGCTGTAGCGCGCGTTCAAACCGCCAAGCTGATCCAACATCAGGCTACAGCAGTACTCCCAGTCACCTGAAAAGCTCGATCTATGGACACGGCCAGAAAGCATTCGTCTCCTCGCCGGTTAAGTACGAAGGGAAGCCCATCTGTCACCGCCCCTAGGGCCCTGAAAGGATAGAACAGGCGTGACGCTGTAGTCGTAGCCGCCGCTGGTTTGGACGACATCCCCCCCTGCCTGCCGTGTATCCCTCGCTCCTCGCCTTGGCGCAAGTGGCTGTGCGGTGGCTAGGGACATGCGGCGGAATAGCGAGAGGCCCCGCAGAATGCTCCTACATACCCACGACCTCCGCCCGCTGCTCGTGAACTCACGATCGTTGTGCAGGGCACAGCAGGGAGAGAGTACTCTCACAACACACAGCAGTGTGTCCAGGCCTTGCAACAACCGCGTAGTGCAGCTATCTCCTTGAGGCCACACGTACTCGGCATACGTGCGAGCGGAGCAGGGGCTTCGGCCTGCTCGGTCAAGCTGAAAGGTTGCCGGGGTGATCGCTAAGGGGGAGAGCGCTACGAAGCGCAGCAAAGAGAGGGGAGCGGCCAGCGCCTCAAGCAAGCCAAGTGATGGGCGATGTGGCCGACATCCTCGGGCTTGGAGGTCCACCGGCGCCGTCCGGAAGGGCGTCACCCGTGCTAGGTGGTCCGTTGGGCCCCCTCCAAGAAAACAAACGGGGTAAGGGTGGAGCGGCTCCGATCAAGAAGGCCGGCAAGCCCCAGGGTGTCAGCCGGGAGGTTTACGCCTTGCTAGGATCGGAGGGGCTGCCGCCGGAGGTGAGCAGTGCTGGACCCTTGCGGGGTCCTGGATAGGCTAATCGAACTGCTGTTGCTCATGATATTGTCTTTGCGTTTGGTGCGAGTCCGCTTGAAACTCGAACCGTATGTTTGAACCCGGCGGCGTATATCACGCCGCATTTTTAGATCTACAACAGCATGTACGCATGTACTGCTGTACTCCATCCCATTTGATGCCCGTGATTTTGTCATATGGATACGTTTGGACGGTTTTTGAGTCCACTTGTTTAGGCAGTTGAAACTTGAAACGTATCTTGGCAGCCGGGGTTAAATCATGGCGCACAGAACGGGTTTGAATCGCGCCGCATTTATACCTATTTGGCCTTTCGGACCGCGTCCGGTGTGCAAGGGGAGTGGCTGCGCATTCATGTCGCAGGCACAACGTTGTCCTTACTATTTGGGGAGCGCTCAGCGGCGTTTGCTTCGCGTTTGCTCTTTGGACGGCATACCATCAGATTTTGTCAAGTACAAGTTTTCAAAAACTGTTAGCCACAGGGGAGATATCGCTGTGTGCTGCTCGGGAAATCGTGGGAGTACGGGTCTTCGCTGACGCTTTGGCTTCATTACTATTCTATCTTGTTCGTTTCTTAGAGAGATGGATTCGTTGGGTCATATTGAGAAAAACAAACTACCTGCATAGTTTTTGGCGATTTTCTGGCGGTGTTCAGGGCGCAGGAAGCCGCGGTTATTCCAAACGCCGGGAGCTTTGAGAGCTACGTTTGCTTTGCCGTTTGTTTTCCATAAACAACTAAGAACGCCGCCTACTCCGACGCCCACCAGGAAGTGCTACTCTCCCTGTGTCAGCAGTACGTGGTGGCTCCTGCGTAGGGTCGCACTCGTGGCCGATCACCCTTTGAAAAAAAGGCCGGTGAAGTCGCGTGACGCAGATGGAATCGTCAAGTTGCTCATGTTGTAACTCCTACTATTAGCGCCGGCTGGGTGCCCCGCATACAAGGCCGGCCCAATTCTTTGGCACTACGTACGCGGCATTAGGGTTACGGTTGTTGTCAAACCGGCACACTCAAATGTCTTCGTCGTGCTAATGTTGTTATTATTGTTACAAGACGTACATATTGTACAAGGCGATGCATACAAAGACTACCGTTCTAGAGAATACCCAGCGGGTGTTAATATTTCAAAGTCCTTTCAACGACTAGGGAAACGAACCTGCTGGATGCTGGGCTTACTGCTGTTTAATGCTAAAAATCATCTTTGGTTCCACGCGCACGTGTGTGTGAAATGACTCTTTGGGTCGGTCGGCACCCAGGGTCCGGTGTCAAACCCATCGCTCGTGAGGGACGGCAGCCAGCAAGACCCGGCCTCGTCCAAACAGCCCTGCAGCAAGTGGTGAGTCGAAAGGTCGTAACGGCCAAACACACACGCACGATGCGGCTCGGCGTGAACACCAAACGCATCCTCGTGTTCTGCTCTAGCCCGAAACGCTCTTGGGGTGCTCATCGTGGTCGTCGTCCCCGTCGTCTGTTGGAGAAGGTGTTGCGCATGGTTTTGCTCTCGCCGTTGATGTCATTGTTGTTGTTCTTTGTGTAATAAACGTTAAATACCGGCCCGATCTCCACTTAGCATGCCATACCTTGGTTCTTGCTCTCGCTGTCGCTTCTTGTACTTGCTGCAGTTTTGGTGTTGGCATTCTCACAGCTGCTGTTGCTGTCGTTATCATTGTCACGAAGTCGTAGTGTAGTGTTTTCCGGGCGTCGTTGTTTCTCCTGCACTTTTTCTTGGCTAACACGACGTGTTGTTGCCGCGGGGGGGTCCGTCTGTATTGCCGGGGCCTTGCGAATACAGGAAATGGGTCCCGTTTAGTTCTTCAGCACGGTCTGACGGCGCCACGTTCGAGCACTGGCAGAAAGAATCGGACGAAAAGGACAGCGGGGACTACGCTTACGCGAGGTGATGGCAACAAAAGTTGGTGGCGTTGCTGTCATTTTCTAGGGCGTCAGTCCACACGCACCAAACATTTTCCCGAGTGCACCCGTAGGGGGTGCTGTGTTCGTTTGGAACTAGACTGATTATTGTTGATAGGGGAAGAGAATGTAACGTACCCGGCGTCTGTGGACTAGACCCGTGGGTCGTCTGCGTTGGCTGACATGTGCGTGAACTCCGTGCGGGTCAGTCGTTATGTTTCTTTCTGCCGAGGGGTGTTGCGCGAGTAGTGACGGTTTCGCACAAGATAACACTCCCGATGATACAAAACGTTCTTAGGCGTTACAGCATCCTCGGCGGTCCATCAGCTTGATCTGAGAGCGTTTTTACGTGTTAAGTTCATGTTGATTCGAAAACCTTTTGCCACACGGGGCAAAAGTAGATGTTTTGTGGGGGGGATGGCATGTTACGTGTGATGCGGTAGCACGGCGAGGAAAGCGAAGACTGTACTTGTTCTGGTGTGCTTTCCCTGGTATGTCGTGTTGTTGGTCGCATGATGTAAGATACTACGCTCCATGGACCGAGAATCAAAGCTCGATGACTCTGCAGCAACAACAGCTGTGGCGGTGCGGAACATGACGGCATTGGAACGGCCTCGTGGAGAGCATTCCGCAAATGCAATCGTTTGATTGTGGCATCCTCTTCGTCGCGGAATGATGCAGCTTTGAAACCCGACCAAAGGGGAGAGTGCTATCTAACGCGATCTACGGTCTATCGTTCTGCATTATTTGGACATTTGAATTGGAAATGTAGGGTGGGCCTCGCATGTTTGACCCGATGCTGTTGCGCCATGTCTTGTGCAAGTGATATTGGATACCCGGTTTTGCCTTTGTACACTGAAAAGTGTAGTACACGTCTCACCACGAAAAATGGGGGGACTGTCGCCATAGTACCTTGGACGAAAACACATACACACACACAACCCTTTGTACGCCAATGCTCTGCTGTTTTGTTGCTCTAATGCAGATACAACGTCAAGGTAGACATCGACAACCACCTGAGGTACTCCGACGAGGAGTACAAGCAACACCTCACGGTGAGCTGGCGAAAGTGAATGTTTGACTTTGTCGAGGGCTTCGTCCGCCTGTATACGGAGCGCGCCGACGCTCGAGGAATGGCCATCACATTGGATGACTGCTGATGATCATTGTTCCTCAATATTGACGAAATGTGGGCGAATATCCGAACACCCTCGGAGTGAAGGAGTCAAGGCTTGTAGGAAATATACTTTCCAACTTGATCATTGGTGTTGGGATGTAGCCCGCCAGAGAAACAAGGAATGGACCACGGCCATCGTTATGTGTTCTAAGGTGTCGCGATCTGTACCCCTGTTCTGGACACTGGTATTTTCACCGTTCGATATGTTTGGACGAACCACCCGGGCTCATTGGGAGTCGTTTTTTCTTGCTTTTCTTCACCTCCCTGCCGTATTGCTGGTTTCGAACAGTTATCGCGGGAAAATTTCAGCAGCACCTTTCCCTAGTTAACCGTGAGGTCAAGTATTTTGCATGCACAGCATTAGTCGTTTTTGGCTTGCGTGGACGTACCTTGAGAAATACAACAGTGTAAACTGGGCCGTGACTCGAACTGACGTCCGACCGTCATACGGATGCGAGTCCCCCAACTTACCCGTCGGGGCGACCGGCTTCGCACGTTACGCCAACTGAAGGCTCGAATAAACCCAATAGCTAATGGGCACCACTTTGATCTTTGGGGCTTTATAACATTTTCGAGCAAATCGGCGTGTTTATGGCACGACGTGGATCTTTGCGGCTGAAGAAGTGCTTCGAACAAATCGGCGTGTTTTTGGCACGACGTCGATTTTAGCGGCAAAAAAAATTTCTTCGAACGTATACGTCGCGTTTTCGACGCATCTCCATTTTCAGGAAGCCTCGTGGACAAAGCTGGAGACGGACCATCTGGTGGCGATGGCCCTGAAGTACGACCTCCGCTGGCCGGTGATCAAGGACCGTTACAAGTGCACCCCAGACAGACCGGTGCAGGAGTTGCAGCAGCGGTTTTACGACGTCGCCAACAGATTACAGGTGGCCTCTCACACTGTTGTTCACCATTGTGGTTGTGTCTGCTGGTGTGGGCACTCTACCCTCGAGTTGAACTGCGGTGTCCCTGGGACCTGCAGTAAAGCTGTCATGGCGAGGACCAGCATCAGACTAGAGAAGAATTTATTCTTTAACGGTTCTCTGTTGATCGTGCGTTGGTCTGTGACGTTAGCGTTTTCGCTTCGAAACTTGTCACCGTTTATCTGAACGTTCTGATGGTCCCGGGATCAATACGCATACCTGAAGCATGAAGACGAGGTCTTAATGTGAACACCAGAACACCAACCGTCTTGCACGGCAATAGCTCCAGGCAGTGTTGTCTTTGCGTTACTATCTTCACTCATGGGCAGTTTCGGAACGTGTTTCCATCGTGTTCTGTTTGGTGTATTGGATGCGGCAGGCGGTTCGGAGAACAGCGTCAAATGGCGCGGGTGGAGGTTCGCTGTTGACCATGCCCGGACTCACCGCCTTTAACGCCACCCACGAGGCAGAGCGGCGGCAGCAGCTGGAGGTGAGTGCCGTACCGCATTCGACGAGGAAGACACACCCCGGTGATCTCTAGCTTTTGCGTTTCTCAACAAGAAACTATCATAGGGGGTGTTGTGCGGGGTGTGCGTGCCTTGTGCCATCTCATGTGGTGTTTTATGTTTGGATTCACGTGGACCCGCAAACGCACTACCCCCAGGTGCGATATTGCGTTTGCGGGGGTGTCATCTTACGGGAGTGTGGTTGGTTGCTTTGGTGCCGCATACGGTAACCCCAGACACCACTGAACGCCCTGGCTACCGAGCATGTTCTCTTGCAACCTGTACGTGGGGCTGACTATAAGAACACGCTGCGTCGCTGTGGAAGAAGTGCGTGTGTCAGGCTGTGCGTTGAGCAAGCAACTGAGGGACAGTTCACTCGTTAATGTAGCTAGTTTCCCCTGTTTTTGCTACGGCTTCACACCACTGTCGCTATGTATAAGGTCGCAGTTTTTTCGTACCCATTCGGGTGGCTGTATGTCATGCCGTTCGATTTTCGTGAAATGGGGCTTTGGGACACGTTTAAAGACAAAGCAAAACCACACACAAGGAAATGGGCGTCGCACGGACGGGACAAGGTGTTTTGCCGGTTAGTTTTTAACTTTCCGTCGGGATCAACAAGACGAAGGCAGAACGAGTAGGCCATGAAAAGCTAGAAGATAATTACACAACACTCCGTTCTTTCTCGTTAATACGGCCCTATTCCAATGAATTTTTCGTCTTACGGCGGCCGTGACACGATGCGTTCTACGTCGATTTCCTGTCCGGGGAGGTTCAGCTCAGGAAGACGAAGGCAGAACTAGTAAAACAATAAATGAGAACTAGAGATACGAAGGATACGGTCTCATTCCGACACAAGTATCGTCTTAAGGTGGATGGTAAACGATGCTCTCTACTTCGTTCATTTAATGTTTTCTGTGTCGATTTGCCGTCGCGACAGGTCCAGTTCAACAAGACGAGGCAGAACGAAGAGGAGGAGGGCAAGCTGCGGGAGGAGCTCAAGTCCATCGACCAGCAAATCAAGAAGCTGCGGCAGAGCAGCAAGTCGTCCAGCAAGCAGGGTGACGAGATTCAGGCACTGGCGGACGCAAGAAGGTTTGACTTTGTCACGCTTCTCTCGGAAGTACACACTTAATTGTGCGTTGGTCGGTTGCCTCGTAATAGGGAACAAGAAGAGAGGCAATAGCCATCAGAAACCTCCGAAACACAGGGCCCAATACATCCGGGATCGTCTGGAAGCCAGTGCTCCCAACCGATATGAAACCGTCATTGCGGGAGAGATAACATCGACCGGTTCTCCCGCAAGGGTCAGGGTAGCGACACCGAACATTCCTAGTAGCGTTGGGCAGACACGTGTTAGGAATGTTTCTGGCTGTTAACCAGCTGACTACCTCGTGGCCGTGAAGAGTGTCTTTCATGGGATGGTGCTGCCGTGAGCGCGCACGACGATGCGCGCAGCCTCACGTGCACCATTGCGCTACACGCTGCGATGCATGCATGCCCTGTGACGTGGTGTGCATGCAAGCGTGGGAGATTTGGCGGTTGCAAAGGTAGTGCAGCAAGCCATGCAGATGCTGCGTGTGTTGTGTTGAACTTGGGTGTCTACCGCCCGCCCTATCTCCTTCTCGTACCTCCTCCGTTGTTGTTTCGCACTGAAGACCTCGAGACCTTGGCCAAACAGAAGACATCCTCTGCGTTTCTCTATTCCTCGAACACCCCGTGCACCCCTGGGTGATCTTTGCTTTTTTACCCATTTTGGTTCGGTAACCTCAGGAGCATCGGCCATGCACCGCAGCCGGGTCAGCCGTACCTGCTGAGCTACCGGCTCTCGGAGAAGAGTCAAACGCCTTCGCAGCACATCAGTAAAGGACTCCTCAAGAAGGTGAGAGCCGTCGCGGCAACTTTAAGAGCGCGATCGGTATCAATCAGACAATCGGAACCCAACCGTGAAACTTGCAGCAACATTAAAAGACGTAATCAGCATCTATCAGGCGATCGGAACACCATGCCCAAGCTTGAGGCAACCCGAACACATTACAAACATCAATCAGACGATCCCCAAAAATCCCCGGAACTCACAAGTGCTACGTTTGCCGGCTATCTGGGTAAGAAACTCGCAGACAGGGGTGTTGGAAGCCAGCTTCTTGATGGGTTTCCTGGGTGCTGCGTGCGAGTGGGTTCAAGAAAGCAATGCAACATGATACTGCTCGAGCGAAAATGATGGGTGGGATGGCACAAAAAACTACACACCGCCGGGGTCGCCGATTGAATGAAAGCATGGGTATCGGTTTTTGTTCCGGCAAGTACGCTGAAAAATTGGTTTTACATTTGGTTTGTCCGGTAGGTTGGTTGATGCTACTGGTAGTTTTGTCAAAGCACACGCACAAACACGCACACTCTTCAGGGGACCTGGGTTGTGTTTCGCTGACACCTTTTCACTGGCCAGCCGGTTAGCGCGACGTTGATGCTGCTTCCGATCTTGGACCACTATGTATGAATTCCGATTCGAAATCTGCGACGAGAAGGACAAATTGAGCATGTTTTTTGCTACAATATATGTTTTGAGGTGCAGCGTCATGGTCGTTCTGCGTCTGACCCCAGTTGCGGTTGCACCCAATAGCAGCAGGAGTGCACAGGATTACACAGAAATTCTTCACTCCGACAGTTGATCGACGAACCCGAACCCCACAAGGGGTGGTACACAGATGCGCACACAGCGTAGAACGCCCACGTTATCCCGCCGAGTGCCCAATAGAAACGCGCACTTGCTCGTCCATATAATACTAGGAGTAGCACATTCTAAGGCCACACATCTTCTCGGTTGCACCGCGTGAAAAAATAAGTAAGCCCGCGCTTTCTCGTCCGAGCCGTGCCACTGTAGGGTTAGGTGGTACAAACCCGGACCCAAGTATTTTGTCATTTTCGGGACTTTGCTCAACCGAGGAACCGTAATTTTCCCATAATTTTACCCACCCATAATTTTCAACGTCGTGTCACGTTGTCGATACGTGCGCCATTGATCTCCCTGACCCTAAAGAATTCTTGTCGTATTGCGCGTTTTTTCGGAGGTATCCAGAACGGGACACGGGAGTGGCGCCCGAAGTGCTCCGTTCTCCCATGCCCTCCGTAGTCAAAGGTCAACTACCCAATAAGGGCATTGTAGAGTTTATCGTGGGATCGTCGGCTGAGCTAGTTGTTCTTCTCTTACCCAATTTTCCTAGTCTTATGTTCCGTTGTTGTTCTTGTCGGCCGCCCCCTCCCACCTATGCTGGCAGGTATCGGCATTGATGAAGGAGCTGGCGGTGCCGGACAAGACCAAGTGCATGGCCTCTAAGGCCGCCGTTGATCTGCACGACCACCTCAAGCGAGACATGATGACCCTCTTCAGTCTCGAGAAGGTGCTGCAGAAGAAGGTAAAGTGCTGCTTCCGTTGTCGTCGTTGTCCACATCGTTGTGATTGTGACTGCTCTTGTCGTCGTCATGTGGACACTGTTACAATGAGCCGGGGAGCGCGAAGCGTGTTTTTTTTTGTCCCTTCATCCCAGGGGGGAAAAAATGACTAAACATCGGCCTGTTCTAACGCGATGAATGGGCCCAAGTTTGAGTTCCGCCTGATTTCCGGGCGACCGAATGCACCCTCCTTTTCGACCAGAACGAGGTGTATAGAGTGCTGCCTTCTTAGGAGGGAGAAAAATAGATCTCCAATGATGATGATGATTGAAAATGGGTAGATGGAGGTCTTGCCTACAGCAGCAACAGCAGCACAGAGTCAACTTGAGGTGTTTTGGTGCTGTTGACGCAGTTGCCACGTGGAACTCAGAAAGATGTAGGCATGCTGTCTTTCACCGGACACTAACAGGGCGGGGAACTAGAGAAGCAAACAACCGAAGCCGCCTCCTGAGATGTTGACAAACGGTCCATGCGAGGGAAAGGTTAGAGCTTGCCCTGTTTAAACTGTGTACCTGCCGCTTTCCATGCCGCGCTGCCCGATGGGCTCCAATCATCTGGTGTATTGGTTTGTGCCACATTTGTTCTTATTGCCGACGACAGTGATGCTTGGTGCCAATCATTTGGCGGTTTGTTTGTGTTCATCCGCCGTTGTTGCAGAATTCGAAACCAGCGGCGAGCGGATGCACAGTCTTGAAGATGCGCTCGAATATTCCGGATACGTATGTATGCAGTGTATGATAGATTGAAGTGCGGGAGTCTCTGTGCGTGTGTAGTTGCCTGGAAGCGGCGCGCCTCACACAGCTTCGCAGATACAGACTACTGCAGGTGCACAGTCGACCCCGCGCCTCGTACTCCTCCCTTTTACATGTATGATACCAGTAGTGAAAAGTACCCGCCATTGCTATTATAATGGTGCCCTGTTGCACAACAGCCGATGGCGTCGCTTGCTGCACTGTCTTGTGCGTTCCACCTCGTTGCTAACACTCCGCAGGAGGGAGACGTGGCCATGGCGAAGCAATCACCGGAGTTCGCTGCTGGCGTAGGTGAGCACGATGCGGGTTACATATTTCGCGTTTCACATCCCCATCCTTTTCTTCCGTGTGACATGTTGCCGCGATTCAGTACCGTCTTGGATTGAATTTAGAGCAGCGGGATTTCTTGTATTTATTGGTGGTACAAGCAGCCTGTACGACATGGTACGCGATGCAGAGAATAATGGATTCCTGGGTTGGCGTTTCGAGGCCAATGTTCCCTCAACGTCTGTGACTGAACTGGTTCGGAACGAGTTTGGGCGACAAGTGCTTCCAAGGTTCAGGTGGTCCTCGAGTAGATTACCCAACAATTATCATGTGCTTTTGGTGCATATGGACTCGCTTCTGCACCAGATTCCACCCGCCCCCCCAACCAAACGGTGCCGCTGCCACGAGTTTGCGGTTTATTCCGTTGATGGCTCTTTGATATTCGTTTATATCCGGGCTTGTCCCGCATTTCCGCCAGAGTCACGATGCAACCGACAGCAGTAAAACATGTCGCTTTGTTGACAGTCCCGGCTTGAGGCCGAATTGCCCGGGACTACCGCTTCGCTTCGTGACCACAGCGTACGGGTCTCTCTCCTCAGGTATTCCCCTGGCAGCGCGAGCGAACAGCGTCGGCGGTAGACCGGCCTTGGTCGGTGGACAAGCTGCACACGCGAGGTAGGTTGGGCGAGGAGGTGCATACCGTACACCCGACTCGCGTATTTTGGAAGTCTCTTGGGCTGTCCATTCGCTTGTCCCAGCTCACGCGATGATTAATGATTTGTCGGAAATGTCGAAGGTTTTCTCGCAAAGATCAGGCGCGTCAATGGTTGAATCGCGCTAGAGTCGACGGCATTGGTGGGCAGGAAGTTTGTTGGGTGGGTGTCACCCAAACGCCCGGCGCGCGAGCTTGAAATTGGCTGACCCTCCCGAATGTTTCCGTCGTTTGATTTCTAAAGAACGTGGAACTGTCGATGATGAGGATATGTAGCTGATTGCCTCCTGTGATTTGGATTTCACCTACTTCTACTCACTTTTATCATTTACTGAGAAGCAGGCAGACGATATTGCACTACGTCAGTCAAGTGTACTTTAGCGCATTGTCCGTGCGCGTACATACTGATTTTGGACTTTAGTCGGATCTGTTTATTCTCCTGTGTCGGTCCTCCTGTGACAGGTCTGGGGGATCCAGCAGCGGGGGTCATGGGCAAGCGGTGGCACAGAAGCGCAAGTCAGAATCACAGGGAAAACGCCCCCGGCGGTGATTGTGTTGAAACGACAAGCGAACGGTTTCAACGGAAAAAATGAGGCGTGATGCTAGTTGAATCAACAGCGTCGGCATCCTCGGTGCTTGGACACCTTTGCACCGTTGACTCCGGCAATGCTCTGGTAGTAGAGAGAGCGCAACAAGAAAAACACTACAAGACGAGCCAGTTGGATCATCGGTTGATTCAGCGGAGGATAGTCAACTACTTCCGGACGATGTTTCTCCGGTTTCGTCCCGTAACTGGGTTCACGGTGCGCATTACTCGTAGCAGATTGTTTCGCGGCCATCGGGCTGTGCGAGCGCTGATCATTCCCCTCAGGATTGCGTTTCCGCGCCGTTTGGTGTGTGTGGCTTGTGTTTGGTGGCGGGCGCCTGGACCATTCCTTGGCAAGCGCATGGACTACTTCAAGGGGTTGGGCGCCGGTAAGGGGTTGCGTTGCAAGAGACAGATCTGGTACGTGGTGTGGCGTGGTAAGAGTCTGTTGTGGTTGTTGTGTGTCTTCACAGTATGTACCGTTCCGGTCTCTTCTCTGTACCGTCCACTGCGCTTACAGGTCCAACTGAGGTGGACGCCTGCCGTGGTCACAGGTGGACACGCACCCTTTTTTGCCAGAAATTGCTATGCCCGAAAATTGCTACCCATATCTCAAGTAGGCGAGCTCAGAGACGCGGAGAATGTTAGGAGATAACCTTTGTGATTGGTGTATCCCTGGCAATGGCTACTGTGTACTGTGGTAACAGTGTGCAAAGGCTCACAGAGTGACTGTTCCCAAGCTCGGGTCTCTGGGTCTCTGTCGACCAAAAGTCGTGTTTTTTTTCTGTGTCTTTTTTATTCGCATACCCTTCCCCTTGACCGATCGGGTCTCAAAAGCCGATCTCAGCCCACGCTGCGAACCTCCGAGAACTACCAGCAGTTCTGTGTAGCTGAGACGATTTCAAGACCTCTCACTGTTGTTTGAGCAGCGATCGCTTGCTGTGGGGCGAGAACCAGTTTCTCCGTCGACAACATGGATGCGCGCTGACATCAGATCGACCAGATGGACTCGTCGTCGAGGGTCCTCCTTTTAGCTCGTCGCGCCGCGCCAAGCCTGCGTGATGTCCACGCCTATGGGTTGAGGACGGTCCTGGAATCATGGAATAGCGTCTACACATGGTCTGCGCGGTACTTCAACCCAGTCACACAACTACAACACTCGTATCCGCCAAAACTCCACGCAGTCACACAACAACTGCAAGAAATACAAACGGAAAACAAACCGGTAGCGCTATTTACGGGTGTCGTATTATTTACGACACGGCACAAAATGCTTCGAAAGTACATTCTCTAACTACATTCTCTGTGTTCCTCCGGCTCTCAGCAGTCGCGCCGCAAGCCTTCGTTTGTCCCATAGTGACCGGTGGTTGCCGAGATATGGCCCAACGCGATGTCACGGTACCACGTGCGCGGCGTCGTAGTAAGCTTATTTACGACATCGCGCGAAACTTTCCGAAAACACGGCCAACAGGTGCGAAACGACCTTAGCTGTGTTTCCAGGGCCCCCAGTTGTTACTCAAGCCGCCAGTTGGCCAACACCAACGTGGTTCCCGGGATACGCCCAAGAATGTGGCCGCAGCACCACCTCAACGGTGTTGTCAATACGACACCGCGCGAAACGTTCCGAGAACACATCCTATGGGCACAACACCAATTTTGCAATGTTCCCACACCCACCAGGTTTCGCGCGAGTCGTTATTCCGGCCGAAACCATCATGAGGTTCCCGAGATACGCCCCAAGAATGTGGCAACAGCACCACCTCTTTCGCCGGTGTCGTAAATACGATACCGCGCGAAACGTTCCGAGAACACATCCTATGGGCACAACACCAATTTTGCTGTGCTCCCACTCCTACCAGCGTCGTGCAAGTCGTTATTCGGCCGAACCCAACATGAGGTTCCCGAGATACATGTAGTTGCGCTTGACATGCAGACCTACATGTTGCCTTTCGCTCGTTGGCTAACGGCCGGTCATGTTCAGGTAGATGTTCTTGCTCCTGCTACTTCGACGTGTGTTTGCACCGTTAATGTGTGGCACCCCGCACGCATACCGGTCTGTTGGGGTGGTTCAAGTTCCCTTTCAAAAGGCTCGCAGTCTGAAACGGGGAGAAAAACATTTTGGTACTTGATGATGTACCGTCAAGTTTACGAAGCATGTATTGGTTTCGGATGTTGAAGACATCACTTCAGAGACGCGTAGTCGACGGGAACATTGACGGGAACATTGCATATCGAAGATAGTACCGGGCGTCAGACGAACAATCAATCACGTTGGAAATTGGAGCAATCAACGAACACACTCTTGCACACGAACGCGCCAAAAAAAAAATTAGGATATTCGATGTAACCGCACCGTGCCCTATTGATATAACCGACACCACTAGCTCCCCGGAACAGAACGTCTTAACAGGTAGTAGCTGGCAGTGTTGTCCACTCGTACGTTTAGCAGTCCCTGTGCTCCAGCACTGATGATGCTTCAACGTGATCGGGGGCAAACGGAATGTCCTGCGAGCAGCTGCCTTCTCTCGGTGCGCATGCCTCCTCTTCTATACGCACGCAGACATCCTCTTTGGCACATAATAATAAATGCTCACTTCTCATCACCTTCAATAAACAAAAATTTCAGACTCCTCCCCCCTTAGGTTGGATCCATCTGAAATACTCGCTTTTTTTTTCGCAGTGTCTGTGCACGAACTCTTCCTTGACGTATAATATTCACCTGACCTCTGGTGCCTCCCCGTCACTCGCAATAGATTAGATCGCACGCAAATATTGCTAAAGAAAGCAAAGCAACCAACAGTACGAAAACAAAACATCGTAACACACCCATGTACGCGCCGCATAATAATCGGCGAATACGCTCGCTCGAACAGACCAAGGAAAAAAAAATCAGAAAAAAAAATGAGAAAATCCAAAAAAATCCTAACAAAAAGTGGTCAGGCTGCTGGCATTCAGCTAAATACGGCAACCAACCGTACACCCCACACATCTAATAACAGGTTCCACCGAACAAACAACAAGGCTACTGATGCTGAATCGACTAGCATCATATCTTGTCGAAGTAGTCCCTCATGATGCGGTAGGGTACAGCTGGTAGGAGTATATGACCTCGAAAGTGTGTGTGTGTGTTTTATGAATAACATCGACCGCGCTAACCTGCTGACCAATGAATAGACCTCAGTCTCAGTGCGGGTGATAACCAAGAACACTTCTAAATGGGACCCCGTGAGGGGGCGGCATGGGGGAGACTAACCTCTATTCTCCTGATCAAAGACAGAGACGGTAGCAACAGAAGAGGGCTGCTACCTCGCACTCGAGTTCGTTTTGGACGTCATCCTCCTCCTTTCCAACTCTATCGTTCTCATGGTCATTTTCATAGCAACTTCTCGACATTTATTTGCTCTCTAGCCCTGCGTCGTTTGTGGTCGGGATGGTCATCTGGCTCGAAGCTCTTGCTCTCTCTTCCACGCCATGCTTCCCTCCTCGACTGCTGCTTGGTCTGTGTCTTGTCCTCCCGTTCCCTGTCCTCCTCCTTCATCGCTGCCAAACGAGTGCCCGTCATTGCCATCTAGTCGTTTCTAGCTGCACTACAGTACTACATGTACCGAGATCCCAACCTATTGACCGTGGTGGGAACTGATCAAGAAGTAGTCCGTGACGTCTAAAACATCACGAGTTCGCACGGATAGAAAACGAGCCAGCTCGAAGGAAAACCGTTTCAGAATTCTATTGACTTGGCATGAAAAGCCTGTTGGCGAAGCAGGGCTGTTTCGAAGTCGAATTACCCTTGCGAAAGGCTTAATATTCCAGTGGTCGTGTGTGTGTGTGGCGGTGTGCTGTGTGTGCAGTCCTGTGTGTGCAAGCCATATTGAGAACCGGCATTATTCACGGGCCACCAACCCCCCGAGCCGGCATTAGAGAGGGGCCGGCCTCTATAATGTCGGTACAGACAATATACCGGCTTGAAGTTGTGCCAGCCGATCTCACCGGCATTATAGCGGGCAACCGGCATTATTTGACCGGCGTTGACTATTCCGGGCCACCTACTGTAATGTGGAAACGGCAATGCTATTTACGAGACGGTGTCGTAACTAATATTACGACAAGGCACAAAATGCTTCGAAAGTACATTCTCTGTGTTCCTACGGCTCTCAGCAGTCGCGCAACATTCGTTTGTGCCAAACTTTGGACACCGAAAGCCTTGCCTGTGAATATCATCGGCAACAACGAATGAGTGAATTTCGTGAAGACCGTGTTTCCGTGAAGCTCGATTTCTTCAGTGGCATGGTACCACGTGTTTCGGGATATCACAGATCTTTGAAGAACTTTGACTCCTAATGCGACCAACGTGTTGTGCTACCGAGACACAGAGTCTTGTTTCAGATGCATAAAAAGGGCTCTCGACGAGTGACCCTCCTCGAAGTTGACAGTGAAACATATATTGCACAATGACCCTCTGCGATTTACTGCCTCTGATTCGATCAAACACAGGAGATATGCGAGTCGGAGTCGCGACTCGATTATTCCAGACCGGGACGTCTGGCACATACAGCCCTCAACATGAATGTTATGGACAAGAAGGAAGGGGTCAAATTCTCACGAATGGCTACGACAGTGAAACAGCATGTTTGGAAGGGCTCGGGACGCGGTTTCACACCGCAACTTGGGACACCGAAAGCCTGCCTACGAATGTCATCGGCAAGAATGAATGAGTGAACTCCGTGAAAACCGGGCTTCCATGGAGCTTTATTTCTTCAACGACGGCACCAACGTTTTTAGAATGCCACAGAATACGTGCACCACGTTCACTCCCAAGCTCCCAAGTCGACCACCGTGTCGTTCTACTGAAAACGCAGAGTATTGTTTCACATGCATATCGGTTACCTCGACGAGTTACCCTCTTCGAAGCTGACAGCGAAGCATATATTTGGCAACGAGGCCCTGCGATATTATGCCTCTGTTTCGATCAAACCCTGGAGAATATGCATGTCGGGCCGTGGGACACCGAAGTCTTGGCTTTGGAAACGTTTACAAGGTCCACGAGGATGAAAATCTCGAACCAACCTCGTAGAATGTGGGCACAGATTGAGGAGGTTGCATGCAGACGGTTCCTTCTGGTGTCGTCGACGCCAACGTAGCGCATGCCAGATCGATACCGGTATGCCAACGACCACTAAACCAGCGGGGAAAATAGTGGGTAGGGGCAAGAGTTCGGAGGGGCGCGCCGCAGATGGCAATGACACTGTCACCAACGAGGGTGGCATCGACGGCAGTCTGCCGAAAAAGAGCGTGGAGAGGGGGGCAAGCGGGAATGGTAGCACCAAGGGGCAGGATGGCGACAGTGACGGCTGTTCGGCCCAGAAGAGGAGTAGCAGCGATGGCCAGGAGGATCTCGACATTGATGACTACTCGGGGAAGGGTATAGGAGTAGCGGCGATGACCAGGAGGACGACGCACGTGATACCTACTCGGGTAAGAATAGGAGTAGCGGCGATGATCATCACATCTGGGGGCTTACGTTCGACGACAACTTGTACGACAACAAGGGCGTACACCCCGCAGAACGTGCAGAAAGTGTTGCAGAACTCCCAAGGCATTCAATCAACGCTGAGCCTTCGCCACGATGATAGCCAAGAGCAAGGAGAACGTGGACGATATCTTGCGTTTAGTTCCGCTGACCAAGCCCTGGATATACAGACCCAAAGTCGGGGCATACGTCCAGTATGAGCAGACGACCACGAATACAGCGCAGGCCCCCTACAAAGGGAAGCCGAAAATGTTTGACTCGCGAGGAAGACGTCTTGATGTCAAGCGAGAAGAGGAGCGATCGGAGATCGGCTGTACTGCGACACCCGCCAACCCGCGGGGGCGGAAGAACAAAGCCCGGAGATCGACAAGGGTGGAGGATTCGGCCGAAGGTGGACATCGACGGACGAGAAAAAGAACGAAGCCGAAAACGTAGTCGACCCTGGCGTCGTCCCTACAGCGGGAAGGGGTGTCAGGGTCAATCTTTTGCACCTGCACGGATGGCCAGAGGGCAGGTTGTGGGTGGGTTGTGAGCATCCTCAAGGTAGGGGCAGGTTTGTAGAGGGGGGTTGGTAGGAGGCCCCAACCTTGGCCAAACGGCTTGGTTGTACAAGGAAGGACGGATGCGGAAGGTTGGGAGGCAGCCACAACATCAGGCCACACCTACCTCTTGGTTGTGCAAGCACAGATCACACAGGTTGGGAGCCATCCACAACCTTAGGCCAGACCTCCTGGTAGTGAAAGCACCGATGATACAGGTTGGGAGGCGGTCA
Source organism: Ectocarpus siliculosus (assembly GCA_000310025.1). NCBI lineage: Eukaryota > Phaeophyceae > Ectocarpales > Ectocarpaceae > Ectocarpus > Ectocarpus siliculosus. Next base: position 161,850 of record FN648514.1, read on the forward strand.
CAACCGAAGGCCATAATCGGTAAAATTAGACCATCCGGCTAGTCAGCGCTGACTTGCCGGATGGTCTAATTTTACCGATTAAAAGATATGCTCAGAGCTCGTTAGCACCCGGCCGGATCACATGGGCTTGAGGCTTTTGCGGCTTAATCACTGGGATTGAGAGTAGGGATCTCCGGGGCGTACCCCTCGCCACCCGCTGCTGCTCTGTCAATGGTAATTCTACGCAAAGAAAAGTGATCCAGCCGGTATTCGAACTCGTGCGGGTATCCTTTAATTCGCGGAACTACTGTACATAGTAGACCATCCGGCTAGTCAGCGCTGACCCTAGCCGGATGGTCTAATTTTACCGATTAGGCCAGACCTCCTGGCTGTAAGATTGTGTCGGTTCGATGGTCCGGGACAGGGTTATCTGGGGGTCATCCCACATTCCCACGGCTCGCCGGGGGTGCCCAGGGGGTCTCCCTGGGGTTCAACATTGTCACCCAGGGATCGAAAGGTAGAGTCGCATTTGTTGGCACGCGTGTTGGAACCCTTGCTGGCAAGGCATAACATCGTCAATTCTCACCTAAATTACTCATTTTCAACACATGATCACTGGTTCACGCGGCATTTGCATCTGTAATGCCCGGGGTTTTAGACTTGTCCACCAAGGACAGGCCTTTGTAGCAACAATATCGCAAACTGTCTTGGGGGTGAACCAGAGGCTGCTTGAAGGAGAAAAGTAGCCGCAGGAAGGGTGTCTCGATATTGATTTCGCAACTCTAGACCGACCGTTGCCCCTCCCCACAGCAGCAGCAGTCCCGACGTTCAAAATTCCAATAATATTCTTGCATGACGTTCCAGGTTTGAGGTCGCTGATTCGCTTCAGCTGGTCTCAAGTGTGTCCGGGGGTGGTTGTCCCACTAACTGCTACCAGCAGGGAGGATGAAGAAAATAACAAATGCAACATATTCCCGCAGGGGAAGATCTTCTTCGTATTGTGTCATGACTTGAATATGCCGAGGATGGGATACCATCACCACCGGCACATATGTATGATCTTTCTTGAACGTCCTCGGCGAACCCAATATGTGTAACTTGGTGTCGCCGTACTGGTACAACTAAGTGTATGGTATTGTTACCGACAAGGCAAACGACGTCAGTGCTGGAGAACGAAAGATAAAACATGTACAGGAACATCCAATGGTTAGCTCCAAGTTCTTGTGAGGTTGACTCAAATTCCCCCATAAGCTTTGTTTGTTTAGGTCACAACCCCACAATGTTTCGGAGACCGAGTTCTTATCGCGTGCTCCGCCGCAAGACTAGCTCAAGATCGTATCTTTGCTGAGGACGAAGGCTCCAGGAGAGCAACGAGTTCCAGCACTACCCGTGTGTTCCTTCAACTGCCGTTGTTGTTGTCAACGTTGTTTATTCGCCGAAACGGTTGCACGTGTTTATGGCGTGTACACAGCACCATGCACCACGCGCAGGAAGCCACCATGTCGGATTGCAGGCGTTCTCAGGAAAGTGTGGGCTAAGGTGACAACACTCTGTAAGTAAGAGATAAACTTCGAACTTCTCCTGTAGGTGCCCTGAAAAATACGGCGATGTTCAAGGCAAGCAACATCACTGTACCGAACGCCCATTTTGGGGACAAAATTCGCAATGTCTCTCACGCCAACTGAGCGTCCGCTGGGTTGACGGAGCTACGCACACTGCTGCACTTCCTAGTTCCCTGTACTTTCCGACTGAGCCACCCCTTGTACTGCCACAAACGCATAAACCTTGCAGGACGCGTACAACGCACAGGCTGGCAGTGCGCGCCTTCGACACCCTCTCATGCCTTCGCGCTGTCAGAGGTGCTCGGGGGGCCAGCGTCACGCCCACACTTCTTCCCTTTGCGGCCGGCAACGAATTTCGTAAACCATGTCGTTACCGTATCTGTGCCCTCATCTTGTTCGCAGCATCTTTGTCAGAGAAACCCTTTTCCACCTGTATTTACAAAGATTCGGGGGCGTTAGCTACTCCAGGTTTTACAGAGTATGGTTTAAGTCTGCCTTTATAAAGTCGCAGAAATCAAAGTCACAGCAGCATCGATCGTCCCAACGAACGCCAAGCCGAACGTTCCCGAACGATTTTAACGGAAAAAAATGGGAGAAAAAAGGCTCAACCCACCTTGATCGCGGCATTCTTGCCGTCCACGCATCTGCCAGCCTGAAGATATCGCCCATAGGTGCTTGTAGACCCCCCATCTCCTGCTCTTTGACAGGCGTTTCCCCGTGGTGAGCTCTCAGATTGAAGCCGCCTTCCCCCCAGTTACCTTTCCTGGACCCCCCCCATACCTGCCAGATTTCACTGAGGCTTCCCCGTTTCCCGCAGCAGGCACCAAAGTTAGGAAGCTTTCCATAGAACCAGCCCGAGGGATGCGACGTACGAGCACCAGAACGTTCGACGTTTGACGTGGTCGTGGTTGTGGGGTTACCAGGAGCGTTGGTCTCGCCGTGAACACCTAACGTGGACGAGGAACCGGCGTTTGCGGGGTCAAGCAACGCATCACCAACATCGCGTTCGGCACCGGACGCGCTGGCCAACGCGCCTAGTAGCCGGTGTGTGGTAGAGGTAGATCGTTCAAGAAGGTCCGTCATATGTTCTACCTGCACCAAACGGTGGACGTTGGTCAGGAGGGCAGCGAACGTTAGTACCATGTGTGCCTTTCACAAACGTTTGGGCACGACAATAGTCATTTCCTAACGATATACACAACAGGATAGTGTGCTGTAAAACTGCTCTGTCCAGGAAATTGCACAAGACGGTGCCCTACGAGTCGGCATCTAGTACGCCGGAACGAAGGGTGGTGTACCCACCTTGGCGTTCAGACGTGAGAGCTCACTGATGGTTGCAGGAGACGCCTTGTAGTGGGGCCGTGACTTGTCATCGGATGGGCGCAGTTGGCGTATCTCGTTCCGTGCAACAGGTGCCCGCTCAAGAAATTCCCGTGAGTTGAACGGAAACCTTTTGAGAAGCCAGTTCTCTGGAAGTTCCTCTTGCAGCTCAACGGCCCCGCGCACAAGCACTAGCCGTAGATACTCAACGGGATCAACCGTGCCTCGTTCAGTCATGTGTCCCTCCCCTCTTTCCTTGCCGTCAAACAGTTGCCGACGTACGTCCATGAAGCGGGGCAAGACATGGTTCACCAAACCGTCGGGCACATCGACATGCTGGCGAGGGTTGTAGTAGGCAGCGGTGGCTGAACTTTCTCCGGGGCCAACGGCACCTGATTGCGACAGGGCGCTCTGTGCGCTCAGCGGACGATACACGAGAGTGGTTGTTCCCAAAGCTCCGCCGTTGATGTCCTTCATGCGCGTTACCGCCTGAGTCTCACCAGGAGGAACCCTGGAGGTGCAATCGAGCATAACATCACGCGGGGATGGGTAGAGTAAACTCGTCATGGGTATATTCCGTGACGACGGGTGATCACCTTATTTTAAGGCACCTGTTTGACATGCCCACCTGTTGCGAGCACCCTCTTGGGTCGCCGAGACGCGGGCCGCGTGGACAACGTGGCCGCCGACACTGTGCTCCTTGTGTAGCCTCTTGACTGCTGCGTACTCGTCTTTCGCGGTATATTCACCTCCGTCAGCGAACGTGAATACGCGCTCCCGGTACCACTTGGTTCTGTCGGTGAAGGTGGGGGACTTCTTCCTTGTTGAGCACGTCAAATCTCCAGAACAACAGTAGAGCGAGGCTAAAGAGCGGGCACAAGATGATTTCGAGGTCCTCCAAGCACATGATTGACCTCGCGCCCCCGTACTTCATGGTCTTTCTTGTCCTGGTCCCCAGGATGGACATATCAAACAGAGACGGCCAAAAGCGGGTCGGTGCGAGAATGTGTTCGAGAGGCTGCTCTACAACATGGCAATTCACAGATATCGATGGTACGCCACACGCAATATCTGACTCGTTCACCTCGAGGAAAACAAGAGGGCTTTCGTGGCAATGGGACCGAGTCTTGGGGTGATTGTTGTCCTTGACGAACTTGCGAAAATCTTCCCGTATGTGGACATCACTCCCTAAAGCACCGAAACACCGGGGAAGAAATATGTCGTAACGGACTGCGTACAAGTATGTACACAGCCGACTATTGCGGTAGACATACTAGAGTTATTGCGTTTCTACTTGGAGCTGTTTATGTGCATAGCCATGCGCCCTTCTCGACAAGGTTTCCATCACCACGGACCTGGCTCTTGATGGACCACGGCTATCGATGCTGCGACGCCGCTCGATGCTGAAGGTTGCGCCGCTCTTGGAAGCGTGAGGCTGCTGACGTACTCAGATTGCCGCTCATCATCGAGAGATTTGGGCGCGCCGTCGCATTCATTGTCACTCGCATCATCCTTCAGCTCACGGTCATGTGCCATTCTGCTGTCACCGCCATCGCTTGCATCCTCTAGAGCTTGCATCCTCTAGAGAAAGGTCACCTTCATCCATGCTGTCTTCTCCTTGGGCCCTGCTTTCAGGCGTTCCCTCGACTCTTCCACCGTTGTCGCCGATCTGTTCCCTACGACATCTACATAGAGCGCTCCCCGTTGCAGACAGCTCCCTGCGCTCCATTATGAGGCAGCGCGTTGCGGCCATCTTGATCCATTCAATCTACACTCGACAGCCTGAAGTACATATATGACGGGTGGAGAGGTCGTGGTAGAACAGATTGCATTATTTTTCAATCCACCCTCTATGAAAGCCGTCAACTCTCTGAGGGTTAGGTAAGGATGGATAGAACGCACCACTGTGGGCTGATGATTGCACAACTTCAACAGTACAATCCCAAGGCTTCCGATCTTAGCTTTCACCCACACCAGACAAGACCGAGAGGGACTATGAGTCCCGTTCACAGCCTTTTGAGTCCCTTTCACAGCCTTCGATGCCAGCACAGCATTGTTTTGCTTATTAACAGGTAAAAAGCCATCGAAGCACGACCATCGTGAGTTGCGTTCGGTTAACGTTCATGTGACTGCAAGTCCGATTCAGTACTGTTCTCAGTTCCCGTCACTTTGCGTGCCGGAAGATCCCCGCGTGCCTCGCTTCAGGGACAAAACAACTTGGTATATGGAGACCAGTATAAAGACAAAAAAAAGAGCCCATCCCAAAAGCACGCATTATAAGGAACAATGCCCACTAGGGTACACATGGTACCGTATACCATGCGGAGTGTCCCTAATGTGGGGCAGGTGTACCTTCCAGATTCAATCTACGTCCTACCAAGGGTACACACACGTGAAAAACAATTGTAAGACACCCACATAGATCCACTAATCGAAAATCGGGGTCGTTGGGGTGTACTACTTACTGTATTAGTCGTGCATGCCGTACATTGACCTCGCATCCCTACAAAGCCGGGACGGAGCACGCCGGGTTCTCGCCGGACCAGGCTCTCACATCACCAAGCGCGAAGCGCCGTGAGGTATTTGGCGAGTCGCATGAAGGGTGAGCTGCATCCTGCTAAGGGTGTTCGGCACCTTGTGCTTACTTCCTTGTGTACGGATGACAGCTGCGTATGACTTAGTTTGTTTTCTGGTGCTTTCACTTCCAGAGACAGTTGTAAGCACTGTGTAACTGCCTCGAGGATGCTTGACCATTATAACACAACGTGGTGCGATCATCCCCCGTTGCGTGGAGTGAGGGTTCTCGACCCCGCACAACATGATCTACTCGAACACCATTCATGGTTGCCGCCATAAAAAAATCAAAGGAAAAAAAAACCCGGTAACCTGGTTGCCGAGTTCACGAAGTGAATTGGCTTGTTTTACAACGTCGTTGCCAAGCGACGAAAACCCAATCCCGATGGCAAACACCGAGGGGGGGGGCTTGTTTTACAACGTCGTTGCCAAGCGACGAAAACCCAACCCCGAAGGCAAACACCGGGGGGGGTGGGGAAACACCGGGGGGGGTGGGGGGGTAGGGGGGGGGGCGGGGACATTATCATGTTATATATCTACTCACAGGATGGTCGTCGTGACGTGATACATTTCTTGCTATTATTATGGGGAAAAAAAAAAAGCTGGCTCGATTTTTGTATTTCTACAGCAGTATGGACCAGACGCCGACTGTACATAGAAGTCGTACGAGTGTCGACTTAGTTGTGCTGTCACAGCATCTTCCACGCACTTCTGGCAGTGCTGGTTTGTTGATTGGAGTCTTGTAGGTCGAGATACAGCCGTGATGTTCTCAGGTTGTGGAGGCCAAAGTGAACCAGAGCAAAAGTGAACCAGAGCAAAAAATTGCATGCATAGCTCGATTGCTGCTGTGTTTTTGCTACAGCAGTAGTATGGACTAGACGCCGGACGGCGTCCGCGTACTACGGCAGCGACCTAACTGGATGGGATACTTCCCGCCACGGCGAACCATAGTACAATGCGATGCAGACATCCGTTCGTGTGTCGTGCGGCTGCCACATGTGTCGACGACAGGTACACGTAGAACTCTCGCCATGTTGTCGTTACCACGCAGGAGAACCCCTCGGAGATCTTCCACATGGTGCTACCACGACAGCAGTACTACTGTACATAGATGTCGTAGGAGAGTGAAGTTGTGCTGTCCGGCATCTGCCGCGCACTCTCCTACCGGTGCTTGCGTCGATTGGAGTCTTGTAGGCCGAAATACAAGAGTGGGTTGGGTTCCCGGGTTGTGGAAGCAAACCTGCCTGCAGCAACAGAGAAGGCGGTGTTCTATGTCCTACGGTATGCCGCTCAACCTATTATTTTTGCGACATGTGGTTACGTATGTCTTTGCCACTGCCGAAAAAGACCGCTGGATCTTTACGCCGTCCATCTTTCGCATTTTTCATTTTACACCGAACGACGCAGGACGGGTCGACCTTCATCATCATTGTTGTTGTGTCCTCACATTAAAAACCGTTCCAATCTCTCTCTACCCAGTACCTTCATATGTCCGTACTTGTGGATTATCTGTTGGAAATTGTGGGAATCCCTTCATTCCGAGAGAGCCATAGGTCGGCATCCGGTCTTTTCTTTTTTGTATGCACTTTTCTTCTTGTGAAGTTTTGACGTTGTGCTTGCCATCGTCGCTTAAGTATTTGTGTCTTCAAACCTTCTCAGCCGGCCTTCAAACTTCTTGTTGATAAGTCTCCTTCGTAACTTCTCCGCGCATGATGAGTCATATGCGGTTATGACCTGCGCTTTGACTTTCACGATGGATATTTTACCTCCCCGTCTTGCAATGGTGAGTACCTGCGTTATACGGAAGGATCGTTCCACGACGCAAACGTCGACGTCTCCTTTTTCTTCTTTTTTTCCTTCGCACTCCTTTCTTGCCGCGGTTTTCACACCGACTTCGAACTTCGAACGTGGGGTGCAATTTCCTCTCTTCGTACCTTCCTCGTCGGCCTCCTCCATCGTTATGTACATAATGTATACCTCGATTTTTCGGCTTTTCGATTCCGATAGACAAAACTACGGACTGACATGTCCCTTTCACCGCCGACGGGACCGCGCGCTCGTCGAGTGCCGAAATTCTTCACCACTTCCTTGCCTCTCCCAACACCGTCCCTTCTTCCCGCCCCTACAAATCATCTCCCCTTCTTCTTCTTCCCTTCCTCCCGGACACTCACCACCATCCGTCCTGGATGTTGGCCCCCAGCCCCATTGGGGGGCGGGGGGCAAATCCTCAACCCTATTACCCATATATCCCCGGGTTTTCCACCGAGGTGTCGGCGCTTGGGGGTCCTTTGGGGGGCGCGGGGGGGAGGCATATACCCATGTGTCCCCGGGTTTTCTGCCGAGGCCTCGGTGCTTTGGCTTCCCGCTCTCGCATGGTGTGCATCACCACTGGCGCTGCTGGCGCTGTGGAGCTGTGGAGATGCCCGAGAGATGGCAGACACCCCGCACACAACAGGGTCATCTTCGCAATCTTCGGATGCATGCCCAAGGAGCAGCCGCTAGTATTATAGCCCGCCAGTCGCCCGTCCGTCTGGTCGATTGGTCCAGCCAAACGTCACCCTACAACAAGACGACCAAGGCTCCGAGTAGATTTGCGAGACTGTGTTATGTTCCCTGTTGTGCAGTGCTAGAGGAGGCGGCAGGGCAAGTTTGCCGGAGGCAAGGTGGTTCAATGTGAAAGCTGGTCAATGACTTGTTCCAATTGGATTGGACTGATTTCGAGCTTTGATTAAGGCTACCATGTACTGTAACTTACAATAGATCTTGCCGTCCAACTCGGGTCGCGTGCTGCGAAGCCGGTGTGCAAATATGAGGTCACCCAAAAGCTAGCCCGCAGTGCCGAAGCTACACATACATACCTATCTATTTACCCAAGGAAATGTTCCGAGAAATCGCACTCCGGCGTGGAGAATGCATTGATTCGGAAATCGGAGATTGAAACGAATATAACAAGACTCATTATTCCGACTGCAGTCGACCCCGAATCACTATTTTAATATATATTTTACTCCGTAATGTATATATATATACTCCGCAATGAATGGTTGTTATATTGGAACACGTCTGTCTATACAGTCCGGTGTGCTGACCCCCGAGCTCAGCTTGTTGAACTGCAGTGGTTGAAAAATACACAATAGTATTGTCTTCGTTTTCATTTTTCATTCACCCAACCAAGGAACGAGAGTTCTGCCGACCTGCTGTGCTTCCTCGGGTCGAAGTGTGAACTCGAACTCGGTGTGCAAAGAAGACGCCACCCAAAAAAGCTAGATGTGCACAAGCTACACCCCTTCTACCTTCTGATACCAAAGGAGTATTCAGAGAACTCGCACGCCGATCGATATCGAGAAGAACGCATTGGGTCGGAAACCGGAAATGGTAGACAGAGTGTTATTCCGACCCTGGCCGACCCCGAATCAGTTTATTTTTCTAGAGATACTCCCTAGTACTAACCACACCACGCATGTGAGCGACATACGAGGTAGAGGCCGCTCTTTTTTTCGTGCAAGAGTCGAATATGACATGATTTTTCGTCACCTGATGAACGCAAGTCATAAACCGAAAAGCTGCAAAGTTATCATATCACATGTTTGTGGAGGTCTGCCGACGCAAGTAGTATTGGTTAACCCATCCGGCTGCACTACAGCAGCTGACTTCGAGTCGTTGTCGATCAATTGTTGTCCCGCGTGTTGTTGCAATTAATTACGTGCCGCAGGCAGAGCGTGTGTGAACACAAGCACGATGCATACCTTCCACACACACCTCCTCCCCCGCGCTGAGCCAGCCCAACCCCAGCAAAACTTCTCTTCCCACCCTGCCCGTTTTGACAGCGGCTTGATTGACTCGAAAGGCTATCACGTAGGACAGCAACAGTGGCACCAGCCTCGAGCAGCGACACAGTAATCAATCATCGTCGACTGGGAGAGGTAAGAGTTTTCGATTTTCCCTCTTAAGATCGTAGTCGTGGGCTTTTGTCCCAAAACCTCGTTGAAGTTTTCCGGGGCGCAGACGAAGAAGACAGAAATCCGGACATACTACTACATGAAGGGGCGCTTTGCGACGTACCGCTCGGCGGTCGTCCCTACGCTCGTAGGCTGTATGGCGATGAGAAGTGTGTGCGGCAAGCTTATGTGCGGGTGGAGGTTTGAGATGAGAGGAAGGATCTGATGTGTAAGAAAAGTTGTGTTCATTCATTCGTTCGAAGAGCGGAGACGCACAAAAAAAAAATCAAGTAATGCGACGGCCGGAGAACAGAAAATCAAACAGGCGTATTCGGCGAGAACAACACCGCAGAAAGCACAACGTCTAGTTTGTTGTACGGAGATCACGCGCACCAAAAAAGTACGCGCCCCAACACCACCGGAAAGTACCTGCATGTGCTAACACCACCACCGGAAAACAGTTTTTCTATGCGTTTGAGCAGGGAAACAATCTCCCGTACATGATCATGGTCATCATATATATGTAGTAGTCGGGGGGATGGCACCGGGTGCGATCGATTTTACTTGATTGTGAATTTCTTTGTGTGTTGTGTCGCACCCTGGTGCGATCTCTCCGACCCCGGCGAGATGGCCAATGAAATGCTTTAGGAGTAAATTGGTTCCGGTTGAAGGGCACTCATTGACGGTTTTGATCACTTTATATACGTGGTTCTTCCCATGGTTGTGGATTGTTCACTATGGAGTAATGTAGGTGTTGGGCAGGCGTGCCCAGCTCTGATCCGCCCCGAGTCCGAGGCCGGATTTGTTACCTCTTTTTCCATTTTTTTTTCGCAGGCCCATGTCCATAGGGTTTGCCCAGAGCTCCCTACGTTGTTCGTTTGTATTCATCACACCAAATTCTTACTCTTCTTTCGGGGCCTTACCATGTGGGCTACGTACGGTGTTATGTACTCGAAGTTATCGCTCTATGTACTGTATGTAGTCCTCTTTTTCCTTCTTCCAACAGCAGTATGCTTCATCGAGTGGCAATCGTTGCCGTCGTCAATGGCTTGAACGAACTAATTAGTAGACGGATCGACTATTGCCGCACCGAATGAAGGATATAAATTGATTGGTCACGCCAATGGTGACGCGCGTCTTGGTTGTATGGGCAACAAATGCTTTGAACACGAAGTTTCTTGCATGATTAGAATATTAGTCTGCCCACGAAATGAAATGGTCGAGAGGTGGTCCCGGAGTACGTACTGTACTACAGTACAACAGAATGTAGTAAATGATTGAAAGCATCGTCCATAGCTGCGCAGCACACGTCGGCCGTTCTCGCAGTAGACCTACTCAATATCTGTCACACCGTATGCCCCCCCAGCCCACTGGTGGCGCGGGGGCCGATGCTTCACCCTCCCGTGCCCTCTCGCTCTTCGCGAACGTCTTCACCTCTTCGCGTCTTCGTTGCGTCTCCATACACCGTCCAATCTTGCTACTTCTAACTTCTTGTCTTCCTCCTTTTTATTCCTAACTTCCCCTCAAACCCTCACCGTCATCCATCCCGGTGTGGCCGCCCACCCCATTGGGGGGCGGGGGGCCAATCCTTAACCCTAGTTGTTCCTACTGGTATAAATCTTGCTGGTGACCCAGCAAGGACGATAAATCCCATCCCTCTCGACTTGGGTCACATCCCGGTCTTCTCGTCCAGAGCCCGCGGCCGCGTGTCCTGTCTTTCCTTCTGCTAGAATCCCGCGTGTCACGAAATGGTAGCGAAGACTAATATTTTTCACACTCGTGACCCCAGGAATTCCGACAGAAAATACAGCTTAATCTAGTATTCGACCGTCACCACAATAATAAAGCCCAGTTCGTTCTTGCTACTCGACGAAGAAACTTTCCTGTCACGACACGACCGCCCCCAGTATGTGTACAACATGTTGACATACGGATTCGAAATTGGATAGTTTTACTGTCTACCTTTGAGGAGTCGTGTAGACGGCTTGACCCAAATCGAACCTCGGCGGCAAGTACATGAAACGGTCTTTCAGTCCGACATGCATGTGTCATCATGTTTTTCAGTCAGTTTCGATCTTCCATGCGCACCTCATTCGCATCTCCCACATTCCGAGCGCGGCTCTGTACGTGCCAGCCCCCTCTCCCGCCCCAAGGCCTCCATTGGGCTTCCCACGGTCGGTGGTCGGAGCAGGTGAGCCGCCCGTCTTCTCTATCGTTAGGGTATTCCGGTGTGATGATGGCACATCGGTGTTCTCGCAGTGGTGCATGGAATGCGCGTACCTGATTTTGGGTCAATGGCATGTTCGGCGGTGTGGTGTGGGTGTATTTTTTATTAATACCATCGACCGCGCTAACCGGCTGACAAATTAAAATACGTCAGTCTTAGTGCGGCTGAAACACCAAACACTTCGAAATGCCATTAACTTGGACCCCGTGAGGGAGCGGCATGGGGGAGACTAACCTATTCCCCGGATCAAAGACAGGTGTGGGTGTATGCGTGTGTACGTAAAACTCTGGAAGAAAGGGTACCCAACTCAACCGGCGCAGTGGGAGTCAGTTGGTGTCCCCCGCAGCCGTGCGACATGTACCCTCGGGAGACGTCTGCCTGCAGCTCCACCGAACAGCGTTCGGAGACGTTGTTAAAAAATTGGTTGAACAACTCCATCACGAACCTGACTTAACCAACCAGTCTGTGGAGTGTCCAACGCCCGCGATCTTTGTTTTCACTCCGCCTGTGCTACAAAGCACCCGTACGCTGTTCAGGCTGGTAGCAGTCAGAGTACGCCACCAGGCATGTGTGCCGGTGTTTCTTGCGCTGTGCGTGACTAGCTCTGTGGGCGGCTCGCCTTTGGGCCAAGTACAACAGCAGTAGGTCCATGTGCGTGGTGTGTGTCGACACTATTCCATCGAGAAAGGTGGTACTGTACCGTAGGTGCATCCATTGTGTCTATTGTATTCTCACCGGTCAAGCCTGCCAAGACCGCGGATGTCTAGGGTGCAGTTGTACACGGCACACTTCCTGAAACGCACTGCTGTCAGTCCGTCGGCAACTGCGGAACGCACATCCGCGATGTCGCCTTCTTCGTTGACCTGCTGGCAGCACAAGCCTCACGTAGGTGTGCTTGGTCCACAGGGCTTAATTTCCAAGACGCTCAAGGATTCTATCCACTAGCTCGTGCAGTCCTACCCAATAGTTCGCTCCCCCCAGGCTCCCTTTCATGTCAAGGATCCCAACCTCTTGCGGATTGTCCACAGCCGCTGTCTGTCACGGTGGTGGGAACCAGAAGAATGGTCCTGCAGTGTATCGTCGATGGTGTACCGTGTTCAGTTCGGGCGTCAAAAGTGCAAACATTACAATAAACTAAGGTTAAGTATTTAGCCCCGGGCTACAGTAGATCGTTGCCGACCAAAAAACAAATTCCCCCCGTGTATTTCAATTTCCCCCCGGGGTACCAGTTTCCCAAGCGTTCCCCCCAGGGCGGGTGCATTTCCCTTACTTTGTGAGTCGATTTTGTTGCATCACGGAGCACAAAAAGCATGATACGGGACGGAAAATTCATTTGCAGATCTACGCTTCCAGCGAGATCTAGGTGTACCGTTTGCCACTTGGCCCTCGCCGTGGTTTTATGGGTGAAATGCTTTCGTTTTGTTGTCAATTTCTTGCATTTATCATCCCTGGAGTCAGCTGAAACGTATCACAGCATGCTGACGAAACCTTGCGCACAAAGGGACAAAATAATCGTATTCATTTATTTTTGGATCTCACAACTCAAGGTAGGGCCGAACCATAAAAATAATTTGCTCCTGCGGACAAACTGCGAATTCTTGTGTATGTGCTTAGGCAATGGTACCTGTTGCTCTCTTTTTTCTCTTCTTACGTTACACCTCCCTCTGCTTGTTGAAACCTTGCCTGTAAACCTAATCCATCTCAGTTTCGCCACTCTCTCTCTCTGTGTAGGGGTTAGGGTTAGCAAGACCTTGATATGGCGCAAGACTTTGGTACAAGGGAAATACGAAGCAAAAGAAACCGCCGGGAAAAGTAAGAAGTAAGACCGAAGAACAACAAAGACAAACAATGAAAGCCTTGCATCAGGGCGTGCTGCGGGCCCATGGTGTTAGGGTTAGGGTGTCGCTGCGCTTGGGTGGTTTATCGAAGTAGAGCACTTACGACACAAGTTCGTTTTGTCTGAGGAAGCGGGCATGGAGGTTTAACGGCATCCTCCCTTGGTATGCGGCGTACGATGCAAAAATTCGCATGTCTGAGGCCGTGGAGGTCTTTAGCTTTGTCTTCCACGGAAACGTTACCCCTTTGAGCAGTTCCCAACAACCAATAACGAAGTTTTCAACCAACGAAGACCACCATATTTCTCGACTACGAACGTTCCGATCGAGCGTTCGGTCCAACTTTTGCCGATTGATATCACCCCAAACCACATCACCAAGCCCCTTGGTATGCAGCTCTTGTCTGACGGCTCAGTCCGCGGGGGGGCGACTTTCTGCCGGAAGGCATTTGGCGCCATGTCCTGTAACTGGCTGGGGCAATGTACTCCTTGACGTTCTAGCCGCCGGTTTCATGGACCCTACTGATGCTGATTATCGTTCGCTTGCGCCGCGGAAGTGTCCTTCAGGTCTTCCTCAATATATTTTTCTTTCGTTCCTGCCGTACCGTAGCGGGTCATGGAGATTTCCTAATTGTTTCACTATCTGCAAGTTGCCGTCCGTTCCGCAGCTAGTGCGTGTCAACCGTTGATTGTTGAATTTTCAGGAAATTTCCTGTTGTTTAACACACCAGAGCTTACTGACTCTCGAGGTTCATCTCCCTCTGGGCGTTGTCCACATAATCGAGAATAGCCCGTTGACCGCACCAGGTCCTCTCTAGAAGATCCTGACGTCCACTGCAGATATGAATCTTGTTTCAACTATTTCACGGCCTCTCGAAACGGCATCCCTTTTCCGATCAACTCTGCTTGGACCTTTTGCAAAAGTGCGTGTGTGTCGTTGAAAACGTGTCTCCACTGCTGTGCCCCTAACGATGCTGTCCATGCTGTGTCTCTGCTTTCCGAACCCGATTCGTTTTGAATTCCCCCCCTTCTTTCTATCTCCTCCTCGTTCGGTCATGTCTCATGCAGGCAGTACACCTATTTGGAGCAATGCAACTAATGCATGAATTGGGATCTGTCCTGGCTCTTCTTGCATTCGTCAGCGGTGGCGGTGAGTGCTAGCTGTCCACGAGAATTTCGTGAGTCAAGCCTTAGTTTAAGGGCTCTGCGTGATGAATGCGACCTGTTAACAGAACGACAAATTGATCTTTTCCGCTGGGTTTCGAGTTGGCCCTACGATTCTACTACCAAGTACTCACCATCTGCCGGGCTGGCCGTAAGATGGTTGCGACGAGCTCCTTAGAAAGTCGATTGGTTGACGTCTCGTTGTGATGAGTTATGCCTGAACGACGCACACACGGTCTTTCCAACTTGATATCACCCCGAACTTAGTCGCCGCCGCGTTCATTCCTCACGCACTCCGTCGGTGCTACCCTCTCGTTGCCACCGTTGGTGCTGTCCTCGGTGCTCCGATCTCGATATTTCGGCGATTCTCATTGAACTCGCTGAATTGTTTTGCAGATATGCCGATTCTGAATCGAGGTCAGGCATCGATTATCGACGATTCCAATTCCGATCATTCTTTTCAACACACGGGACAGCCAGACGAGACTTAGCCCCTTCAATTTGAGACGCACGGCGCCCCCCCCAAGCGCAAGCAGACTCGCAGCTACAACAGGCGCATAGCACAAAAAGGCGTATATCACAACAACCCTCTGTTTCTCTCAGTGGTTGTATCATCGCCAAATGGCATCCTCCCGGCTGTGGAATCAATCTTAGAACCACATACTCTTGGAAGACAGGGATAAGTCATTTTTCGTGGCAGCTGCTTGATCTACCGACGTGGGTGATAACCCGAACTTTAATCTCATCTCTCTGCAACGGGGGAGTGACGGTGCCGGAAATGGCGGTGTTCGAACCATGCTTTCCCAATGTGATTCTGTTGGATTGTGCATCCTCGTCGTCGTGGAGCAGTCGAGCTCTGAGACAACATGTCCGGGGGGGGGATATGTCACCTACGGTATTTCCAATATCACGATGGAAATGTCGGCGACTTTGGTGACAATCGGGAAACCATCAAACATCGGCTTTTTGTTGGTCGGTGTTGGAAACAGCACATCGCCAACCGTTTTGCCGCCGATCTCCATCCGCAATCCGCAGCAAAAACAACGTCTTTGTTAATGAAAACCCGTTCACAACTCACGAAGTAGTACGGCCTTACATCGAAACTCCTCCGATTCAATACGTGTTGCTTTTCTCTCTTGGGCGCCGTTGCAGCTTTCGCCAATGACAGCCAGTGCGTGCCTACGGGTGGTACGGTTTCCGACGGGCACTGCCACACTTCAGACAGTGGTTGTTGCGATCTTGCCTCCGAGTGCCTCGATGATGGTACCTGCGAGCTCCCCCTTTCCGTGTGCACTACTGACAGCACCTGCGATGACGCCGAAGATTTCTGCGCGGGAGGATTCGCCTGCGTATCGCCGGACGACGTGGACCTAACTTCGTACGACCCCGGTACTTCGCCGTACCTGGGCGTCGTACAATATGAATCTCAAGAGTTCTTCCTTGTAGGGACGGGGAACCTCTCTTCGGACTCTTTCGTGGTAAACGAAATAGTAAGTTTCGACGAGGAGTTGGGTGCCAATGTGCACGTTGTCTTGGACGAATCGGGCCGACCTCTTTCGGCCTATCCTGAAGGATATGAAGACGAGGAGGTGATTTTTGTTTACGACAGGAGTGGGAACCTTGTCAGCGCAGTTGAGGCTGACGATGGCGACAGCGCTGGCGAGCGGAGACTGGTGTCTCTCCAGGACTCGACCTTGGTGCTTCACGGGCGCCAACTGCCGTGGTTTATACCGGTGATCGTTTTCCTGGTGAGGGCGATCCAATTGGCCAAAAAGGTCCGAACTGTCATCAAGATCATCGAGAAGATTTTGGACATTGTGACGCCTGGTGAGAAATATTGGACACGAATACACACCGTTCGTACCACCTCAGAGCAATGCACTTCTTCACACCGTTCGTACCCCATGTGCACTGCGGCGGAGCCGCCTCAGGTCAGGGAAGTTCAACTGTTTCTACGACTTACCGGCGCAGGAAACAGTGCTCGGAAGTAGCTACGATGCGTGTTCATTCGCTGATTCAACGTATCCTTGAACCTGTGGTAAAGAGCGTTATGTTGCATCGTATCAGAATCGACAATTCGTGACCCTTACCACTCAAGATTGGGCTACCACCACCTGTGCCTCCTTCGCCCACCAACTATCGTCTGCCCCATTTCTGTCGACCCCGCGTTCGAAATTCACGGGATCCTCTCTTTGCTACCCTCTTGGTGCCATCGCCTTCAGACCCGACCACAAGCACATCTTCAGACACGACGACAAGCACGTCAACCACATGTAAGATCAGCGGTGCGAAATCGTTTTGTTCGCTGCACCTACGTGTGTCGTAAGACATGGGAATATATTCAGTTGAGCCAGACGACGGCAAACTTAATCACTCGAACGGAGACTGCACACGCAAACCTCCTTCGGGTTTGGCGAATCGCCGCGCGGCAAAGAGTTGTTCCATGGGATGCAGAGACCTGTGTGTACCAGCGGTCCGGGACTCGAAGTCAGTACCTGACGGCGTTTCCGCCGGTATTGTTTTTAGCTGGGGAATACGGTTGAAGTCGGGGTAGTGAGCTGGGTTGTCCACAGGATGATGGACCACTATTTGCTTGGTCGGAGATTCGGGGTACGACCGCTCATCATTCGTCCCGCCTCCGAGTGTTCCGAGTCGTCTCCAATACACACTTGGTACTCTTACGGGACTAGTTGTCGATGCTGACCTTCGCGGTGCCGTGGGAGTGTTGTTTTAGCTCTGATCATGATCGATCAAGTGCACTGCGGCGGGGACGCCTCAGGTCAGGGAAGTACAACTACCACTATGACTCACCGACGCAGGAAACAGTGCTTGGAAGTACCTACGATGCGTGTTCATTCCGCTGATGCAACGTATCCTTGAACCTGTGGTAAAGAGGGTCTTGTTGCATCGTATCGCGTCAAATATACGTGATTCTTACCACTCCAGCTTGGGCTACAATCACCTGCTCCTCCTTCCCTCAAAAATTGACGTCTGCCCCAACTCTGTCGGCCCCGCGTTCGTGCCTCACGCATCCTTTCTGTGCTACCCTCTCGGCGCTGCCCTTGGTGCTATCGTCTTCAGGGACGACGTATACCACTGGTACGATCACTGATGCTAAATGGTTAGGTTCGATGCAGCTACGTGTGTCGTAAGCAATGACTATATGGGTAGCGTATTCAGGCGTATTCAGCTGACCCAGGCGACGGTAAACCAAACACGCGAGCGGAGACTGCACCCGTCAAATTATTTTGGTTAGGCGAATCTTCACGCGGTAATCAATTCTTTCATGCAACGCAGAGACCTGTGTGTACCAGGGGATGGTGTCTTTCCAGGACTCGCAGATAGTACTTGACGGCGTTTCTGGGCGCCAACTAAACTAACGGTGCTGATGAGGCTGGAGGAGACAATCACAGCCGGGGTAGTGAGTTTGGGTTGTCCCCAGGATGATGGACCACTATTTGCTTGGTCAGAGATAGTGGGTACGAATACCCACCGTTTGTCCCACCTCCGAGTATTTCGGGTGTCGTGAGAGTCTCCAATACACACTCGGTACTATGACGGGACTAGTGGTCGATGCTGACCTTCTCTGTGCCGTGGGAGTGTTGTTGTAGCTCTGATCATGATCGATCAAGTGCACTACGGCGGAGACGCCTCAGGTCAGGGAAGTACACCTGTCACTACGACTCACCGGCGCAGGCAACAGTGCTTGAAAGTACCCGCGATTCGTGCTCATTCCGGCGATCCGATGTATCCTTGAACCTGTGGTGAAGAGCGTCTTGTGCATCCTACCGGAATCGACAAATCGTGATTCTTACCACTCCAGTTTGGGCTACAACCACCTGCGCCTCCGACATACCAGCTTTCGCCCTGTTCCTGGGCGGTAAAGTAAAGGCATCGCGACCCGCAAACGAATTGAGACCTGTTTTACAGGTCCATAGGCATTATCTTCGATGGTTTTGAGCGGGCCCTACTATCCTACTCACCATTCGGCACAGAAACTGATTGACAAGAGACGCCGCTTTGTTGCTTTGCTGACAGAAGGAATAACCAAGAATGCCGACAAATTCCACATTCCGTATGTTTTTTATCCATGTACAATGAGAAACACGTATAGGTCTTGAACGTGTGCTCGACTTCCATTGTCGAGTTGTTTCCAAGTAGAGGGGGACCGATCTAGGAAGACTTGGTGCGTTTGCGAAGAATCGTTGTGCTGCATGTTGTTTCGTTGATTATGGGCATCACGTCTAGTTTCTATTTCTCGTGCACTTTCCTCTCCCCAACTTGACCTACGGCTCTGCGATTCGTTTGCCTTAACCGCTCTCAAATGTTCCTCACGATACTCGTCAGGCAGCGCCACTGGAGATCCCCACATGCAAGGTCTTCGTGGCCAGAAAATCAACTGGTCCGGGGTTGACGGCGGATGGTACTCCCTGGTCAAGGACGATGACGCCGATATCAACATCAACCTTCGCGTCACCGCTCCTCTGCCTGACGAGTTCCCCGACCGCCAGTTGATCACCAGCCTGGCCGTAATGTCGGAGGGACACTCTCTCGTCATCGAAGTGGAAAACCCTTACGCCACCGACACCGACGGTTGTCCTGAGAACGTTTCGCCCTGCCTTGCGAACGGCGGACTGCGCGTATTTGTCGACGGCCAGAAAGCAGATGCGCTCCTTCGATTCTCCAGGCAGTTGCCGGTTGCAGACGGTGCCATCTCAGTGTCTGCCTCTAACCTTCCGGTGGAGTGCCGGCAGTTTGGCGGTCATAAGATATGGGGGCGCATGTACCAGGAAATGCTAGAGGGTAGGCGCCAGCTGGCCAACCGTGAAAGCTTCGAAGACTGGATCCTAAAGTCCGATCACATGCCGGCGCCCGGCTGGTGCGCCAAGTACATCGCCGAGAACGACCTCGCCGACATGCAATCTACCCACGCCATCTTCAAGATCGAGACGCCCACTCTCGCGGTGCGCCTCGATGCTGGCGTCAACCACCAGGGCGACGGGGAGCTACACTGGGATGGACGGGTTCTCCCTGACCTCGAGTTTTGGCAGATGGACGTTGTGGTGGACGGGCTGGACGTTGAGAACCCGGCGTTGTCCGGCCTCCTCGGTGAAACGGCCCGCCCGATGTACGACGAGAACGGGAAAGAGGTTAAGTCGGGGTTCGAAGCGTTCCGTGGCACCGTTGAGGACTACCGCGTGTCCAGCGCTCTGGGCGTCCACTTTCCCCTTCTCCACAAACAGGAAAAGGAGGAGGGCCAGCAGTAAAACCCTGTTTATACGGCGGTCGGTATGAGACGCGGAGGCTCTTGGAGTATTCGTGTGATTTGTTGGGATCCCCCGTAACTTGGGCTCTCATGGGCTAGCTCTATGACAGGGGCACTCAGCACTAAATGTGGATCTACGGAAATCTGGGGGTTTTGTGTCCCGTTGGTATAGTAGGTGTTTTGCGTTTTTTTTTCTCTCGTGTAGTGTACGTGCAGCGTTCTTGCCATACTTCTACCAAGAATGTTGGGGAGGTGAGCGTTTTGCAACGATCCTGGTAAGCAGCACGAGAATTTTCATTTCTTGCTTGGTGCAGTGACATATGAAGTCGGGGGGTTATGATCGGATGCACTGGTGATATTTAGTTTATTGTGTTATGGTTGGTATTTTGTCCTTTGTTCTCTGCATTCGCAACTATTGCGTTTTACCTGCGGAGCTGGTATGTTGCGCGTTTCGATTGTTTTTCCTGATGGTCAATAATAACATGTTGAAACATGGTTTTCGTTTGAAGATTCTCTTCAAGTGACAGTTACGTTTCTACAGTATTGGCCACACGATCCGAAAAGGGATGTTGATTTCTTGCAGATGATTTCTGAGGGTAGTTCTCGTGTTTCGGGGTGTCTTGAGAAGTGCGGAGAGGCCATCTGGATGGTGTTCACAGCTAAGTTGTGTATGGTGGATTTTCGGTGGATGATCGAGAGATGAAGATGTGATGATGAGGTGGGCTCTCGTTGAATATTATATGTTTGATTGAGACGTTTTTGGATGGAAAGACTTGAAGTTTCGTAGAGAGTACCGTCTGGAGGGGATAGATTATTCGTATACCATATGGATGAAGCACTACGATTTGATATTCATTTCAACATTGCTGTACCTCGGACGATGGGGTTATATTAGGAAATCAATGACTTCGGAGGACAACGAACTTTTTACTTTAGATAAATGTTTCGAATTGGAACGATAGATTTGGGATTGAAGTTGTTCCGGCCAAGTGCCGCGATCTGATCAAGCAGATTGTCTCTATAGCCTGTTTGGTGTACTCAGCACTAGATACGGATCAACGCAGATCTGGGGTTTCGTGTAGCATGAGAGTTATTTAAAACTCGATTCATGGACCGGCGGGACTTTTTTGGGCCTTTCGCTTCTCTGTACATTTTTGGTGAGAAAAAAGTCGTTTTCTTTTGTTTTATTTCGAATTGCTTCATTATTTCTTCGGTTTCTAAGCTACGTGTTGCGGAAAGAGACGCACGAAACGCTCATCGTCTCTCCGGCCGCGTTTGCTGCGAAGGCCGGCGTCAACTGTTACAAATCCATCTCTCTCCCCACAAATACTAGCCGGGGGACTACGACTGCATCCGCAGGAGTCCCAAAACTGACCAAGTCCTCAAATGGTACACACCATTCTACAACACCCACATCGAGGTCAGTTTCTGGACGATTACAGAATAAGTCAACTATGCGTTCCCCATACGGTCCCCTCCCCCGGCTGTCTCGATACTATCCTGCTGCCGTCTGTAAGTTTCCGTGACACTCGCCGCGAATCCCCTACATTGTTTTGCGCATACGGCTTGCAGGCATTCGACCTCCACTTCCCTTCTCTCTGAATCACTCGTTCTAACCCTAAATCATTCTGCGATGTCTCCGCCCGATGCATGAACCGTCGCGCCTCCAATTCGGAACGAGTGCAACGCGCACTCCTGGGGGTTACGCCCCGACTTCGCTACCACTTCTCTGACTGCACGGAGGGCAGCACTATACCTCACTACTCTCACTGCTCTTCCACTACGGTACGAAGCCAACGGTGCGGAGTCAGGCAACGTCGCATGACACGACAATAACCCTATCCCTAAGCTAACCCTAACCCTAACCCTAACCCTAACCCTAACCCAACAAGAGCCACCGCGCCGCGGCGTGCACTCACACCTGACTGCGGTCCAGTGCCTTCGTCTCGCGTACGAACCCGTATGTTGCCTTTCTGCTCTTCATTGGCCTTGTGCCCTCTAAACCTCATTTCGACGCGGTCTGCTCTACGATAGTGCCTAAAGCTAGTTGCGTCTCGCCGGCAAACAATGCTACGTCCGCCCTCGTAAGACACTGTGCCTCATGCACCCTGCCCGCGTCATTCGCGAACACCTCATCAGACCGTGTGATGAAGAGATAGGACAGGTACAGACACCCCCTTCCCGCCGGTTTGCCTTGCGCTTTCCCCGTCCAGCGGCATACGCCAACACACAGGCAGGCGCACACGGCGTACCGTCCCCATAGCCACGAAGTTCCTCGCCATCCCCCTTACTTAGCGCCCCTTACTTAGCGCACATTTCAACATCGGAGACGACAAGTCTAGCTCGACCGAAGCTTCCAGCCTATGAAAATGTTGCACAGCCGTGAGTTTTCCAGATCTTGTACTCGCTAGATTACCCTCAGACTCGAAACACCAGGCTACAAAGTCTATCAACTCCCACACATGAAGGTCCCTGGCACGTTGCCCTAGAAACTTGGGCTTCTCCGTCAGCCTCCGAAACGTGCACCAAGAGTTGAAGCCTGACGTGTAAGTCCTTCTAGACAACTGAATGCTCGACGAGCTGGATGCCAAGACGTCGGTAACACAGAGCGCTGTCCTGCCTGTGCCATTGGAACGTAAACCTAGGTACCCTACTAACCCTAACCCTAAGACGTTCATTCGGCAACCAGTAGCAAAACAAATTTGACGGTAAGCAGCGCACACGGGCGAGTTCGTCAACTCCATGCTCTCTGATCAGAGTTCTCTACACGTTACGTAGGTGTATTTCATACTGCCTATACCTCTTATCCGCACTCGGCACTCCGCACTCCCCAATGACCGTTTACTTGTGGTGCCCTTTAGGTCCTTTTTGAAAGGCACAAAAGCGCAGCGTCTGTGAAGTATTTGTTGTTAAAAGTTTACATTTTTGTACGGGGGGTTAGGTAGGACTACGTCAGTAGTTTCCGTTATT
This sequence comes from Ectocarpus siliculosus, assembly GCA_000310025.1. Classification (NCBI taxonomy): domain Eukaryota; class Phaeophyceae; order Ectocarpales; family Ectocarpaceae; genus Ectocarpus; species Ectocarpus siliculosus. The sequence continues at coordinate 184,684 of FN648514.1, forward strand.
CGCGTTCTCTCTCTCTCTCCTCTTGTGCTACATTGTAGTTTAAAGTTCGAAGAATATTGTACTCTTCGATGCTCACCTACGATATTTTCTCGTGGTGGTGACGTACGCAGTTGCTTCGGTAAAAAAGAATATTTTATCGTCTCACGACGGGGACGCAGAGGGAGACGCAGAGGATGACATTGCGTCTACCTGGTGTCCCGGGCCAGCGGCTCTATTGGCTCGCAATGAAGTCCTGGCACAGGATCCTGACATGGCCGGAAAGCGTTTCGAGGTCCCGGACTCGCATGCAAAGTCTGTTCCCGTCAGTACGTGTCTGGGGAGGCTTCTGCCTACTTTGGACGGGAAATCGTTGGGAGAGATGCCGGCCCCCCATACGACGGTGTTCAATGCCATAGTGCAGGCGTTTTGCGCCGCACCTGCGTTCGCCCTTCTCGCCCCCGCTGTAGCAAGGATGTGGCTGCTCGTTCTCCTGGAGGCCCTGGTTGTTGAAGACATCGGCATGTGCATCTTGCCCAAAACTAGGGCGCCTCGTATCTTCACCATCGTAGGGCACTTCGTAAGGGTGAGTTAGTTCATGATTTCTGGCCTAGGGTTAGGGGTACAGCCACCCAACAGCTCTGCTGTCTAATTTTCTGTTGTGTTCTGTTGCCGAATGAGCCCAGTCTTGAGGCGGGCCTGGTGCTACATAGGTTTGCATGCCCACTGAACGATAGGTGTTTAGTAGTTGCATCGACCGCGCTCACAGGCTAACCGACGAAAAACACGGGGTTAGTCTCTGTGCAGTCGACAACACAATAGCTGTTGACCAAAGGCCTTGGCATCTAGGACCCCGCGAGCGGACATCATGACGTCATGGCGGAGTCTAAGCTACCCTCTTGATTAAGTAACAGAAACAGTAGGTAATAATACTAGGTCGCTGTTTTGTACGCGCTTTCGTTTGTGGGCGCCTTCGTTCTCCTCCTTGCCATTACCACCACTCTCATGGCCAAAATTACAGCTACCAAGTATGGCAGATCCTCTTGGGCCCCTGCGGCGTTTGTTCTGAGAAAGGTCGTCTGCCTCGAAGCTCTTTCTCTCTTCTGCGCCATGTTTTCGTACTCCGTCGCCGCTTGCACGTTATGTTATCCTACCGTTCCTTTTCGTCATGCTTTACCAGTCTGTGCATGTGTGTCAACACTTTGGTTGCGGTTTTCGTATTTTGTGGGTAAACAACACGCCCGCCACCCGCGTGAACAACACCTTTCGGGCAACCCATGGGGCGGACCCTACTCCACAAGATCCGCCTGGCCTCGTTGGGGCTCTCGTCGCGTGCTTTAGGAAAGCCGCTAGGAGTAGAAACGCCTCGAAGTTTGTCCCTGATCGGAAGGGAGGAAGTACGCCGGGTCTTGAGCTTCTCTCGCCCGCGCCGATCGCGAGCAGCAATGCTCCGAACATGATCACTGGAAGTGCCCAGAGTCTAGGACTCCTTCCTCCTGCGCCGATTGCATCCAGCAGTTCTCCGAACATTCCCTTTGTGTTCCAAGATGAAGCACCATTGTCGTTGGGGGAGCCAGTAGATGAGGGTCCGGACATCGAGGGATTCTTAGGGTTAGGGCCCCCATTATGTCACGTGTCACCGAAAACAGGGTTGGAGATTGAAAACAGGGTTGGAGATTGAATCCCTGTTTTCACAGTGTATGTCTTGGTTAGGGCCCCCATTTTGTCACGTGTCACAGAAAACAGGGTTGGAGATTGAAAACACGATCTCAGATCGAAACACTGTTTTCACTGTGTATTCCTTGGGTTAGGGCCCCCATTATGTCACGTGTCACAGAAAACAGGGTTGGAAATTGAAAACAGGGTCGAGGATTGAATCCTTAGGGTTAGGGCCCCCATTTTGTCACGTGTCACAGAAAACAGGGTTGGAGATTGAAAACAGGGTTGGAGATTCAATCGCTGTTTTCACTGTGTATGGCTTGGGTTAGGGCCTAGGGTTAGGGTTAGGGTTAGGGCCCCCATTATGTCACGTGTCACCGAAAACAGGGTTGGAGATTGAAAACAGGGTTGGAGATTGAATCCCTGTTTTCACAGTGTATGTCTTGGTTAGGGCCCCCATTTTGTCACGTGTCACAGAAAACAGGGTTGGAGAT
>FN648515.1:0-41980 GCA_000310025.1 Ectocarpus siliculosus
ACACGTTTTCATGGTGCTTCAAGGCGTGTACAGCAGCAGTGCAAGGTGAGGTTGTGTGTGTTTTTGCCGGAGGAAGCCTACACATGGACGAGTCGGCCCTCTCAAAAATTGGCAAACTTGCGGGCGGGTTGCTTCTCTCTCGGCGGGGACCCACACTCACTGCCAAGCTGTCAAGCTAACGTTGCACCTCTACTACATGCCAGGGTACGTGCTCACCGCCACAGAAGGTCGCCTGAGGCCGTTTGGAGCTGCTCCCGACCACGCGCGTTTCAGGACAGGAGTTGTGAAAGGCCTCTCCGCCCTCTCCGCATCTCCGCGGGAGGTTGTTCTAAATCAAATAAATTCCGAATATATGATGGGGGGGTGTTAACCCTTTTGAGTCTTCAGGCGTTCTCACTGACCATTGATTGATCTTTTGCAAATGCTGGTGTAGTGGCAAGTCGTGGAGTTGCCGCCCTGCGCCGTATATTGGCAAGTCCATAGGTAGATGTGTCTAGATTATTAGGACCCGCGCTAACCGGCTGACCAATGAAGAGACTTCAGTGACAGCGGCGGGTAATATCAAGGTCTCGGGAATGGGAATGGGGCCAATCAATGCCAAATCATGAATCTCTCAACGTATGCACATGTCAATGAACGCGTGTGTGCATACATACATACATACATACATACATACATACATACATACATACATACATACATACATATGTGTTCTTTCGCAGCACCACACATGCACTCGCCCGAACGTAGGAAGCCACTGCTGCTGCAAAGAGCAGAGTGCAGCAAAAGGGAGGGGTATTGCAATCCCTGCCGAAGCCCAGATATCGAGGATATCGTTGTTTCCCAACAATTTGCAAATCGTTCCCAAGATCCAGCAGTCATAGACCACTTGCAACAGGACCCCCCGCACAAAAAAAAATGCTCTGGGCGGAGGGGGTGTGGTGGTACAAAACAATTAGATTTAAGTAATCCGCATTTTTTCTTGAAGAAGACACACTCTACAGCAGCCTCGCCACGAGCGAGGGCACACACCCTCCACCCCCCACAGCAGTTGGCACACCCTCTCACGGCGACACAACAGGGGACAGGATGGTCCCCGTTTCATCAGAGAAACCGTGCCAAGGAAGGTGGCTGCAAGAACCTGCAGGCCCCCGTGGTAGAAATCCAGATGTGTCTACAACGCTGCACCTATTCCACGCACTCCTCGTGCCGCGACTGGGATCACCAACACTGCGGCCGCAACGGTTGCATTAGGCGTGGGTCAGGAGCGGTGCCCGCGGGCACGGGGGTACAGCAGTCCGTCGGTGAGCCCCCTGCTGGTGGGTCGGTGTCCGCAGCTTGGGCTTCAGCAGAGGGTCAGGCGATCCTGAACACGGCGCAGTGCGCCGCTGGCGGTCGATGCAATCAGGGAGGAGATGGAGCCTTGAGCGGCCGGTGCCATTCGTGCGAGGCTGCTTGCCACGCCGTATGCATGCAAGCAAGTGGTCAACGAGGGCCACGCCTGCACGTTCTGCCGTCCCGAGCAAGCATGTTTGTGTGTCGAGCACGTTATCTTGGAATCTACTGAGGGGGGGGCTTTGTACATGTAGGTGCTGTGTCGAGTGGAGCCGTTAGGTCCATTTCCAAAAAAGTTGAAAATTTTCAGGCATGTGGGTGGGGGGCACATGCAAAGCAATAGCGCGGAGGATGACCGCCGTCTGCTGTGCCTATCAGTAGAGCTGTCGGGAACGAGTTCGTTCAGGTAGCAAGACATGAAATGTAGCTGCGCACATGTTCGTTGTGGTATCGTCTTTTTCCGAACCACATGTCGATGTTTCCGTCTCGTCCCTGTCGGACAGGTGGGCCAACGGCGGTGAAGCAAGCAAAGGAAAGGAGAAGCTCCGTACGCCACAAGCGGATCCGCACACAGCAACTTCCACAACCGCTTCCTCCTCAGAAATCTACATACCACGTGATCCTCGCTTAGACGGCGGAGGGGCGGCCAGCTCCCGCAAATCGCCTTCTGGCCCCGGTCAGTGTCACAGCAGTAGTGCTTTTAGAGGCTATCCCTTTGCTTCCTCAAAACTGAAGTTTGAATTCCCGGACGTGTCGCGTTAGAAAGAAAGAGCAACGCACTGGTGTTTCAATGGGAACTACATACTTACAGTCTTGGAAGGACCGGGAGGGGTGCAGGCAAGCAGGAGTTTCATGCTATGCTGGTGCAAGAAACTAGGAGAGACGCGGGATCTAGGGCTTTGCACCAACGCTGGAATTTGAAATCAGATACACCTTGTACGACATGAACGTCGGAGAGGAACGCAGACTGCGGTGGGGCAAAAAGAAAACGTTTGTTTTCGGAGGTGTGTGTCAACCCTCAAATCTGCAAACAACGTTGCGTTGTTGTTCTATCTGAGCCCTCCACGCTTTGCCTTCGGCCTTGATTGCAGCAGAAGCCGCCAAGACGCCCTCATCCGGGGGTCAAGCTGGACATGCAGACACGCCAGGTGATGCTCACATGTGTGCTTCCCCTTTCCAAGCTGGAATTTGAATTTCGGGCCGTGGATATCCAGATAAAACGCAGACTACATATTTTTGTGCGAACTACAATTAATAGTTGTACATGTGCATATTTTCTTGGAAACACAGGCAAGCTGGGGTGTGAAGCCGTTCTGGTGCAAGATGTTTAAGGTGAGCATGTGTGCGAACCGAGATGCACTGGAATGCCGCATAGAAAGATGCTCAATGTACTGCTGTATACTAGGATATATTGGGGGCTGTGGCGTTTTCCCCCAGCTGGAGTTTGTGATCAGGTCGGGTAGAGCTGTTCTAGACAGGGCACAACGCGGACCTGGAAAAGAAAGCGACGCTTTTTTATTTGTCGGATCCCAATGTGGTATCAAACCTACCTCGCCTCCCTCGACCCTTTGCCTTCGATCTCGAGGAGGTGCCGGAACGCCGCTTTCACCCGCACCGCCGGCAAAGTTCAACACCGGGGGTATAGCTGGACAAGCCGGAGCGTCAGGTGATGCGATGTATGTTGCCCTGAAGTATGTTGCCTTGAGCTGGGGGCATAGGCGCCGGGAAGCAATATACGTGCAGGAGGCGTTGCGGGCCACAAAACGACGTATGCTGTGTAGGTTGTGTTTACCGTTTCACTACTGCTGTAAGTCGCCTTGACATGACTGCGTAATCGGTACCCGTTTTCGCGGGTGTTTCGTACGTCAAAACCTGCCTGCTAGATGTGTCGCCAGCACCTTCGTCTTATCTCGCTCGCGACAGAGTCGGGTACCTGCTGTTGGAGATGATTAATCTGCCGTCTCAGTTTTGTCAGGACTACGGCGTTCGAAAAGGTGGTCCTCGAAATAGGAGGATAGCCGTCAATCCACTACGAATGTTCGGCGTGTGTGCGGTTTTGGTTTATCATGTGTACTCGCCTTAGCACCATTTGATGCCGACATTCTCCTCACTCCTGCACGACGCCCCTCCCCGCCCACCCCACCCAAATCTCATTCGGGCACAGGTGACGCTGGACGGTACGCAACATGCGAAGCTGGTCGACGACGTTGCCGCAAAAGTGTATGGGTTGATCGAACCTCGACTGATGGCCATGGCCAAGTACATCGTTGGGACTGTATCCGCCACAAAACCGGCTGCGACGCCCCCGGACCCGACACCCATCCGGTAAGTTGTCTACGAACCAGTTTGCTCCCTCGGACAGCGGGGTCGGTCAGAGTAGCTCCGTCGAGCACAAGATTTGTACATGTTTGGCTCATGTCCTCGGTTTGAGTGATGTGCCGGTTACTGCAGTCACCGCAGGTTTCTGTTCTTAGCTTTGTTTTTCCGTCCCGACCGGGAATCGTACACAGGCGCTCCAAGAAGGCGCCGTCGAAGTCGTCGAGGAGCAAGAAGCACAGAGAGATCCCATCACCGTCACCGTCTTCCACCGACCCGTCTTCTTCCTCGAGCGACGCCGAGACGCCCTCTCCTCCCAAGAAACATAAGCGGGGCCGCCCGAGGTGCGTAGAAGATGGTATTGTTTGCTTGAGATTCCGGTGTCGATGTTCTGCGAGTCTTGGGTGGACAAAACCCCGTTCGCAAGAGAACGGATGGTTACCCCCTTCTAACACATGTTGTTCCCTTCCCTTTGCGGTCGATTGACGCGTGATTGCCCACACAATACACAGGAAGCAGACACTGGCAGCGACCGACATCAATCAGCAGGCCGTCCCACGGGCTGCCGCTCACCGGCTGCCGCTCACCCCATGCAAGCGCCTGCCCACCCATACTACGGCGCGGCCCCCAGCTTTCATGCAGCACCCCGCCTACCACCCGCGGCAGCGCCGAGTTTCATACCCCAAAACCCCGGCAGCTGCATGATGCACAACCTCTTATAGGCTTTTTGTCGGAACGGCAGTGACGTTCGCGTCACATATCGCATATTGGTAGGGTGTTTTTTCTTCGAAACGTCTAGCGTTACACGATTCTATCTAGTTGTGGGGTATTTTCGTTCATAGTGTGGTGGCATGTTGCTGTATTTCCCATGCGGGAACATGAAAGTAGAAAAATATTAGCGCTTTGGGATTAGCGTTGACGCGGTTATTTTTTGTTTCCCTACCCGCGCAAGGAGCACCCGTTTTTTTTACATTTTGTTTTTTTTTAGACAGTTTTAAGGTCGCTCGGTCCTACAAATAGCTCAATAATGGACGAATAGCCCGCAAGAACCACAACGGGCCCCAAAAATATTAAGAAATCGGGATCGTATGCGTTCCCATGTTTCTAACGCCCGGATGGACGCCATGGAAAGCGCGAAAAAGTAGGTAGTTTCCTGTAGGCTTTGAAATCCCTACCTCGGGGGCACACACGAAGTCAACACGTTGCTCTAGTTTAGTATTGGTGTGTTGGTTCCTTGCTTGCATACGTGGAAATTGTCCGTTGTAACCAAGGTGATGAAAGACAATGACACCTCATTTCGTTGGCTTCCTTCAGATGTGTATCCAGTATAAACCCTTGGGACGCCAAGCACTTGTATGCATACGTTTTTCCTGCCTACTACTTTGCCACAAAACCACGAGGGGGGGGGGGGGGGGCACGAAAGAGGGAGGAGGGAAGCTGACACACGAACGAAAGCGCGCGCGTTGGTTCTAGCTGCACAAGCGAATAGACCGGTACGTCATACACCCCGTCCACGAGTCAACACTCCACCGCCTACCCAGGGAGGCGAGGATCTGGGATGCAACCCATGCGGGTTAGCCTGTGTGGATGTCTGGCGATGTTCCAACGACATCGTGGCCACTGGCCACGCGTCCAATCGTAAGATTACGCTGCAGTCACATCCCGCAAGGGCGATGTATATGATGTATGGTCGTTCAAAAAAGAACCAACAGACTGCCAACGGCAACAACACCGAACGATAAAAAAAAAGGACTGTCACCTACCTCCACGCAGCAGGAGCACGGCTGGGCTGCGCGATAGCACATCCTTACCTCCAACGGAGTGCCATGGGAGTGAGCGGATTGTCGGCATACCTGAAGGAGGTAGCTTCTAAGAGGGTACCTCTCGACGATGAAGATGGCACGAGACAGAAGCACCTGGTCGTCGACGGTAATTTTGCGTTGCACAAAGCTGCTGACATCGGGAGCGTGGCAGTTCCTCTTGTGCTGGACGACAACGTCGTCTCCCTCACGATGTCGATGGCCCCAAGCCTGAACAAGCTTGCTTCGGCAGGGTGGGGATCACCGTGGTTTTTGACGGGGCTTCTCCACCCGGCAAAGGGGCAACCACGCGTTCGAGGTCTAGCGAGAGAGAGCGGGCACGGCAGCAGTGCTTGGGTCTCCGGGAGTCCAACGTGCCGCTTCAGGATCCAGGTCTACAGAAAGCAGCTGTGAAGGCGATACGTTTACGAGTCACATCGTCGCCAGGGTCTCACGTGTTGTCTCTCGTGCGTTACGATGCGAGTGCATAACCGCGCCCTATGAGGCCGACGCGCAGCTGCGTGTCTTGGAGGAGATGTTTACACGCGTGGGGAAACGTGTCCTGGTACGTGGAAATGACAGCGACCTCATGGTCATCGGCGTGCGTTCCCTGCTCTGGGAGGTCGTGCCGAAAGAAGGACGACTGTTCGGTAACATCTTCACGCATGAGGGTATCACGCGCCCGCAGATGCATGCCCTCCGTGCTGGCACGACGCATGGGCATGAGTTCCTAAGATTGTTGCACGGTGTCGACCAAGGCGGGTCGGGAGATGCAGTGTGGCGGTCGAGTCGACCGGATGAGGTGATGGCCCGCCTGCAGCTGTGGGCATCCGTCTCAGGCAACGACTGCTGTACAGCAAGTTTCCCGGGATTGGAAAGGCAAAAGCCACGGATTTCTGCCTGCGAAAGAAGGGTGGGCAGTTCCCCACGCGTGTGGATGTGACGGAAGATCTGGTTGGGTCAACGCCCTGGACCGAAGCTGAGGTGACGGCGTCGCTAGACCGCTCTCGAGACATGACGCTTCGCCCTGTCGTGTTCTGTCCTGAGGAAGGAGTTCAACGACACCTGTCCGGTTGCGCTCCGACAAGTCGCGTCACTTCCAACACAGGTATGTCACCGTCCGGGTAGATAGCGACCTCGTAGTCGTGCAACAACGCACTGTAGACGATACATATCTCTGCTGTCTGCAGTACTGGTATGGACTGCTGCCATCTAGATGTGCAAATGTACGTAATCTACCATTGTGTGGGTTGGTCCAATATCATTCAATTCTGGCTCCCGGTGCACCCTCCTCCTGTATGCGTACGTCGACCTCTCTCTCCTGGGTTGATCGATTTTTTTGTCACAAGTAATTGATTTCCAGCAGCGTACGTGTGCCCCCTCGGGTTGTGGTCGTTGGTTTATGACATCGGAAGGCGCCTGCCTACTTTGGACCAGCGTTAAGACACACAACAATCAACACCTTTAAATGCATTGGGATAGTCTATTGCATGCAAAACACCCATGTGTGTATTGGTATGCATACAAAACCTCTTCCTCTCGTATCGTTCGTGCCATTTAATGGCACACCCTTAGGTATTGGAAACAGGACGACAGCAACTCCGCTAAGTGTGCATGCCGTTTACTCTCCCCCCTCCTGTATCGTGTCGCTACGCAGGGGTCATCGCTAACCCTGAAGTCGCGGTGAAAGTAGCCTGTGGGAAAATCTGCCCGTGCACATTGCGTCTGTGGGAGTCTGACTTCCCAGAACAGCTGGACTCCCTGCCGTCGCACGCCCCGCGAGTCCCCGCTAAACGAGGACGGCGGACACTGACATCCGGAGAAACGAACAACTTCGGGCGCACGGTTTTTTCGCGGCTGCCTACAGATACCCAACTTAGCAGCATGACCGTAGCTCAGCTGCGTGAATTCTTGGGGGTGAGAGCACTTCAGCGCATTGATAACGGCATTTCAGAACGTCGATGACTGCGTTTTTTTGTGCTTAGTTTGCGTTTGGAATTCGTTAGAAATCCCTACTTCTTGGCTGCGGCTGTGCAAACTCCCACTTGTCCGGAAGTGAGTAAATCCTGCCCACAAATACCGCTATCTAATGGAGCGCATATCTCGCTCGTTCGGCGGTGTCTCGTTTGCCCGCCCGTCTCTCTGACATCTTCCGAGCAGCTGTTCAGGTGTTTGGAGCAGGCTGGAACTACTTCGTTCTTGAAGCCTAAACTCCTCAGCGTAGCGAAAGGGATCGTACAGGTTGTCGAACAGAGCGGGTTGGTGGGAAGCTCGCTCGTGTTTCGCATGCCGCAGCAGGACGCCGCTGCTGGCGGCCTTGACCAGCCCTCCGATGGGTGGCTGGATTGGGAACCTCTTCGCGCGCAACTCCCTGAACTCGCCGGAGACACCATCATTATTGCGTGGCTGCGGGCCCACGGTTCGCTCATCGGAGATACGGGGCGCGTGCTGTACCGAGGGATGGAACGTGGGTTGGATCTCGGGGCTCTGGGTTGGTTGTCCGGGATCCCGTGCGGCGAAAACGGCGGGACGTTGCACCTGCCCTTAAAAAGTGAGTGTAATAATTTTGTTTTGTGTTCTTGGTCGAACGTTTTAGTGTGAAGACAACAATAAGAACTAGCAGGGCAACTTGTATTTTTGTTCTCTTTTTTTTTCGTTGGTGTTGCCAGACTCGAAAGAACGTGTCAAATTATTTCCGCGGTGTTTGCCCAAACCTACATTTCGTCCGCGAATAAAATCCCGCCCTATGAAGTCATACCCATGCGCCGCGATGCCGTTTCAGTAATCCACAAGCGCGTCGTTCTCGTGAGCCGATCTGTTCGCGTTACTTGGACCGAAAAAAGATAGCAGGTCCTTGTAGTGGCAAGGGATGTGGGAAATGCACACGACGTTTGCCTTTTAGGTTCCAAAGTCAGGTGTATTCATGCAACCATCACTTCCAAATATCGGCACTACAATGTTGCGGGTGCCGCCCGTTTTTCCAACTGTTCGCATCATGCCTGTGTGTGATTTCAGCTCGCGCGGATCCATGAGAGACAAGGAATATCTCGTCCAAGCTGATGTGCGTGTGGAGAGGGTGGATGTTGTTGCCGAACACCCCGACGTCAACGAGGGTGACAACGACTCTAGTGACGGAAGGAGCGACGATGACATTCGACGGAGACTGGTCGCCACTTGTGTAGAAGCGGCATGGTGCCAGTGCCAGTCGAGAGCGGGGGGGGGTTGCCACCACGTTTGCCAGGTCCTGCAACTAGTGCGCCTTCTGCAGCTGACAGAGCACGAGCTAGAGACGTGGGACTCGGATTCGCTCACGAGTGTCGCTTGCCAGTGGATCCTCAACACTGTGGGGGGGGACGAAATACTGAATTCGACATCTTCAACGGGGCGACGGTCAGGGAAGTCGTGGGAGAGTTACGAACGCTGAGAGATCCCAAGAGAGTCCCGTTCGAGGGGGGTGGTGACGACGTGCCGAACACTCGTGGAGTGGTGGCAATGGATCGCAGAACTGAGTTTAGCTCGCACCCCGATCATGGCAAATGGGCGAGCGCCCGCGAGGACTTTGGTGGTGGCGAAAGTATGAGCCACGCACAGTGGGACATGCTGTCCAGGTTTATTGACGGGGAAAGGGTTCCGGGAGCAGGAGGGAGCACTAGCTTAGAAGTCGACGTCCTGAGACCCCGCTTGAGGCGTGAATCTACTTGAAGACGCACGGTATCGACTTTTTTTTTTGTTTTCCCTGTCGCGTCGAATGAGTCTGATTTTGAAAAAGGACTCAAGATACATGGTACCCTTCCAAACTCGCTCATTTTAAGCAGGTGGTTGCGAACAAATGTACGTCGAAGTACACCGCTACTTGCAGCGTGGGTCGCGCCCTTTCTGTGCAGCACGATGCCCCCCACACCAATTGCATCAGAGACCACATTTGTGCTTGAAGAAAAGCATCAATGGTCGACCTTGGCACCGCCCCAAATGAGAGTCCGCGACAGGGCCATCATACCTAACCCCCCCCCCAAAAGAAAAACAGCGGACAGGGTCGTTGCACGGCTTGTTGTTTGTACAATAAATTCAAGGACAAGTACAAATGGTTAAAGAACGTTCAGCTCGTCCGCATGTCTCCCCCCTTTCACATAAACTGCTGATATGTACGGGGAGCGCTCGCGCGCAGACAAAAACCACAACGACCACCCAGGATAAAAAAATATATATTATCACTTCGCGTAGTCACTTCGCAGACGCAAAGGGCTTGCGAGTGAGGTTAACCATGGCATCGCAAACCAGAGCTATCTCTCCTATGTTGTCCATCTGCTGGGAATCGAACTTGGTATCAAAAATACGCCACTTTTTCATGGCTCCTATCGTTCGTTCTACGTGAATACGGAGGTTGGCCACCTCCCGAGTGACGCCGGCATCCTCCTCGTTGAACTGATCTTCACCCTTTCGCTTGCTCGGCGGCGCAACGTAGTGCATTCCAATGTGATCAGGAGTGGTGCCATCGCGTTAAATCCTCTATCAGCCATTACGTGCATGCCCTTGCCCCCGAAACCCTGCTCAGCCAACTCCTCCACAATCCCACACTGTCTAACCAACTCGACGTCACTCGTTCGTCCAACGAACGCATCGGACACGTAGCAGATGGCACCCGCGGGGATGATGCCGATGAGTATCTTCGCTGTATATCTCTTCTTGTACTGCAACCACAATGCATGTTGCGCATCTGACTGCCACACTTTATCGCACCAAATCTCTGTCCCGTCGAGAACAACGGCCACAGAGGAAAGACCTTCCCTTTCGAAATTGGGTGGGGCACTCGACACCACGCTTCCTACATCTGGCAGTCGCACGAGGGGCCTCAAGCTGTTCGCCAATAAGTCGAGCCAACCCGTGAACGCCCTACCACCGTTCGAGTCACTGACGCCGAACAGGGTGGACGCAGCGCGAATGGAGGTACCTGTACGCAACACGAACAGAACGAAAAACAGGCCGTTGGCCCCCCCCAACGTCTTCGGGCGCATGACTACCCTCCGCCCGTCTTCTTTCACACCCTCTGCCTGCACCGGGTTCGCGTTGTAAATGTTCATGTTTTCTGCCACGCCGCCGATGTTGAGGAAGTTGTACAGGTTCTGCTTAGCATCGACAGACGGCAGCAACAAGTACAAAAATAGTCGGAACCTGCTGTAAGTAGTCCTGTTGTTGGTGACACGATCGACCTCGGGTCGAGGCTAAATGTGTTGTTCGTTTACACCGCCGAGTACCGGTTACTTGGCCACTGCGGTGGTTCAAAGTTTGTACAAGTCAACGACGGAAATGCTTACATACAACGGAGCCTCGACATTACAACAGCAGTCGCAACTGGAGTTGATTTTGAGTTTAGTCGCGGATGGATCTGGTGCACCAAACAACAGCAGTAGTTTTCAGGACTTAACATTCTTATCGAACCATCCCTGCACACCGTAAACCCTAAGAGGACAACACGACGGTGTGCGCCAGGCATACCTTCAGGGATTCCGCGCTCCTGAGTCCACACAAGCTCCTAGCTGCCTCGTCTCTCTTCCCCTCGAGAATGGAATCGTCAATCCTGCTGCTACGTGCACCCGGTGCCTCCCCATCCTCCCCTCGGTTCGCCCTCTGCTGTTTCCCGTCAACCGTGAGCTCGCGGATTGTCTTCTCCAGCATGTTGACTCGGTCCTGTAGTTCTTGTATTCGAGCATCTTTCTCTACGTCCGTCGTGCTTGCGTCAAGCAGGGATTGTCGGTGGCGCTCCATGATGGCGTTGCTTCTACGCAGTGCCGACAACAGCTGTCCCTTGGTACCGGCAGACATCTGTTCGTCCGTTTGGCTCGGAAGAGCCCCTTCTACTAGCTTCACCACGACGTTTGTGCCCCAAGGCCCCGAACCTTGCTTGCTAGCCTCCACGTCGTCAGCTGAGAAATGACCAAGCCACACTCTTGGGTCTTGCAAGGTGGTTTCATCAGCCAGGCCGAGTGCGTTCTCGTAGGTCGCTCTTTTACCCAAGGGCACCCGCATTTCTCCCTCCCCACCGACCTCTCGGCACACCCGTGAGTTGCAAATGCATTTTCTCTGGGTGCTGCTGTACATCTCAAGCTTTTTCCGGCTTCTGGGTACACACTGTGTCTTCTGTTATGTCAGCGTGCGGGGGTGTGTCAACTGCTGTGGGAGGTGGAGGTTGCGTGCCCTTGCTCGTGGCCCGGCCGCTGCTGTAGAGTGTGTCTTCTTAAAAAAAAATGCGGATAATTTAGATTCAATTGTTTTGTACCACCACACCCCCCCGCCCAGAGCATTTTTTTTGGTGCGGGGGGTCCTGTTGCAAGTGGTCTATTGTGTAGGCAGCTACAACGAACGCTACAACAACGCTACTACTACTGCTGTAGACAAGTAAAACATATCAGCAACACATCCACACTCGTAGCGCCACACATACCACCCTCGCCCGAACCTACGAAACCACGAGGTACAGGTGTGTGCTGGTGGATGTGCATGTTGTTTGAAAAACACAGGAGCTGTAGAGAGCTGGCAGGGCACATTTCGGGGGGGGGACAGAGAACGTGCACCACCAGTAAAAAAACAGGACTATGTGTCAGGGTGCCTAAACGACTCACAGCAGTCGATCCAGGGTACTCGCTTTCTTTGCGCATCTAGTGCAAAAACTCGCGAGTTAATCGAGGGCGAGATGGTCGAGTAAGGTCGAGTCAAACACGTGACGGATCGCAGAACTCTTCCTAAAAACCCGGGGTTTCCTCCTTTTCCTTTTCCTTTTTTTTTTCATGCACCACCAGTAAAAAATCGCCCTGGTGGTGCACGTTCCGTCGGTATTGGACATATATATAGAAAAGAGAGGAGGAGGGGGAAATGTCCAATACCGACAGCAACTGTAACACTCTTCGACGTGTTAGAGACCTCACAGCTGCCACAGACACAGCCGCTACAGAACAGTCACCACGCCAGCAATGAAGAGTGTTAGCAGCTGGTTGCTGCTGCCGCAACAACAGCGACCCAGAGCAGAGAGAGAGGGAGAGAGAGAGAGAACGTACGCCGCCCACCAGAGAGCCTCGTTACTGATGCGACAGCTGACGACAGAGAGAGAGTAGAGGGTGCGCCCCCCGGCTAAACAGAGAGTCTGGCAGCCGAATGAACCCTTTCAGACCAATACACACGCTTTCCCAAGCAGGTCTTGGTTCCTTGCCCTGCTGCTTATATAATATTTAGTCACGACGCAGAGCTGGGTTGGTCTGCTGAGTTTTAGAAGCAAGACTAGTTGTGGCCGTTGGAGCGTTTTTAACTTGGATCTTTTCTCATCCTCTGTGCATGATGATCTGTCGAGGCAGCGCCCGCCATTGTCCTCTGCTCTGCTCGCGACGGCTACTACTTACTCCCATGCAGTGCGGGCTGCGGGCTCTCTGCATGCTATCCGAATACTGGTGGTCACGCGGTTCTGTTGGATAGAGAGAAAGCCACACCGTACATACATGCATGTATGTGTGTGTATGATATGCCATGTGGTATGTATGTCATAGAAGTGGCTCGTCAAAATCAAACAGGACTATGTGTCAGGGTGCCTAAACGACTTACAGCAGTCGATCCAGGGTACTGGCTTTCTTTGCGCATCTAGTGCAAAAACTCGCGAGTTAATCGAGGGCGAGATGGTCGAGTACACTGGTAGCCACTTTGCTCCGCCTTTTGCGTACCCTGCGGGACGAACACCCTGTACACACCATGTACAGACCCTGTCGAGACCCTGCCAGGACTCTTGTTCTACAAGGTCGCTTATTTGGAGACCTTGTGGAGAGACCACCCTGGTCAGGGGTGCATTGTCTATACCCTGTGCCACCATGGCATGTATTTAGAGTGCCAATAGAGGCACCACCATTGAAGAGTCCTCACCCGACGATATGTGTTCGTACTATACAAAGTATCGTAGCAGAATATGCATACTCTGGAGTATGATGTGTTTTGATTTCCATAGGCAATCTACAAGTACGGAAAAAAAAACACCCGCAGCACGTACCGGAGGTGACACAAGATACCACACCCCCTGAACCGCTTTTCAGTGCTCGACTTTACTCCACAAAACAGAATGAGTGGCAGCGCCGAAAACGGCGGCGTTGAAGAAGCCGTCTCGTCAAGAGCTTTCCGACAAGGTGTCGTTTCATTTGTGCAGTATCCACAAAAGAAAGAAAGAAACATTTAACAGACACCAACACAGACACCAATGAAATTCTCCAACAAGAGGTACAATAGTTCAAATGTCACACGGTGACCGCGGTTTAATCTGCTAAATACAAAGTGTGCAGCACGCAAGGATACGCAAAAAGCTTCGATGAACGACACTTGGCGCAAATGAAAGCAACGGCCCGTACAACGCGCGAATATACAACCAAACATGTGGTGCTACTTTGTTGATGATGAGCATTAGGCCGCGGGCACTAGGTACCCTTTCCCGGGGTTTGTCTCCCTCGGGGTTTGTCTCCGCCGCGTCGGGTGCATCAGAAACGTCGATCCTGTGACGTCAATGCACACAGGACGAAACGTGTCGTTGTCAAAGAGGAAGACGACAAAACAACATATACAAGCTCTGCGGCGGCGACGTGTACTCGTACAAGTATACAGTGAATTCAAGGCCCGTTCAATCTCTACGTGGATCAAAAATTAATGCGTGGCTCGTACAATGAGGGCTTTTGGCCGCGGCCCGGCCCAACATCCGAATAATGAGAAGCATATAGATCCGTTCCCACCTCAAACGAAAGTGTCCTGGTTGACGCTGTGGTGAACCTCGTTTAAAAGGTATCTATCGTAGCCGTTGTGAGAGCCCGGATGTGCCAGTCTGAATCTGTGCTGCCAAGCGCGCGTGGTGCGACCCTCCCCTTGGGTTTGTTCACAAACAAAAGCCTCTCCCGGATCGACGTCTCCTCTCGTAGGGCATTGGTGATGGATGTGCACTTGGCGTCGGATGGCGTCCACGGGGAAGACCAACGGACGCCCCCGACCACGCAGGAGCAAGGTTGGGTGCCCCGTGATGGAATCGGGCACACGTTCGTTTCCTTCACCAACCCCCACATACTCGTACCCGAGCACCCACCAGGTAAGCGGGGGCGGCTCCCCGCTCAGGGAACGAGGGTTCCCCTCGTGCAGGAAGAAGTAGAGGATCTTGACCAATGTCAATTGGTCCGGTGCAACAGTTCCAACGTCAGGTGGTGGCGGTGGTCCTTTGTATACCTCAACATTATCACCACCTCCGCCCCCCAAGGCCCAGTCATCGCGCGGCCCGGGTCTGTTCGCGGTTTTGGCATCGCCGCCCTTCAAGCGACCCTGTCCGCAACTCGCCACGAGGGGGACGCGTATATATGTAGAACACGCGATCTGGTTGACTTCGAGCGCTGAGGCATGACCATCGTCCCAGCACGAGGGACATCGTAGGTTCTCGCACGGCTCTCCCCTCCCACACCCGTAGTACGTCTCGTAGGCCCTAGACAAAGTTTCTTCGTCGGGTCGGAGATGCCCCGAGGCGACACGATCCGTCCAGGTCCCAGCGACGTTGCACACGTCCCCGTCTTCGAACAGAGTCGCCGCCCAAACTGCCGAGCCCGGGAACTGTCCCTTTAGCTCGCCTGGCGACTGGCTGGCTTTTGCTTTGATGTCTGTAGGCACGCGATCGCGGCCAAGGCTAGGGCCGAGCCATTGCAACATGCGAACGCACCCGGGACCGGGGCTGACCCAGACAACCTCGTGCGTCCTGGTGCTGTGGTTGTACTTCGTCACTTCGTACTGCAGGCCGTTGGCGAGCGCATGTATGGCAGCACTGGTGTTGGCACGCACAGCATAGTGCAGTGGAGGGTTACGTCCACAGTCCGACTTGGCGCCAGACTTGTTCTGCTGGTGCGCGAATTCCCCGGAACTCGCGTCCGGGACAGTCCCTATATACGGGGGAGGGTGTGGGTGGAGAGGAAGCACCTTTGTTAGGGTCTAAAAGTATCGTCCCAGAGCACAGTCCCACACCAATTGTTGTTGTTGAGGGGGTGTTGTATATATAATTGTCCATCCCAGGTACGCCCACCCTCTGGTATGTGAATAATTATTCCCCGCGAAAAACGACACGCGCAGAGGTCCGTAGATATTCTGTTGGGAATAGAAACAAATTGACTGCAACGGCACATGCATTCATGAGCAGCGGCGGTGAAACTTAATGGGAATGCGAAGTAGTACAAGAATCGTGGCGCCACGACAGTTTGCGCAGCGCGGTCAATAATTACGTGTGAGGAGCGAGTAGAGCAGAAAGGCGCACAAAACAAACGGATGGCCATACGTCCAGACTGAGGGAAACAGGACAAACACAAAAGAATCGGATGAAGAACTTCTGACGGTACATTGTATAGAAAGGAGTGGTGTGCGGTGCGCGTGTTCGTGTGAGTGCGTATGTAGTCGGATCTGTAGACGAGATGACTGTTTCAGGTGCCCTGCACATAGGTATGCGTTGGGTAGTACGACCAGAGAATGATTGTGCGGAGCCCCCACGCCAGCTGCTGTCAGCTGGCGTGCGCGTGGCACTCCCTGCTCTTTCCCCCCAACCGGGTGTGAGAGATAACAAGCATCTAAACATCAAGCACTACAATCTCTACAAAGACAACAAGGGCATACCACTTAGGGTTGACGAATAGCGCGCGCGAGTCGGATTCCGGAAGGCGGCTGCATACAAGTGCAGAGGGGAGGGGCGCGTGCCTATGGACTACACGTAAGCCCAGTGATACGACGGAGGCTGATCGTCGGACCTCAAACACCTACGCATGCATAGGTATACGGTATGCGTTCGTGGGGTATACAAGCTAGGTGGCTTAACCCATCACCCAATCCCCCCCGAAAGGTAATGGAGATCCTCACCGTGGTCCTTGATGGCGTCGCAGATGTGCAGCATCGAGTGGATGGTAGGTCTCGATCCTGACCTCCCCATCACTTGGCTGTAGAAACCAACCTACAGGGGAACGATGTGCGTAGAAAAGTCTTCAAGTACGTTATAGTAGGTTGTACGTTCATCTAAGTTTCGTTCATACTCGAGGTGTCCCGAGGATCCTGCCGTCGATCCCCCCGACACACTGTGTTTGCTACCTAGTAAACGCATTGTCCACCACGGGAAAACACTATACGTAGCCACCCGTGCATGTACGTGGTCGTTGTTGCCAACATGAAATCTCGATATAATAAGAGCTCTTATGACTGAAGTAGTAAAAAGGACGCGGGGAATATCGAACATATGCCGTGTGGAGTCGGGGCAAACAAAATCGATTTGTCCAAGCACATGCACGTACCACATCGCGAGCGAGGAGATCCAGGTTCACGAGTTCGGCGGGGTTGTGAGAAGGTGCGCGCACAGCGAAGGAAAAGTGAGACGCCACTTGTATCAGCTTCTGTAGCACGTGTAGGACCTTGCTGTGGTTCCCCCAAATGCGTGTCAAATGGTTGAGCTCCTGTCGTTTCACGTTTTGCCTCTGTCAGGGAAGAACGAGGCAGAACCAGAAGTACATGCAGATGAACGCGGTCAAGTCTGCGCGCACGGTCGGAGGAGGTGTACGTGGGCAAGGATCACGTGTGCAACTCCGACAAAGCTGCGTCGGCCATCATCGGCAACCGCGTGTGCCTACCACAACGGCGGAGACAAATTTTCGCCGCCACTATTAATGTCGGAAATCAAGACGTCCTCGCGGGGGTAGTTTGGGCAAGTATCCGACAACACCAAAAGCAACTTGCACTCCTTGCGCTGATTGAAAGATTGTGGAGGTTTGCGATTGATGACAGCGGGCACTACAAAATTCTGCAAGATCAACGGTATGATGAAAGCCAACGGCATGATAAACGTTCGTGCCTGAAATGATGAAGCGATGAAGGTGTTGAAAGCGTGGGATTTTAGCGTGGGATTTGTCATGGAGTTGAGTTGGACCCGGCAGGATACTTCAATTGGAATATACAATATAGTTCACCAGAGACTCGACGTCTTGCAGAACGGGTCGAAAGACAAGCAGCAACATAGATTGCAGCGTCCATTTGTCACTCCCAGTAAGAGACGAGTAGTTCGTCACGATGTCCTTCAGGTGCTCCGTGCCTGGTGGGTACAGCAGGGACGGTGGCTGGGCCATGACACTCTGGACGAGCCGGCGGCCTTGTGTCGAGAGCAACTCTAGGACAAAGACCTGGTTGAGCTGGCACGAACCCTGTTGGGATAATGAGAAAATATGGCAAACGCATGAAAACGGTATTGGAGTTGGGATGATGGTGGATTTCAACTCTTGAACTTGTTGATGGGGGGAAAGTGTTTGACCCCCATGGCTCACGTGGGCTGTCGTGCGTACACAATATAGTTGAACCCACCCAACCCGAAAAAGGACAACATACTAATTTGGCGCGCACGGGGAGACGTGACTCGAACGGCCCTGCATCCACCGAGGCTGCGCAACGGAATCTAAACATTCGTTCAAGTAGTCGGTTTTCCTCCTCCGATGGTCACACCATCCGTTTTACACAGAAATACAATTCGGGAGGCACACCGTTTTAGTGACCGAGTATCCAAATGTCCTATCATCACTTACCAAAGCATCGAAATGCAACCGTTCGATCGGCATGTGCCGAAGAGGGTTGATGTGGAGCGATGTCCAGAGAGGTAACCCGGGACCATTGGCGCTACCCGCGGCGAGGCCCAGCTCCATCGATTTTCTAGCCTGCTCAGCCGGCTGATCTACGAGCAACGCCAGCTCGGCAAAACCGTCCTTCATCTGGCCATACGTACGCCGGTTAGTCTCAATGTCATACCGAGCATTTCCTAGCTCCCCCCCGGTGTCGTCGTCGGCCTGTGGGCACATGCAGTACAAGCACGAGTACTTCGAAAAGCTGTTCGGAGCCTTGCCGCCCGAACTCTTAGCCCTGCCCACACCATCAGCGGTGAACGTCAGCAGCCCACCCCGTACGAAAACCTGTAGAGGTACAGTCAAGTCGCGAAAAGGATGCACACACACACACGGCACTGATGCTGTCGGTATTCGGGTTGCCTTCTATTCTATTATTCCTTGTACACACCGTCTGACTGCGTGAGGTGTACAGACCTCCTTGAGAACCACACTGTCTTCTAAACACAACAACTTTGAGCGAAAATGCACACGGCATATGTAAATGTATGTAAGTATGTAATTTCGATCTTTACCGTGCTCACGTTCTTTGATCGTTCTCCTACGGCAGCGACTCTAGGCTCACGCTTAAAACGATTTCGTTTTCGCGGGCACAGAAACAGCTCGGGGGCAAAATACCAAACACGCTCGAGAATCACGATACACGCGCCGTGGCGAGTGTGCTTGACGCGTAGAGTCCTGTCAACTGGCTCTATAGGTAACACTATATTGGTGAAATGGAGAGTGAAGGTTACGATGGAGAGTGACATATATTTCGTATTCGGAACACAAATATAACAGGCATTTGATTCCTGGACAGGTGTACATCTGTTGCTTCTGAACCAACTGCCCCACATGCACTTTCCAGCAGCCGAGGCATTACGCAGTGGCGTCAGCAGAGGTGCAGAGCAATGTAGACCGTGCAGACACGGTTGGGGTAGGGGTCGGGAGGTTGGGAGGCATACATGTGTGTGTGCACGTGTGCACACGCACATGCGGAAGTCAGTCTGAAAAATCCGCAGAACGTGGTATGCATATCGTATGAATATGCACCAACGGGCCAACGGGCAACGTCGAGACAGACACGCGGGCTCAGCCAACAGCGACACTGCACAGTGGATGGCCGGTATTGCGTAAGATCATCAGGACACTGGTGGTGTGGTATGTGGCTCCCTGCGCGTAGCGAGTCTTGGGTGTGTAGGCGTAGAGATGGGTGAGCTCTAGGTGCATGGATGCAGGAGGAGCAAATGGTTCGCAAGGTTGCACTGGACTTTCGATTTTGTCATGACATCATTTTTTCGAAGAAGTCTCCGGGGGTTGAAAGCTACGTTCCGAATAGTTACGAATATGTGCAATCAGCAAGTTGCGAATTTCGCTTCCGAGATTATTGGATTTTTTGAAAGGATGTGTTGGCGGCCTGTCGAATGTGTCAAGTTTAAATCCCTGGACATCTGGTGATTGGCTTGTCATTCCAGACGGAAATTTCCAGTGGACTCTGTCGGGAGCGGTTAATCTCGTTGATGTCCTTAAACAATGTACTCCCCCGAGAGCCTTGGCGGAATACGAGTGAGAATATTTCTGCATTTAATCGGTAATGCAGGGAGATATGCTCTTTCAATTGTGTATCGTTGGACATCGATCACTATGACAAGCTGCAGGGGGAAACATGCGGTAGAGGGCGTTGACACACACACACACACAGCAGCAGCAGCAGCAGCAGCTGCAGCAGAGTTGTCCCCCGATCTGCGAAGTCGAATACACGCAGCCATCTACATACGGAAGATGATCGGAGGATGTGATTTATCACCACACCTTGAGAGTATACACGTTGTACAGAGAGAAACTGAGTTGTCTCTCTCCTCCTCGTATCCAAAGCTGGTGGTTTACACTCTGGCACAACCCACACGCACAAAGCTGTGCCAGAGACAATACGCTCGGTGTGCGTGCTTGGTGGGTTCGGCCACAGGACGGCGATTGATTGTCCTTTTTCATCGAGATGGCGGCGGGTAAACTTTTTTTTTTACTAGTCGAAAGGGGCACGTCCGTGTTCGCACCTAGAACTCACCCATCTCTACGCCTACACACCCAGGACTCGCTACGCCCAGAGAGCCACATACCACACCACCAGTGTCCTGATGACCTTACGCAATACCGGCCATTCACTGTGCAGTGTCGCTGTTGGCTGAGCCCGCGTGTCTGTCTCGACGTTGCCCGTTGGCGCGTTGGTGCATATTCATACGATATGCATACCACGTTCTGCGGATTTTTCAGACTGACCTCCGCACATGCGTGTGTGTGCACTTGTTGTGCACAAGTGCACACATGCACACACACATGTATGCCTCCCAACGTTCCGACCCCTACCCCCACCGTGTCTGCACGGTCTACATTGCTCTGCACCTCTGCTGACGCCACTGCGTAATGCCTCGGCTGCTGGAAAGTGCATGTGGGGCAGTTGGTTCAGAAGCAACAGATGTACACCTGTCCAGGAATCAAATGCCTGTTTTATTTGTGGTACGAATACGAAATATATGTCACTCTCCATCGTAACCTTCACTCTCCATTTCACCAATATAGTGTTAGGTCCGGTAGTAGGCGTTCAGACCATGTAGACTAAACGCCTTCCCAGCACAAACAGCACAAACGTGCATGCATGCATATGCAAAAAGAGGACTTTGACCCCCGTTCATCATGCACACTCTATAATGAACACCATGGGCAACACCGCAAGTACACATGTCCAGACTTATGTAGAGTGCCGCGGAGAGAGACATCTAGGCAGACAGACAGAGCATGTGAAGCAGGCTACAGCAGTAGGAAACGCGGAAAAGAGCACAATAGTCTACAAGCAGGCCACACCCACGTAGATTCACAAAGTCACGCTCGACACACATCATGTCACGATGGGCTATTTCGCGTTTGTATTGAAACCAGCACTATCGCACGCACTATCTTAAGATACAGTCTCTGTCATACCCCTGATTGTTTACTCTTGCGTGGAAGGTTGCACGCGCGAGAGTCACCAAACTCCCGGGGAGCTTGGAAGATATATACAGTAAGAGGACAGGGTTGTAGACCATACCTCTTGCTGATATGTTACCTCTTGCTGAAATGTTGATCCATCTTCTCGCGCAAGCCTGCAACTGCCCAAACACACACCCGCGCTCAAGAAGCCCCAGGATTTCACATTGCAGCGCGATCTCCCCATTGTTGGATGCCCCGGTACTCGCAAGGGTCCCTACGTGGGTTTGGCGTTTCAGCCTCTGGACGGCAGAGCTTCTCCATGGCCACCCAAAGTAGGAGCCCCCGACGGAATGCTGCAGGAACGAATGTGTCCACGTTAACGCAAAAAACGGTACGACCATCAACACATGTGGATATGTTGGACGCTTTTTGTGTCCGGTCGTCGGCGCATGCCGGTCGCCAACAACGAAACTAAATAGCATAGTAGAACCGTCGGCTTGAACACACACACACACGTCCCTTGTGGTTTATAAAGCGGAACGAGCAGAGCGCAGAAAAGATGCGAAACAAACCTAAGCATTGACGGCAGGATCTGGTGTTTGGTAGCGGAAGTCAATACGCCTTCATACCTTGTTCCCCAGACCCCAGCAGTTGAATTCATCGTTGTAGAACGTCACGGGAGCTGAGAAAAACACTCTGTTTTCATCGTTAAGATGATACCCTTCCCCCCGCACCGCAAAAAGTGGGTTGTCCGGTGTCCCCTCCCTGCTCCACGGCGCGTGTGAGACCTCATACCGCTTTGCTGCTCCGCCGGCACCAGGCCGTCGCCGTTTCTGCCTTGACAACCGGACGAACCCTTCCCCGACGTAGCGCTCCCATGCGGCGGGGCGATCGCCTTGAGTCCAATCCCCGACGTGTTGGTCTTGTTCAATATCCGCTACCGTGTATATCTCTGCGAGGTCTAGCACTGCGGAAACCCGCAAAGAGGTCTCCGCGCCAGGACTTGTATCTTCATAGACTCTCACAAGCCCCAAATGCGTCTCCTCCCCCCCCACACTCTGCACCACCGCAGCTCTACGGAACGGCAGCACGGACGCTACCACTTGCGCACTGTCCTCGTCCCAGAAAAGCGCAAGGAGCCTGCACACGTATGTGCCTTCGTCTAATTCGCAGAGACATACGTCGTTGACGTAGATTTTTCGCTCAGACCTGCGGCCCTTGATGCCATCAATGCCGAAGAAAGGTGATGTCCTGGCTAGTTTCCCGTGCATGTTAGACCCCATAACGTTTCCAGCCGGCAGAGTCGGTACGCCATTGACGTGGTCGCAAGTCAGGGAATTGTCGACGGCCACCTCGCCGCGCAGTATTTTTCCTGCAGGGTAGGTCTCCGAGAGTTTGGTTTCCGATGCCAAACGCATGTCGCGGTCGAGCAAAAGGTTCAACGGAAAGTCGTACACCATAGCCTCTCTCCTTCCGTCGCGTGTGGACGGAACCGTTCTCCCGAGTACTTGCAACAGAGGCATGTATTTCCTGTGCCGACTATTGAAATGTGTTGCGTCGACACCCTCGAGACCACTGACGTCAAACCCAACCCCTTCATCTTGATGCAGGAGAATTTCCAACAGTCCTCTCAACGCCCTTTGCGATACTTGATGCGTGTGTTGCCACACATAAATGGCTAGCTGTTCCTTGGTACGGAATGGATAGAATGCAGAGGTGGCAGCATTTCTGTTGTATCTCAGGTTTTCTCGACCCCCCTCTATGGTGACGCTTGTTCGATAGGAAGGCGCGGCTGTGTGGAGCCGATCGAGCGAAGGGATGCTGCCGCTCCCTCCAACAGCGGCGGTTGCATCACCAACACCGTCGGCGTGAAGGTCATCGACGTCAACAAACGGCTGCTCTCGAAATGCGTTGTCTTCGCAACCTTCATCGTCGTCGTACAAGCCGTTCGCGAGCTCGCTCGTTTCAGATCCTTCGTACGTATCCGGATGACCAACATCGTTTTCCGCTTGCGTGTGTACCCGGGTCATCGTATCCGCATGATCACCTACGTCGTCATCCGCTAGGCCACATAAACCTTCGCCATCGTCGGCGAACCCCATATCCAACATGTTGTCATTGTCGTCGCCTAATGCACACGTGGTAAAAACACAACAGGTCGCGCTGGAGATGATCATCTCGGTATATATAGACGATCGGACAGGTGCAGACAAGACTACAATGTTTGAATCGAGCGAAATCCAGGAGCCTAACGCATCAGAAACGTCTCACATATCGGGTGTGGCGGGGAGGGAGCGGGGGCAGCTACCGCCGATATTCATAAAAGAGTTAGCATCAATACATACCGCGCCTGGGTGGGCCGTGGGGTTATCCCGGGCATACGGGGTCGGAATGGTGGGGGCTACGAGCGAAGACACGGATATACCCCCCACCCGTCCCCCGGGTGGTCCCAAGGAATTGGGGGTATAGTGCCGGGGGGTGAACGCGTGTCCTGTATGCGGGAGACGGCGAGAGGCTCATGTTTCGACCTCAAAAGTCGGGCCAGCAACACCCCAACAACTGCTTTCGCATAAATAGCAAAACTCTTTTGAGCCCTGCGCAACATATATATCGTCACACACAATGAACAATATGGCACATAATAGTATTCAACCAGAGGACAGCTGCGGCAAATAAGCCGGCGCTATAAAGGGCACATACATACAAGACCCCCCCCCCCCCCCACACACACACACGTCTTTTCATTGGTCAGCCGGTTAGCGCGGTCGATGCTCATAAAAAAACACACACACACACGTTGGTACGCCCGATGGCACTGACGCGTCAGCTTTGTTGTTCGGCGCGGTGAGCGGAGTCAATCCTATACTTAGGGACCCCCCCAAAAAAAGCCCCCCCGCATTGGAATGCGTTGTGTGGAAACCAGCACTGATGCCGACAGTTGGTACTTCATATATGACAAAATAACACAATATATAACGTTAACCTATGCCCTCTTGCGTCACCCCCGACAAGCAATCCACCAAAGTGCCAAGGGGAGCCTAACTTAATCTTGAATACCGCTTCAATACCTGCGAACTTTGCCATGCCTTTTCCGTATATTGCGTCATATACCAAGCCCCCTTGACCGATTTCTAAGCTCACCACCACTTTGCAGCAAACATACTGGCGGGGTGCCGAAACATGGCGGGAGGTGGGGTGATGCAGCAGAGAGATTGGTGAAACCGCAAGGCTTTAGTCTCTGTAGCGTAAATTCTCACTCAAACTTGTTTTTGGTTTAGTCTGTTCCCCACTTTCGTTACGCCAGACAAAGCTGACCCCAGTCGCGCCTCATTTTCGTTTTTTTCACTTGGTTTTACGGTTAACGATCTCCGGATTTTTCTCCATGACAAAGCTGTTTTTTGCGATCGATTTCCTGGAATTTGCAGTAACAGATTTTCGGCTTACTACGTTCCAGCAGTGTGCTTGCTGCCCCCGTCCGTTCGTCCTGCAACTTTCGTTCACAAGGTTCGGGTGGTTTCTGAGAAACAAAGGCGTGTCTTCCTTCGATGACGTTATCGTAGATCTCCTCCGTGTCATCTGAACCGAAACCCGAACCTTCTTACACTTCGACGGACATGACCACAGGTGGACGTTAACCAGCAGTCCAGCAATTCGCATGCTCATCTGCCGCACTCTAGGACGGTTTTCAGCCCATTTCGTAAAGGACGTGGAAACATTGACCGCTCCCGACAACCACTGCACCCATCTGCTCGGTCCGGGATGGGCTGGTGTACTTCGTGAGTACATGCACTGCTGGAGTTCTCTTGTGAGACACATAGCATCAACCACAGGGAGAACTGCAGTATCTCGTTCGGTTTTACCCCCACGGGTCTCCAACTTGCTACTTCTGGCTCAACTACCTACTTGCCGCCGCCATCAGGAACGAGGATAGTTCGATGGAAGATGTATCTTGGAAGGAAGATAAAGTTGCAGGCTGTGAGGAAAGAGGACAGATGATGATGGAGCCATGGAGGCCTCTCTCAAGCCCTACGCCCATGGAAGCGGCTAAACTATTGACAGACGCATCCCGATAAGAACCAGTATCAGAAGGGCAGCCAGCGAAGCAAACACGCACACGAATAAAGTGTTAGTTCCCCTCCCGATAACCGCTGTTTCCCGCAGGTTCACATACCGGTTGATTCGTTACTACCGATACAACAGCAGTTCTTCACTGACTGTCGTTTTCCCCTCATCCGTACTCAAACTCTTCCTCGTCTTGCGAGAAAATGGGCACACCCAAGGCACACCCAAGGAATCAAATTCCGACCAACGCACTGAAGTGCAAGAAAGGCAACTGTCGACTGCCTTGCCCATGAATCGCTCAGCCGTGCCGTGTTTCGAGGTCGCGCGCTTGGGGCTGTCTGTCGCTCGCACGGTCCGATGCGGTCCGACATGACATGTCTCATAAAGACTCTGTGACGTATATCATCAAACGCAATCATGCTGCAGACACCCCGCGTTTCCGTAAGAAGAGATCCATCATGTTGCCCTTGCTTTCGATCACCCCACCCGTTCCGTATTGTGCGCCGTCCTTCTCTCTGTCTTTGTGTCCTTTGTCTCTCTCTCTCTCTCATGTTCTTTTCCGCGTCCGTCGTCAACCATTGACTTTCAGTTTGAGTTCAACCAAGTTCAACCAAGTTCAACGCTTCCTCTCTTGGTGTTTTCCGAATCTTAGTCCACGCATCGGAAATGAAGTACGAACACCATATATGTGAGAGCTTGGGGGTCGCAGACTACCAGACTGCAGCCCAATCACCTTTATAATCTCGGTTGTGGCACACGCGCGAGATATGACGCACAAGACGCACATATCCCGTTGCACATCCTACATGCAACGAGGACAATCAATCCTATATACATGTGATGAGAGGTGTTCGGTATATATTCTACATCGCTTCGTTCGTTGAACCTAGCCCGCGGCAACAGGCTAGCCGTACGTTTGGCACCTAGTCTAGGTGTAGTCTCCCTCTCTCAGACTGCAGCGTACGCACGTACCATTCTCGTTCATACATATGTCATTGAACACATGACAGCTGGCGGTCGTCGGAAATGTATCCGCAGATATCTTCCCGCTGTCAATTGGAATTACCGTTCCCACCCATATCGTCCGGGTTCCCATTCATTACCCCCAAACCGTTTCCAACGAAATTAAGTGCGGTTATCATATATGTGCAACGTCGGGCGGGTAACGTCGTAAGTGGTTCGGACCCAGGTGACCTGCTGTATTTTATCTTGCCCACAATGTTTGTGTCGATGTTACCATTTTCGTAGTGCGTTTGTTTTATCCGACGTCAAACAGATTCCTCTCGTCACGCCGACCAAAACTCGAATCATAGGCGACACATCAGACAGATAGACGGAATCCCTGGTAAAAAAGGAAAAGGTTTCATCACTTGAGGCCGGGGCTGTATGCGTACACCCTGCTGTTTGTCATGGAGTGTTATCGGGCATTAAAAATCGTTCCAAGGGGGTGGGGTATCTTACGCAACATACGGCACTGCTTCGCGCGAACTGCAGCGATGATGTCTGTCTATACACTGCTGTTCACATGCAATTATTACCTGGAGGCGTTCGAATTGGCGAAGCCGTTCGGGTCGCCAGATCGACGACTCCACCACCCTCGTCCGGCGGAACTCCATGACCTGCGGCCTCGCCTGCTGCACCCCTACCGCCAAAATGGATCTGTGTGCCTGACGAAGCGCCTGCTCCTGACAAAGCGTCTCCGAGTGGATCCGTAGGGCTAGCGCAGCCGGAGCAACGCCTCTTATCCCGCTCTCTATCCCAACGATTACCACACCGACAAATGTATCCATCCCGGCTCAGGAAATCGCCAAGATGTCCGCTGTGATCTTGGCTCGTCATCGTACGAACGTGATGTGTACCTTCGCTGTCCGACGCGACACCTGGTACATGCACAACGGGAGATCATCAGTAACGAGTAAAAAAAAATTACAAGAAAAACAAAGCCCTACTATGTACAAGTATTGCTAATCTATCTTATTATTATAGACTTCTTTCTAGATAGAGATGCATCTATTGCGTCATATGAAAAAAAAAAAAACACTTTTTTTTTTTCTGTGAAGAATCAAAGGCCCCCGCTGTCAGAGCCAGCCAGCAGCACGCCGCGCTGTAGCGAGCGTGTGGAGGACGTGCGACCCGGCCGTAATCTGGCGCTAAGGTGACAACTGCCCGACATTATAGCCGTTTTCATGGTATCTGCGAACAGTTTGAGTGGTGTTCGTGTGTGTTTATTGGTCCGAGAAAGTGGCCATACAACTTGCACGATATTTTGCTCTCATTTTCAAGCGCGCGCACGCTTCCCACCCGAGCTCTCATTCCCTCTCATCCCCCTCTCGTCCTCCCTTTGGACTCCGTTCTCTCACTCTCCGCCTCTCCATCTTCTCTACTCGTCACGATGTCCTCCGCCCGCGTAGTCCAAGGTCGTTCTGCCGCGAGGGGTGCCCTTTCCGAGGTGAACGGGAATGAAGCCCATCATCACCAAACCCGTGGGCGCACGGCCGCTAAGGCCACCAAACCCCCGTCCAAGTCCTACACGACTCCGAAGGGGAAGGGTCGCAAGACCATCGTCCCGAAGAAGAGGCGAGCGCCATCCTTGGTGAGTCTCGTCATCATGAAAACGCGCTATCGCGAACGTGCTTGCCCCGAATATTTCATCCTGCGTCGTTTGGAATGTATAGGCGCACGGGCGCATGCGCACATGCACCCATTTTACATTGTTGTCGTTTTTTTTTTATTTTTGAAGTTGGAATCATTGTCACGAGTATGTGTGCAGCCTGCGATGGCCGATTCCAAGGAGAGGCATCCATGTTAACTCGCTTCTTTTAGGGCCCGAATTCGGAGTGAGTCATGAGTTGGAGTTAATCCTGTCAAGAGTATCTACTTTCCTTTGGGGCCCGGTCTAACACATGCACATTTCGTGTTACTGATGTATGCATCAAGTAACGCAACAAAAATAATTTCCTATTGGACTTAGACTCGCGGGTTTCCTCTCGGCGCACCACAGGCCAGCATTTTTCTAGGTCCGCCCTTTCGTTCTTTGCTCTCCCTCCTCACTTCCAAGTACATTCGTCCGCTGTGGCCGTTGTCGCTGTCTTGGGCCCCTCTGCACCCACCCAGTGCATCCGGGCTCTGCACCCCGTCAGCGTTGCATTCACTCATTGCTTTCGCCCGCACTTCGCACACTCTTCCATTTTGTTTTCAACCGTAGATCAGTAGCCACATCCCCTGCCCACGGCAGCAGCTCGCATCCATGCTCTCCGCAATCGACCGTCGACCGTGCTGCAGTCACCCAAGTGTACGCACACACAGAATTCGATAGTGTCTGTATATGCCCGGTCTTTCTCTCTCCTCTCTCTCTCCCTCTCTCTACCGCTTGCTATTATTGCGTAGAAGCGGGTTATGTGTTTCAATCCTGAGTCGTCATAGGTCGAAACCCGTCCGTGCAATCGCAAGATATGACAACCATGGGTTACGCTTATTCTCGACACCTGCACTCATTCGGTCGCGCATGTTCCTCACTCCTCAACGTTCTACCCCACCCCAACTTACTCAGCCTTGTAGCATGCGTACCGTACCCTGGGCCGGTTTTCAAAACTCGATTACTCCACGAAGAGTTCGCACGAAGGAAACGATACATTTTCGGAAAGCACTCGATGAGATGGCTTAAACGCCACCGTTTAAAGCGCTGCCACATTCTCGCTGCTGTGGATTAATTGAGCTTTAAACATCGATCCAAGGGGTGTGGTATCCTGTGTCACCTACGGTATGTTGGAAGTCTGTATCAATGGTGTCGGGATCTCGATTGCGTTTATCGTGTGTGTGTGTTGTTGGCGGGTATAGACACCGCTGTCGCGTTGTATTGCCTCCTGTCGTTCCGTCACTCATGACGATCCTCTTCCTGTCTTGAAGTTCGAACGATTGCGCATTTGCTCACGCGGGTATAGTCGCTGCTGGAGTCTCGGAGGTGTCCTTGGCATAGCCCGTCAGTCAAGATTGTCGTCGATGCTCCCCTTTGATTTCGTCTAGGCTTAGTTAACGTGGGAAACTCATCTCGGTTGCATAATCGGTGGAAAGCTGCGACATGACAGATCCGGTCAACATCGTTCAAAACACATCAACTTCTGAACACGAACGTCGGGAAAAGCATGCCACACACAAACAACATCTACCCCCATGCCCACGTCTCATCGATCGTGTATTTTACGGGCAAACGAAGTAGATGCATGTTGGAATCGCTTCCTTAAGCGTGGCGGCGCGAGCCGCCGAAACCCTTTGTAGGTGGTATCTTATGCAATCTCGGCCAGGTACACCGTAAAAAGCAGAGAATGGCATGTGTTGTGCCACGTAAGTACGTCCTGTAACGCCTGAACAGCGGTGACAGGGTAGTACGTGTACACCACACACAAAAATGCATGCACACCCACATACAAGGTGGATAGAATCGGCGTCGGTGCTCCGTCGGGTTGTTCCGAGCGTGAGTGATAGAGTTGGAACATTCAAGGTCTCGACATATCGGCGTCCCTTCAGCCGGATAATCCGGCAACATGCACTTGATTGTTTGCAAATCGGAAATCAACGGTGCCGTACCCCGGGGAGGGGATGAACTTTGCATCTGGAATGCGCGCCCGGAGTACATAAAAACAGGGTGGGGGTCGTATTTTTCCCGCCATTGAATACCCCGGGGGATGATACAAAAACTCGGAGGGAGAAAAGCAACCTCGACACACATCGAAATAATCTGTGTGTTCCCGCAATGAACAATAGATGCGAAGTTTGCATACGAGCATCCAATCCGATCGATACGGCCATGTGCCCTCTTGTCTTGTCGCTCCCGGCAGTCGAATGGTATTGGATATACAGTCTTCCACGGCGTCCACGTAGGAATTCCAATACATACACCATGTATTTTACAAGCACACAGGGCTTCCACTCGGGAGTTTGGTTTCTTGCTTCCCACGGGGTGAGCAATAGGACATGGTCGATGTTGGCCCCCCGTTGTATCTTCGATTCGATGGTGTCCTTGCGTGCTGTTTTCCGTACAACTCTTCAATTTCCTCGTCTTCTTCGTGCGTCCGTGAGAGTGTACGCGTGTGCCTGCAAGATGGTAATTTATTTGCGTCACCTCGTTGTCGTCACAATAACCCAACAAGTTTTTCTCTTGCCCAGATGCATGCGAGTCCATTGCTGTCTCCCTCTGCCTATAAGGCCGTTTTCTACCGGAAAATCTTTTACAAAAAAGTCGCAATATATCCTGCTTGGCCAAAAGGATTATCCACGCGCCTCGACGGGCGCGTGCGTGTGGTCTCTTCATTGGCGTCGTCCGTGTATGGGGTTCTTTTTGTTTCTGCAAGAGTTCAAATTTGGGGTGGGCCGTATCTCACATTCTGGGTGCAGATCGTCATGGTTGGCCCGAGGCGGTTCATGTGTTCCAATACATACCGCCTGCAACGTTCCCCCCCGCAGCATACCACAGTCCGACCAACGCATGTATTTTTCCACCCTCCACCGTTCCTTCCTGACCTCTGTCGCCCCGTGGATGCAGGACTCGGACGATGCCGTCCAACCCATGCAAGAGTCCGGTTCAGAGTACGACCCGGAGAGCGACCCCGGCAACGACTCCACGGACGAAGAGCTGACCGTCGACCCCAACCGGTTCGACAACAACGACAACAGCTGTGAGGGGTCTGATGCAGGCAGCGTGGACCTTCTCGCGTCGCGGCCGCTCCCGGCGACGATGCGCGGCAACGACGCCCGCTCGATCCGCCTGCCTTCCAGGGGCGGCGGGCATGCAGGGCAGTCCTCCAGCCGCCGCGGCACCGCCACCACCTCTTCGGCCCATGCGGATGGTCGCGCCGCTTCCTCTTCACGCGGCGGAGCTGCCGCGGTTGTGCGCAGCTCTGTGACGGGCGGCGGACGCGATGCCGCGAGCACCTCTTCGGCCCACGCGGGTGGTCGTGCCGGTGCCTCTTCACGCGCAGGAGCTGCCTCGGTCGTGCGCAGCTCTGTGACGGGCGGCGGACGCGATCCCGCCAGCACCTCTTCGGCCCACGCGGGTGGTCGTGCCGGTGCCTCTTCACGCGCCGGAGCTGCCTCGGTCGTGCACCGCGCTGCCTCCACCGGCGCCTCCGGTACTTCTTCTGCCCCACGTGGTGCATCTGAATCTGCTGCGCTACGCACTTCGTCGGGCGGAGGCGGCTCAATCTCCGCCTTGACCGCGAGGGGAACGGGTGCTCAGTCCGCGGCCCGCGGCCAGCATCTCGCCCTGAGTTCTACCCGTGGCGGAGCTGCGTCTGCGCAATTTTCTTCATCGGCCGACGGAGGCGCTGGCTCCAGGCCGACCATGAGGGGCGGAGGAGCGACGTCTTCCGCGTCGAGGCGCGACGACACCGAGCCCACATCGTCCCGCGGCGGGGCTTCCGCCGCTTCCTCGCGTCGCCCGGGCGGGGAAGGGTCTGCTGCATCAGGGAGGGGCGCCGGGACTTCCTCTGCCGCCGCTCGTCGCGGTTCGGGTGGTGGTGCCTTCGACCGTATCAGCACCACGAGCTTCACGCGGTTGGGCGATTCTCCGCTTCCAGCGGCCGCGGCGTTGGAGTCCGACGAGGAGGACCCCTCCGATCCCCTCTACCGTAAGCAGATAAATTCCGGAATGACCGGGGATGAGCTGTACGACTGCCTCCTCATGGCGCATGTGAACGTCATGGCTAGGTCGGGTCTGCTCGCACGCCTTCTCACAGCGGTCAACCCGCAGTTGGTAAGCGATCGTTGTTTTGTAAGATACCGTAGGAACAAGAAAAATACCGCCGGGGTACCAAAAATACATAATGTACGCCCGGATGACCGTAGTTGTTTCTTGTGTGAG
This sequence comes from Ectocarpus siliculosus, assembly GCA_000310025.1. NCBI lineage: Eukaryota > Phaeophyceae > Ectocarpales > Ectocarpaceae > Ectocarpus > Ectocarpus siliculosus. The sequence goes on from FN648515.1 coordinate 31,995, forward strand.
CCCCGGCAGGGTGTTAGGTATTCACGGCAATTTTTTTCTTACCGATAAGGGCATTCAGGTGCTATGGCAGGTGCATAACTGTACAGAACAGACAACACCGCGGGGACTATTCGCCCTGTGGCGTTCTTTTTTTTTTATCGTCCTTCTACCGTTGTCTCAGCGTCTTTTTTTTAACAGGGTATTTACGTATGTTTCGATATTGCTTGTACTACTGCTTCACCCCTCTAGGTAGCCAGAACCGGTTTACCAATAGGATCTTGCTGAGTGTGTGTTTCACATCATAGATCCGCACCGTTCAACCATAGGGACGGAACTAACACAACACAGAAGCACCTGTAACCCACAGCGTTCACTTGCAGCACTGAACTTGACGACCGCATCGCGCGTGTGTCTCTTGCCACCTCTCTCTCCCACCCTCCGTGTTCGCGTACTTGCACCCCCCGAAACCCAGGTGCCCATGATGCAAGGGCAGCCTCCCGTTCCGTCCGACAAGGACACAAAGAACAAGACCCTACGGGGAACTGTGTCGAACATAATGGCGCCCTACGCATATGCCTTCGTCGGGGACGAAAAGAAGGCGTTCTCGGGCGGACGAGCTCCCACCCCCGACAACAACGCGTTCCTGGCAGCCGTCCGATTCTTGTGGCCGGGTGCCAGGGACGCGAACTCACATTTCCCAGGTTCGGGTGGATTGATGACATGTTGTTTCTTCTAGAGGTGAACAAAGTCACGCGTAGAGAGGTACTTCGCGCAGGCACACACCTGCCCTCTATTTACCGGGTGGTTTATGCCGTATCTGGTTGACGTTCTTCGTCGCCAACCAGTCTTGTGCATGTAGATATCTACAGGCACACGCGCTCGCTCATGACATCGAGACCAATGGCAAGCACGGGCGTGTACCCACGCGCCTAGATACATCCATCCATATTCAGGGTTCTGGATGATTCGTCAGCCATATGCGTAGAAAAGACAACCACAAGACGTGCTCCATAAACAATTTTCGGACTTGCACTTGGTGCAAGTGGTACTGTCAGACGTAGTGAAACGCAGTCAAATTCCGTTGTTGTCCCGCCAGTTAGTTGTGTGCATTCGAAAGAACGCCATCAGTCGTGTTTTTGCGAAATCATGTTACGCCTACTATATACACTCGTGTTTGTCGTGCTGCATTTATAGAAGTCCCTCGAAACCTCTTGGTGAATGGTCGCATGTCCTGCAACACGGTGACGTGCAGATATCTTCCGGATGAGGACTTGCACCCATTTTTTCTCGAATACATGACTCATTGCCTTTCTTGTCTCCGTTTACACGCGTTGATGTCGCCCCAGCTGATTTCATCACCGCCACCACCACCGCGCGGGTTAGCATCCACCAAGACGCCCGGATGGCTTGCGCGCACATCATCGAGGGGATGCTCGACCTGGAGCAAGAGGAGCACCACCCGGAGACAATCACCGACCTCTGGCGCGGGGTCCGGAACCGCATCACTACAATCGAGGCGGAGTCGACGGTAACCGTTGTCGTCCAATATACCCTGGTCGCCGTTTGCGGAAACGTAGCTCACATTGTTCAAATCCGGCGTTCACGTGCTATTTATGTAGCACGCAGCGTGTGTGCGATGCACGCTTTCGCGAGTCTCTCAGGGTACTGCCCCCGAGCCTCTTAGTTGCAGCGGAGCGGTTGTGGGGGCGGCGGGGATGATCAATGCACGGACAGTGTACTGTTCTAGGACATTTCACAATCCCGGGCGTTGCTTGTAAACGTACCCGACAGAGGACCTGTGCACCCCATTGCATGTTTTCTGTGACGCGGATATTTTGTGCTGGCTACCCTCCGTCGGTGGCGGCGACCAACGTTTATCGACGATCCTACAAGGCCGTTCCCACGGCGAAAAATAACACATATAGCTGTGTTATGTCCCCAGTCGACTGCGCTCTGTTATTCCTACAACATTTTGGTGCGTTCCCTCGCTTCTTGAAGCCGTATATATGCAAAATTGTGTGAGTGACTACACGTTTACGTTTGTATTGCAGGCCATGGAGGGCCTATGGCACCGGGTCTTCACCCGCTTTATCAAAGGGCACCAAGGCAACACGCGCAAGGAGTGGAGCCTCGCACGCCTGGTGCGAGAACCGCGAGCGCTCGCGGACTTCGTCGCGGAGGTGATTACCATGTACAATCGCGTCGAACAGGATGCGTCCCATCGACGCGTTTAGACAACAGTTCGATTGCTGTATGACACCGCAATATTAGTGTCCGCGTACCACGTGCGAAGTACTTATACGTAGCTTGGCTCACTTGCTGACCCACTTGTGTGCTCACCTTTTCTGCATGTAGTTTGCGACTCCTATGCTCCTTCACGCGGTCCGCGACATGGAGTTTCTGCGTGTGTCCGAGATCGGCACGCACGAGTCGGCGACGTCCAGGGCCCTAAGGCAGATGCGGTCTTGGTCGAGGTTAATAAACGGTGGATTCCCCGACCGTCAAGCTAGGGCTTTCCAGGAGAGGTGAACATTTTTGCTGATGTTGTGTTGCGATGAAAGAATAAATACTCTGGCTGGTTTGTCTTGTTTTAGTCCTCCCACTATAAAGAATTAGCTGCCTGCTCCCGTGCGTACATGTAGCAAACGCACCGATACTTTAGGCCAACCTTATTTCTAGCTTGACCAAGCCCAGGGCATTGTCCATATGTTCGTGATCACACTCCTTTGTGGCTTTCAGACGTTGCTCGACAGCATCTCGTCTGTCGCCCTATCCGACGACCCGTGTACTGTGTTTTACCTTGCCAGCATGTGGCGCCAGCTGTTCCATTATCTCACGGGACCCCGCCGCCACGGGCACGCCCTCCGGACGCTCTCCCACTGGGATTACGACAACCCCAAGATCGTCAAGTTCCTGTGCCCGTACGCCGTCACCTCAGGTGCAACAAAACGTTAGCTGCTCACAGCTCTCAACAACATTCCCATCGACTTCAATGTTTGATAGCGCGCGTGGTGGGCGTCTGTCCCTTCCACTTGCTAAGTTAGGCCAATATCGATACGGAAAATAGGTGGAGCACAAAACACGCAGAGTTAATGCACGATTTCCTCCACTCGCCATACCTCGCTTAAGATATGTACAGGTTCGTCAACACTGCGTGCGATGCCTCACATACCACAAGTATTCCTGCCCCGTCAAAATGGTCCCGTCCGACTTTCCTCTCGGTCTTGAAAATTTCTCTGCAGAGGGCGCTGCCGGAGAATCGTCCGACACGGAGGGTTGCCTCGTGGTCGCAGAGACCCTCCCCCGGGACGACAGCATCGAGCTGGATGGCGAGGAGCTCGAGGACTTCCTTGCCGACATGAACTGAGCTCAGGTTCTCCCACGCCGTCCTCGCCTTCGGCTTTCGGTGGGGATGGACCTGCCTCCCTGGGTCGCCATTTAGGACGACGAACCTCGCACTTGTTTTTTTTTTCTCAAGATTTCTGTCTGCCCTCTACACACGGTCCTGCATATGGAGATTCGCGACACGTCTGATTGGTTAGAATAAGTTGTGTTGGTGTGCTCTTGGCATGATTCGTCCCAAGATGTCCTACACCTCGCGTCTTGCCGACTTAGGTTCTTAGCGGGGCACGAGCTGTTCGCAAAGTTTAGATTGGACTTGTTCTGTCGCCCTTTCACATACACAGAGGGGGGCTCCGGAGATCCACTAGTCTGTAGGCTTAGTTAAGCATTCTATATTGGCTTGTTGTTGCATCGGCTTTTTCTGCTGAAATGCGTGAGGATCCGTCTTTTGTTGTGTGGGTAGTAATCGGCTTGTCGCGTAAACTCTTTGGGTATCCTGCACTCATGGTGTGCACCACGAGGTTGTTGGCTTATCCGTGTGAGAACGGGGGGAGGGTTGCGGTGTGGATGGGGAGCTCATAATCGCCGGTTGCTTTGTAGCATGTGTAGCTCATGTGGGAAAGTTTTTTTCCCTCTGTTCTCGTCACAACCTGTGGCAGTGTTTTGGCTCACACGCTTGGGGGGCGGACGGCTCCTCCTCTTGATTGCGTGTTTTGCTCTGACCTTGTCAGATCATGTGTTCACGAGGTTGCATCGTATCTTTTGGGGCACAAAATGATCCTCGCATAGGGTTCGTTGTTGTTGGGATATAGGTTTTCATGGCTGGGTCTCTCGCTAAGCTGTTAGCGGGCTGAGAGCGACTCTCTATTTTGGTCTGTCGCGCGTGCGTTTTTTTTTTCGTTTTTTTTCTCAAGGAAGTCTTGTGCAGGTCAGAGAAATGCGTGCGTTGGCACGGGTGTAGTTGGTGTGGGGAGAACTCACAGCCTGTGTGGCAGGTTGTAGTTGAGCACTACAGCTGACCTCTTGGAATTGGGACCCAGTCCGCGTAGAGCGTGTTTTTTTTGGGGCGGGTACCAAGTGATTCTCTGCTTCGCCTTCAAAAAACGACAGCAGCCTAGCTGAATGCGTCGCGCGAAATGATCTTGTCCACAGTGTTGTTAATGGCGATGTAATTTCTTGTTCTCTTTTGTCGCACAGAAGCCCCCGCCGGGTGGGTTTCTTCATGTATTGTGAGAGCCGGAGTCCGGGCTACAGCTTTGTGGGGCTGCTTGCCCGAACTTTAGGATTGTTGACGATGCTTGAAGTCACGAGGAGAAACATGATGAATGAACAAACCCCGAATACGAAACAAATTGGGAAACTGAATGCTCATAGCTAAATGCTCAGTGAAGCCTCGGCTTAACCCTGCGCAGAAGTTATCATTGCCAGGCCCCCCCCTGGCACGGTGCCCCCTTGAGGAACCTCTCGGGTCTGTCCCGAGGGTTGTGACCATGCGACGAGGGTAATAGGGTATACCCTTACTGTTTTTGCCAGGGCGGGACCATAAATTTCGTCCGCCATTCTATGTCACCACCCTGCCAAGGTCGGAGTAGCCCACCCTGCACATGGAGCAAGATTGTCACATGGTAACCATGTGTCTCGTCCGCCATTTTTTGTCACCACCCTGCCAAGGTCGGAGTAGCCCACCCTGCACATGGAGCAAGATTGTCACATGGTAACCATGTGTCTCGTCCGCCATTTTTTGTCACCACCCTGCCAAGGTCGAAGTAGCCCACCCTGCCCATGGAGCAAAGTGGCTACCAGTGTAAGGTCGAGTCAAACACGTGACGGATCGCAGAACTCTTCCTAAAAACCCGGGGTTTCCTCCTTTTCCTTTTCCTTTTTTTTTTCATGCACCAACAGTAAAAAAATCGCCGTACAGAAGTACAAATACCAGCTATGGGTCTTCACTGATCACTTTGCCCTCTCTGGACTGATCATTTACAATATACCGAAAATAGACTAGTTGAGGCAGCTAGACGACTGATCATTTCAAAGTCTACACAGCTAACCTGACCTACTGACCGCAGCGCGACCACCCATCAACCCTTCTACTGTTGATTGGCCCCAAGCCGAGTGCTGCTGGATGAGCAAGGCTGTCCCGTTTGACAATGTGAAGAGATGGTAAAGTCGTTTTATTGGTCGTCCTCGTAGACACAAGCAACGGAAGAGAGTGGGCACCCAGGTGCATCACAAACACCGAGGCACGCGAGCAACAGTCGCAAGACGCATTCGGAACTCGGAATACATGACAGCAAGGAATGCGCGACAACTTGCCAAAGATCCTACTACCGGAGATACCCCGAAGATCCAAATGACCGATGGACGGTCACGCACTTGCGCACCTGCATAGCTCAAAACCACACATGAGTACTACCGCAGTAGCCTTCGTAAGGATGGCATAATCCACCTCACGAACACCCTCCCTGATTCTGTACATCATAACGAATGCTCTCAAAACCAAAGCGCTCAGGGTACTCATAGAAAACTCCAAAAAGAAACAAAAATAAAACAAACGAAGGGAAACCCGGCCACCGGATCAAAACCCTCCGCCCCCACGGGTCATCCTGCTGATTGAACTGTCAACACAATCAACACAGCAGTCACAAAGTTGCAAACCTACACGTCTACAACTGTCAGGCATTTGTACTACCCCTTTTCAAGTAGTCCCCTCCCAGCCAACAGGAACCCTACTGTATCGAGTTGCTGTCAGCACCGCGGCGCGCCTAAGGCCACAAGCACCAATGCCAAATTGCAGCGGAAAAACGTAAAACCTAACGCTACATCGCTAAATGACATTTTTATAGAGGGCGATCAACCAAGAGGAAGATCAAGCAGTATCTCAACCACAACGGTACCCCGCTTCGAGAGACACTGGACCTAGACATTTTTTGCTACTCCTTCACAAGTAACTCCCTCCCAGCAACAGGATCCCTACTGCTGTATCCAGCTGCTGTTAGCAACGGGGCGCGTCTGCAACCAACCCCGATCACCATTGTCGATCACATGACAGTGAGGGGTGCCCCCCTCGGTCTGTACATCATTGAAAGATCATATAAAAGGGCAATCAACCACATGTTAGGGGAGGGTGCCCCCTCTCAGCCTACACACCAGAGGACGATCGAAGCAGCATATCAATCACAAACAGTTCATCAACCAGCCTGCCGGTACCTGCTAATATGAGAGACGCTGGTAGCCATCTATCACGGAAAAAGGCGTCATTCATCAGCCCTCCCTGATTTCAGGCAAAATAAGGGCCGTTTTAATCGTTTCCAAATCTCTGTTCCAAATTTCCAAATTACGGTTCCAAATATTTGGAAGCCAGCAAGATTCATTTCAAACGCGCTGCACGGCAACTTTCCAAATAAATCTCGCCGCGTGTGATGGCGAGTGGGCATGCGCCTATAATCCCATCACGCACTCCACAGACAACGTTCCCACACGCGCGACACCACGGGAGGGCCCAACATAGATAGGGTTAGTGGTCATCAAGGGCAAATCCCGGCTGGATGCAGCGAACAGGGCGATTAACGGCGCTGCTGTAGGTCCAGCCGCTTTCGGTTTTCCGTGCTCGGCAGGCCGCCAGACAACACCTCAGGCCAAGGCGAGCAAGGGCGGAGCAGCAAGATGCTGAGAGCATGTCCTCCTTGCTGGATATCGTCAGCCAGGTTGTTGAAAGGAGAAGCCATCATGTCTCGGGCCTCGAGGTTGCAGCAGCAGGTGTGTGAGAAGCTACTTCTGAAGTAGTTTTCTGTCTCTCTCGTCATCTGATTATGTATATCAGCCTGGTGTGTCCGCCTGGTGTGCCGCCCGGTGTGTGTGTGTGTGTCGCTCTCGTCCCGGTTCTCTTGTCTCGCCGCACCACTCGCGCACCCGCAATATCACCCCAACTCTTCGTCTCGCACTGCATATCGACGCATGTGTCTGGTGGTATTCTTGGTTCAAAAACCTGCTGTACCCACATGTGTGCTTTTCTTGTATCATGGCCTCTGACTCTGTCTGTACGTTACATTTCGAAGCATGCTGGTGCCACTGCGCTGCTGTTACCCACTGCGTCGGTGTACAGCAGTAGTCTGCCTGGGCACATACTACTTCTGCGTCGCCGAAACTACTGCTTATCTCCGAAACCTGCTGTAATATGTCAGTCAAGTCGGCAGCATTGGTAAATCGTTTTTTTTGGTAATCTGACATGAATACCATGTACACAATTTGTACACCATATTTTTATATTTTCGCAGTCATGCGTTGTGCGTGTTATCCACAGCTGCAGCCATTCTGCCAGCGTGCGATCCCTGTGAGACAGGAGGCGGATTGTTTGGTACAGCAGTACAATGTATTCGTCAGAATACCCTCCACCACCCTGCGGCTATTGTCGTCACCAAATGTGCGTGGCCACGAAGCGAGAAAAATACTGGTAGGTTTGATCCTAGACCTACCGCTCTCTGCTAGCCCCGCACCCGCCAATTTTCGAGGTGCGAATGCTACAACATTTGACTTGAGCGTCCCGCAACGTGGCCACTTTTTTTACGCCTTCAAGGCGAAAAAGCCGCTGCAGGGGGCGATCGCACGTATTGCAGCCGGAAGAGCAGATTAAGAAATGGTGTCTTCCTCGCGTGACCGAGTGGACGGCTGGTAGAGGAAAGGCCTTCCTGAGAGCACAGGACTCAGCTGGCGCGAAAGCAGAGCTCGGCAACGAGGATACAGCGCGGAGAAACGGGGTCGTACCGACTACGGCATTCTGGAGGACTTCAAGAACGAAATAGTGAAGGTGATCTCCGAACGCCAGAATCAATTCAGGCAGCCAACCCCTTTGATTTTTCTTCTCGCCACAGAACGAGCTTGCACGATGATATCATAATCCTGTTCTCCGCTGGCATCGGTAGGAAGGAACCGCCTTTTCTGAGCTATCCCACGCCCCCATCATAGTGTGCCATCTGCCAACGTTGTTGCTACCTTGTCTCGAGTGCTTGCGCAAAAAAAAAAATCGTTTTACAGTAGCAGTATTGCCGTGCAATTTCCACCCACCCGGTCCCCCCCCGATCGCCCTTCTCGCTTATTTTTGTGACTGTTAACATGTCGCAGGTTGACGGAGCGGTGGAGGAATATCTCGCAGCATGAGGGAGGGATGAGAGCGAGAGGGAATTGGGTGGAGATATGGGGGGGCTCGTTGCTGTGGGGGTGATCCAGGTGGCGCACCTGCTTCATCGCCAAATATTTCTGGGACACATCGTTTATCACAACGTGTTTTCGATACCTTCGGGTTTTGGCGTCCCTTGCATTCGTACTTGGTTATGCATGTCGATGTGGTTCCTGGAAGGCCGAAGCACTTGCCATTCTAGGTTTGAAAGGACGGGGGGGACGGTACGGTGGCAACTTTTTTTTTTGTTTCACGCCACTCGTAAAACCGTGGGATACTTGTTTCGTGAAAGGCGAAGAAAGCATTGGTACGTTGCTTTGTGCGTGCTACACGCAATAAATATTTGTAGGTAAAGTTCCTCTTAAGGAAACAAGCATTGCATAAGAATTGAATGACACCTGCTGAAATGTAAGTGCAAAAATGTTTGGGGCAGCGTCACATGCGTGCGTACTTTGCGGAGCAGGAAGGAGAGCTGAGCCCATGCTCCAAAATATACTTCGGCCTGACACCGATGCCGGGCGACTTTTTTTTTTGCCCTGTAGTAGCCCGTTTGACGAACGACCATTCAGCATGGCTATGTGTATGGTCCATACAACGTCCGTGTTGTGTGTCTCGTTGCAAAAAATCGTGCATTTTCTGGAAACGTAGTGTGTTTATTTTTGGAGGTAACTCCCAGCTTGTAAAGTTGTGTGGTCCATACAACGTCCGTGTTATGTGTCTCGCTGCTCTCCTTGTGCAGTTTCTTTTTTGGGGTGTGTTTTTTTTTTGAGGTCGTGTGGCCGCTGTATCGAACGCGGCGAACTATTCGCTTCGGCAAGCATGTGGTCACTTGACGATTGAATACAGCATCTAGCGTTTTTTGTTTTGTCTTTCAACAGCAGTAGCTTCGCAATTATAACATAAAGTGTACTACTACAAGAACAGACTAAGAGGGCCCACCCACAGCCGTGCCGGATGGCACGCACGCTTGATCCTAACATCGCACCGCAAGCTACCAACAGAATGAATGTGCATGAGTGCGAAAAAACGTTTGTCCGTCCGACGTCGGAAGTCAACGGAGCACCAACTACGAAGTTGAGGGGGGGGGGGGTTCCCCGGGTCAACTACGCGGGGTATCGCCACCCTGCCGCACAAGGCACGTGGCGAAACAAAACAAAAACAAAAGATTCTCCAAAACATCCGGAAGAAGTGGAAATAATCATGTTCTCCCCCCCCGTGAGACGCAAAACCAAGTCGAACAAAACACCAAGCTACAGCCCCATCCCTGTATCAAACATGAACTAACCTGAACGGCACCGACACAGCAAAAACAAAAAGAGAAAAAAACACTTACGTACGCACGTACGCACGTCTCCGCCCTGCAAGCGGGCAGGCGAGTCGCGCCTACGACTCCCGCATCCTGAATGTCTACGCATCTATACCATGCCCTTGTCCCGACCCCCCCCCCGCCCCGGGCATTTGCAAGTCTTTGGAATATCCCCACGTCCTA